>PVIW01001079.1:0-93029 GCA_004026585.1 Noctilio leporinus | reverse complement strand
CGGCATGTTATCCACTGAGCTATCAGCCAGGACTTGGCTGCTGCTTTTAACTCAAGGAGACAACCTGGGTCCTTCCTTCTAAGCTCCACTTCCCCTTTTGCCTGCTGGGCCTTGTCCCCTCCTTTTCCCTTCTCCTCTCAGTCTTGGTCTTTTTCCTTCACTTCCCTCCTGGTTTTCCTGGAAGGCCTGGCAGTGTGTATTGCATGCATCTAGTGTGCCAGAAGGAAAAATGGAAGCCTCTCCCCTTCTCTCTACCAGCCCAACTCAGGGGGACATCAAGTAGGAGGTTGGGCTGCTACCCCCAATCCCCATGTCTGATCCTGGCAGGCGGGCAGGGTTGGGGGATGGAACCTTTCTCTCCCTCATGTCAGACGCAGGGAAGGAGACCACCCTTCCACCTCCCTGCCCATATGTCAAAAGTCCTCTGCCTATCCCCTGAGGTTGTCTCTGATTCCTCAAAGTTTGGTCAGATGAGGTAGGTGTGCCCTGCCCAGGGCCCTGGGCACAAGGGCTCCTCCTTTCAGCCATCCTCATGGGGCAACCCACCTGGCACATGACCAAAGCAAGCCTGGAAGATTCTGGATGGTTCTGGACCTGCCAAAGTTGGCTGCCTTGATGGGGGCGGGGGGCAACATAGCTGTCACCACTGCAGCAAAGACTCCTGTCACCAAACCAGCATACTTTAGGTGATTTTCAACATTATTTTTTCTGAACCACACCCAGAAATACAATCATGGAGATAATATCAGAAGTTTCTTTAGTTTTCTTAACTTTCTTTTTCAGGGGAAAATGGAGACATGCACCCTGGGCTGCCCTGGCAGGGACGGCCCTCCCTTGGGGTCTGACCCCAGGCCCGCAGGCTCCAGGCTGAGATCAGATTTTCACTCTCTGACGACAGTGAGGCACTTTCCTTTTGAGTCACCAGGCTTGGGGTGGAGGAATAATGCCGTGCCTTGGAAGCAGCTCCTTGTATTTGTGAATGTAACCCCATCTGAAATCTTTTCTTTTCTTCCTGTTTAATCATGTCAGTTGTACCCACAGTCGAGGTTGTAATTTTCCTCCCGAGATGATGTTGCCTGTCAGTGACTCCTGGGTGTTCTCATGTTCATTGATGGGGCAGCTGTGGAGGCTCTGTCAGCCCCTCCTGCACCCCCGGGAGCCCTGGGGCTCTGTGCCTTCTCCTGGTCTGGGCCTCAGTTCACAACCCCGTGGACTGCAGGGCAGGGTGTGGGGAACCTGGCTCCGCGCCTCCCGCAGAAGACCTGGAAATTCTTCAAACCTCCTGAGCCTGTCCCTGCCACATGGCCCCCAGGGACACTCCCGGTGTCCTGGGAGGGTGCTCCATGAGACCCTATCCTTGGGAAAGAGAGGTGGTAGATGTCACCCCCTCTGGCTTTCAGTTTGGGAACAAGAGTCACAGCACAACGCAGTAGCACTTCCACCCTCTTACCTTGCTTAGAACTGCACAGGCCTTTTACATTTATTTTTCAATCACAGTAAAATACACAAAACACAACATTTACTTCCTTACTCTTTCTTTAGCAGAATGAAGTACATCCACAGCCTTGTGCAACCATCACCATCACTCATCTCTAGAACTTTTTTTTTTTTATCTTTCCCAACTGGAGCTCTGTCCCCATGAAACACTAACTTCCTGTCCCAATCCTCCAGGCCTCAGGGCCTCAGGAGAGCCTGGGTCATGGGGGTCAGGATGAGCAGATTTTTGTGGGTGCTTTCCATGTACTGATGGGTTTGATCGGTGAGCTGCAGCCCTGGTGGGCCAGCCTCCATTCTTTCTGCAGCCCTCACAGACCCCTCAGACTTGTGCAGGCCTGTTCCTCCTGTGGCTCCTTTCCATCCCTTGGTTGCCCTTGGCCACCAATGGAGCATAAATGAGTCAGGAGGTGAGCTAGAAATAAATGTTAAAGATATGTTTAAGGGTCTTAGGATTTGTAGATCAAAAGCATAATAAGGCAATACCTAGAGTGTTACAAAAAAGAAGGAAAAGCTGATGCCTCTCTCTCTCTCTCTCTCTCTCTCTCTCTCTCCAAGAGGAATGGAGAGAGAGAAAGACAGAAAGATACACCGATTATCTCTCATACACATCCCAGCCAGGGATCGAACCTGCAACCTAGGTATGTGCCCTGACCCAGGATCAAACCCCCAACCTTTTTTGGTGTATTGGGAGGACACTCCAACCAACTGAGCCACACCGACCAGGGCAAGCTGAGGGTTCTTATAATAAAGAATACACTCTTGAGAAGACTCAGTCCTGCATTCTTAATCTCTGGACTGGTCTGAGATGATAATCCTCTGGGTCAGGTGTCCTGAACCCCCGGGCTGTGGACTGATACTGTCCATGGCCTGTTAGGAACTGGGAACACATCAGGAAATGGGTTGGGGGGATCAAGAGAAGCTTCACAGCATTACCACCTGAGCTCCGCCTCCTGTCTCCCTTCCCCCATCCCCCATGCTGGTCAGTGGAAAACCAGTTCCTGGTGCCAGAAAGGTTGGGGACCACTGCTCTGGAGGACCCACCGGTGGTACGGATAATGGATGTCAGATGGTCTGGGTGGGTCTGGATGTTGGTTGTCAGGTAACTCAGACACATGAACATTCTTTCCTTAGTCCCTTAGAAGGTTACCTGTAGGTTTGATGTATGTTTGGGCATTGACCAGGCTGGAAAGGTTAAGAACCCCAGCGAGTCAAATACAAATTGTTTCCTCACACCTCCACTTATGTGATTTTACTGATTTACCAGCTTGACTATAGTGACTCCATTTTATTTTCTCACCTTTCCTCACCCTTGCTTGACCCTCTGGAAATATCCCTGATACATTTAGCAGACTCCATCCTGCCTGCTTGTAGGCGGTACCACATGGGCAGTACCTGCATTTCCACTGTTCCTTCACACCTCACGAGTCCTCCCTCTGGTGCCTCTCTCCCCAAAAGCAGAGGCTGCTCCTCAGGATGCAAGGAACATTTCCAGTGCTCACTGGTGATCAATGGGCGATACTCACCCTTTGGTCTTGCTCTTTGGCCTCACATCTCTCTTAGTGAGGGCTCAAGTGTGTCTGTCTGGGGGGACATTTTTCTGTGCATGTTAGAGCCCCCTGACCCTGAACAGTGAGGTTCATCTTTCTGTCCCTCAGGAGAACTTGGGGCCCTGAAAGTGGGCCCCACTCTACCTGTCAGTTGGTGTGGTGTGTGGCCTCAGCCTGGCTGTAGCTGTATTTGCCCAGGTGGGAGTGTTTACTCTCTAAACACTTCCAGACCTTCCTGGTGCCACCCAGGCATGCTTAGGAGTGTCCCAGCTGGACCCAGGGTCTGCTCTTTCAGAGGCAAGAGGCATAGCTTTCGCTGCAGCAGTGAGGGACCCCAGCTGGACATGTCTACCCTGGGTCCCATTCTCTTGGAATGGGCAGAGGGGCCTGGTCATGTCTGTGGTCCCTTTTAAGTGGCCGCTGGGGAGGTGCCCTTGATGTTCAGGGCACATGGCCATACCCCAGAAAGGACAGAACCTTGGGTGAGAATTTGACCAAGGGGTCAGCAGAGGTACAAACAGGTAGGAAAGGACTTTGTGAGGCTGTTAGTCCTGGGATCTTGACTCCCCCTGCCCTGCAGAGGGCAGCGGGGTGCAAGTGGGCAATTCAGAGAAAGAATAAACCTGAAAGGGCAGTAGGGTTAAGAGGAGGGGGTGGAGCCCAGGGTGACTGAAGCGCCAGCCTTCATGGGTTGTGGAGGGAGGCGGTCTGGCCTCGGTGTGGGAGCGGGTCCAGATTGGCGTCTGCAAGAGCAGGGTGCCTCAGGGCCCAGGCCTGCATAGCTTGTGTGTGACTGATCCTGGGCTGCCCCAGGCCACTTAAGGAACACAGTGTGCAGATGTGGGCACACACCCGCAGCTAACTCACCCTCACAGCATGCATACGAATGCAAGCAAAGGGCATACACTCACAGGCCTCCTCACACGCATACACCATACAGACTGGCACACTGATGTACTCCCATAGACACACTCATGCTCACACACTCACACACTGCGGTCTGGCACGGACCGATGGGACTCAGGGGACAAGTTGCACCAGTAGCTCTTCGACCACGAGGTTCTGTGGCTACTGGATTTGCAGCTGGGAGTTGAAGTTGCTGCCCTCCAACCACTGTCCACTTTTGTTTTTCCTGATGGACATGTCTGTTTTTACACAAACTGGCACCAACATGTGACACAAGTAGCCAGATGGACACAAACTCAACGTTGACTGCTTGCAAGTGACCAGCCCTGTTAAATAGAAACCTTTGCATCTGGAAGCTTTTCTGAAAGAAAGGGTTTACTGAGCCATGTGCTACTCAGAAGAAGGACCAGGTCCTGGGGCATCAGCCTGAACCGCCAGGGGCAGGGCTGGATGGGGAAGGCAGATAGGTCTGCTGTCCTGGGGCTGACAGGGCCTTTGTTACAATGAGTTTGGGAGAGAAAGATGGAAGTTGCTTTGAAAGAATTTACACTGGCTATATAAAGCCGGGAGGGAGAAGGTAGAGTGGAACTAGCTAGTTCTGGGACAGGTGAATAATCTGTAAGAAAGCAGCGTGTGCTGATTCTGTACTGGTTGTGGGCCATAGCCCAGAAAGTTCACGAGTAAGCAGGATGCCGTCTGGTTAGTCACCTAACTCTCTAGATAAGAACTGAAGTACCACCTGGAAGTCAACTCGAAGTTTCAACACAGTCAGGAATGTGAGCAGTCTTTCCTCGGCTTCTATTTTGGCTCTGCTAACTAACCAACTCCCTGTCCTGTCTTCCCAACCTAAGGCTACTGTGATTTAATGGAGGACATTTCAGAAATTTTCTCTTGTCACCTACAGGTTAAAAAAAGAACGTTACAGCCAACCCAATCAGGAGCATTTTAGACATTTTCATGGTGTGGAGGATGATTCACCATGACTGTATCTTTCAGTTCTTTGATGACAAAGGGTAATTTGATAAAATGAGTTAGGAAATATTCCCCTGCCCTGTTTTTTAACAAAGTTCTCTGGAAGAGTTTAGTATAGTTGGTGTTACTTCTTCCATGTTTGGAAACTTTTACCTGTAAAGCCATTTGGGCCCAAGTGTGTGTGTGTGTGTGTGTGTGTGTGTGTGTGTAGTTTTCAAATTATGGCTTTAATTTCTACATGGGATATAGTCCTATCCCAAGTTCCTATTTCTTCTAGTGTGAATTTTGGTGGGCTGTGTTTCCCAGAGAATTTGTCTATTTCATCTACAATTTCAAAATTATTATCGCAGTTATTCACAGTATCTTCTTACCATTTGTATCAATTTCTTAGAGCTGCCATAACAACATTGAACAGTCTGGTAGCTTAAAACAACAGGAATGTATTTTCTCTGGGTCTGAGGCCAGGTATGGAAGGGCTCCTTCAGAGGCCCCAGGGGTGGATCATTTCTGCCTCTTCTGGCTTTTGGGGACTCCAGGTGTCCAACCTTTGCTTCTATTGTCACATGACCTCCAACCTTTGCCTCTATTGTCACATGACCTCCTCCCCTACATCTCTCCCCTGGTGTTTCCATATCTCTCCCTTTAAGGTGCAAATCAAGCCCTGGCTGGTGGCACAGTGGATAAGGCGCCAGCCTGTGAACCCATAGGTTGCTGGTTTGATTCCCAGCCAGGGCACAGAACCAGGTTGCAATCCAGGTCTCCAGCCAGGTCCGTAGCTGGAGGCAGGTGAAAGGCAACCATACATTGCTGTCTCTCTCCCTCTCTGCCTCTCTCCCTTCCCCTCTCTCTAAAATATAAAATTAAAAAAAAAAAGGTGCAAGTCATACTGGATCAGCCCCCCTCCAAGACCCCAGTGTGACCTCATCTTCAGTCATTCACATCCGCAATCCTATGCTCAAATAAGGCCAGCTCACAGCTATGAGAGGCCAGGATTTGAACATTCTTGGGAGGCCATGGTTCAACCCACTACACTATCTTTATAATTTTTGCAGGATCTCCTCTGGTGACAAGTTTTTCCTCTGCTCAGTTTTAGCTGCATTTGACAAGTGTTGATAGGTTGTATTTTCATTATCAGCTAGTTCAAAATATTACCTGCTTTCAATTGTGGTTTCTTCTTAAGCTTATTGGTTTCTTGGAATGTGTTGGGGATTTTCCAGTTATCTCTCTGTGGTTAATTTTCGGCTTTATTCCATTGTGGTCAGGGATCCTACCATTATTCCATTCTTGGAAAGTGATTTGCTTTATGGTCCAGAATACAGTCTGTTTTGCTAAATGTGAGAGAGCAGGAGTTGTGCAATTGTTGGGTGCATGTCCCATTAGCTGTCAATTACATCAATCTTGTTACGCTTGTAGTTCAAATTTTCTTTATCTTTGCTGATTTTTTTTTTTTTTTATTTGTTATATCAGTTACTGAGAGAAGTGTCTTAATATTTCTAACTAGTGGTATGGAAGTGTCTGTTTCTTCTAGTTTTGTTAGGCTCTGCTGTTCAGGGTTGTAGTATTAACACAGGAACTGGATGTGCTAATCTGCTAGGGTAGTCATACAGTTGTGAGCATGGATCTTCTGTTCTTTGGTATTAAACATTTATTGTTATTATTTTATTATTATGACTATTATTTTGGGGTTTCCCCCTCCATTATCTTGTTAGTTACACAGGCTACTATTCTTGTCATGTTGCCCTGGCTTGAGGGGGTCTGTATAAAAAGCACAGTCACCATGTGCCACATGTGAGAAACAAGGTAGCAGGTGACTCTCAAACCAGGCTAAGCCACAGTGGGTAATTATTAATGGCTAGGCCAGACAGCAAATGAGTCAGGAAGTCTCTGAGTAAACAGAATGACAAAGAAGGGGCTATGGTACACAAGTGAGGATGTGACAGCTAACACAGAGGGCTAGGGACTTCCGCAGCCCTTCACAGATACCTCCGAGAACAAAGGAAAGGAGGGATGGCCACATTTGCTCCAAAACGTTGCCTGAGCTAGGGTTTAAACTGCCCAATCATCTGTTTGTTTGTTTTTTTAATTTTTATTAGATAATTGGCTAAGAACTCTAATGCAGATCTCATGAAGGCTGTACACAGAGTTAACTTTGGTTATTAGGAATTTTATTTTACTTATCTATTTATTTATTCTTAAAGATTATATTTATTATTTTTAGAGAGTGGGGAAGGGAGGGAGAAAGAAAGAGAGAAACATCAATGCATGGTTGCCTTTCACCTGCCTCCATCTGGGGACCTGGCTGGAGACCTGACTTGCAACCTGGGTGTGTGCCCTGACTGGGAATTGAACCAGCAATCTGTGGGTTCATAGGCTGTTGCGCAATTCACTGAGCCACACCAGCCAGGGGGCAATCATTTCCTTAGACATGATTGCCAGATTGTGACTCCGAAGTACCCAGCTAATGAGAAAACAGAGGAGGGATTGCTCCAGTCAGGGGATAAATTCATCCGTTTCTACCACGTCAGTGTGCCTGCCACCAGATACCACCGGTTGTGCAAGAGTGCCAATAAATGACTCACTTTCGCTATACTCCTGGCCTCATTGTCCATTTGTTTTATGGACTGGGTGAGCATATTTCTCACAAACACAACACAAGAATCCACCATCTTACCCCACCTCCTGGGCCACTGTTGCTGCCTTTTTCATTCTACACATGCACATCATGTTCTATTCATTTAAGGTCCACTTGTATCACCACGATATCCTGTCCAGTCACTGCTCTTGCCCATTTACCTGCATACTTTTCCTTGTGGTTATTCTGCATTTCTGTGCTTCAGTTAGGGGCCACTTGCCTTCAGTTTGGAAAGAATTCTGTCAGGTTTTGTTTGTCTGAGAATGTCTTTATTCTACCTTCATTTTTTTAAAAAGATTTTATTTATTATTTTTCAGAGAGAGGGAAAGGGATAGAGGCAGAGAGGAGAGAAATATCAATGTATGGTTGCCTTTCACCCGCTTCCAGCTACAGACCTGGCTGGAGACCTGGCTGGAGACCTGGCTGGAGATCGAACCAGCGACCTTTGGGTTCGAGGTCTGGCGCCTTATCAACTGTGCCACCAGCCAGGGCTGGTATTCTGCCTTTGTTTTTAATGACCAATTTGCTGGTGTTGAATTCAGGCTGGCTATCGTTTTCCTTGTGCACTTTGGAGAGATCTTCCCCTGTCTTTTCTATGATTGCCCCCCATAGGCACTATCCTGGCCGCAAGCTGAAGTTGCAAATCTTTCTGCTTTGCGTTTTTAATGTGCATCGCTTTTCTCCTCAAAAGCAGAGTGTAGCAATCAGCCTCAGTCGACCCTGTTTCTGTTTCCTTTTCTCTGTGCTCAGTGCCTTGTATGACATGTTTTTGGCCTATGACGTTGTCTCTAAAGGATCTGGCTGTTGCACTGGGTTTTGAGTTGTGGATGAAGAAAGAAAGTGTTCTACAGAAAGTAACCTCACAGGGTGTTCTGATCATAAATTCCTAACTGGGCAGGTCATGGTGTTTGTCACAACCCAGGCATATAACATTTTATTAAGAGGTTTATCTTTGCTTTAAGCAAGCCTTGTCCTTTGTTTCTATGCGTCTAGGTTAATACACCTTTGAAATACTCTCAAGAGAACACATAATCTTGTTAACTATCCTGTAATCCCTTCCTGTCTTGCTTTCTCCCACCTTTATGTAATCTCCCTTAAATTACCTCCTTAATCTCATATTTGTAAAAGAAGGTGCAAACTGGTATTCTCTGGAACATCTAAGATCTTGCTGTCTGTCACATGTCCTCAGTTTGGTTCCAATATACAGGGTGTACACGATCAATTGGCAAGAACTTTGCATCTCCTTATTTCACGTGCTTATTAATAATTTTGAAAAACTATGTTTCTAAGGTTATAATTTAACATCATTGTTTCAGGTATAAAGTATTAAATTCTAAGAGCAATCGTCATATCAAAGGAATATGATGTTAGAACAACCATAATTTCTGGACTGCGGGCAGGGCAAACTGCTAAGGAAATTGTGGACTTCAATAATATCCCTTTATGTACAGTTTACAATGTGAACAAGCAGAGATGTATGATGCTGATCCTGATGTTGCCACACCAACAAGGAAAACACATAAGGTACGCAAGGATTTCACAAGTCCAGATATTGTACACAGAATCCACGGGCTCATTAATGGGAAAGATCCAAGATGTTTACCATGACATTTTGAGAGAAGTAGTTGTACTGTGGATGAAGCAAGTTGCAAATGGACGTCATTTTATCTTTCAACAAGATGGTGCATCAGCATATAATGCCAAAAAGGTACAAGAATTTCTTAGTATCAATGTTCCTGAATTCTGGTCAAAGGAAATCTGACTGCCTAGTTCAGTGCAAATCCTTTGGACTATTACGTATGCAGCGTTTGTGTGAGAGAAGTTAATAAACAACCTCATTCCAATAAAGGGGCTGTTAAAGCTAAGATGGAAAACATGAGGATGTCCATGGATAAAGAAAAGTTAATTAAAGTGTGCTCAAGATTCCAAAGTTGAATTGAGTCTATTCTTGCAGCAAATGGAGACTTTTTTGAACAATTTAAAAAACAATGACTATGTTTATGTATATACATAAAATAATAAATTCATTTTCAAAATATAATACTTTTGTGATATGTTGTTTATTTTACTAAAATTTTGCCAGTTGATTGTGTGCACGCTGTACTCTTATAACAATTCTCTACAGGTTTGGATATTTCTTACTTTGACAGAGTTGTGAGGCCTGTGTAACTTTGGTAGACTGCTATAAAAGTTTTTTCTTTTTTAATACTTATTTATTTTTAGAGAGAAGGGAAGGGAGTGAGAGAGGGAGAGAAACATCAGTGTGTGGTTGCCTCTCAGGTGCCCCCAACTGGGGACCTGACCCACAACCCGGGCATGTGCCCTGACTGAGAGTCAAACCAGTGACCCTTTGGTTCTCAGGCTGGTGCTCAATCCATTGAGCCACACCAGCCAAGGAAAAGCTTTAATTTTTAAAAATCCTCACCCAAGGACATTAAAAAGTACATTTATTGATTTATTTAAAAGAAAAGTGAAGGAAGGGAAAAAGAGAGGGAGAGAAACTCATCCATCAGCTGCCTCTCATCCACGCACTGACTGGAACACAACTGGCAACCTTTTGCTTTGTCAGACAATGCCTAACCAGCTGAGCCATACCAGTTGGGGCTGAGGACATTTTTTTCATTGTTTTTAGAGAGAGAGAGCAAGGAAGGCAGGAAGGAATAGAGAAACATCGATGAGAGAGGGGAGCATTGATTGACTGACAGCTATATGTGCCCTTACCATTCATGTATGGTCATGTCCAGGCCAGGGGTCAAACTCACCCACTCCCAGACCCGGAATCGAACCTGCTGTCTAGGTATGTGTCCTGACTGGGAATTGAACCTGCAACCTTTCAGTTATCGGATGATGCTCCATTTAAATGAGCCACATTTGGCCAGGGCTCAAAGCTTATTTTTTAAATTTAATTTTTAAATTATTGCCCTAAGAAAATGGAAATCAATGACTTCTAGTGTTTGTAAAAAGTAGTTCTTTATAGATATCAGTAAATCTTTTTTTATTTTATTTTATTTTATTTATTTACTTTAAGAGAGAGGGGAAAGGCGAGAAACCTCAATATGTGGTTGCCTCTTGCACACCCCCAATTGGGGGCCTGGTGTACAACCCAGGCATGTGCCCTGACTGGGAAGTGACCCTAGGCTGGCACTCAATCCACCGAGCCACATCAGCCAGGTAGATATTAGTAAATTTTTTTTAAGTTTATTTATTATTTTCAGAGAGAGGGGAAGGAAGAGAGGCAGAGAGGGAGAGAAACATCAATATATGGTTGACTTTCACCTGCCTCCAGCTATGGACCTGAATGGAGACCTCGCTTGCAACCTGGTTGTGTGCCCTGGCTGGGAATTGAACCAGTGACCTTTGGGTTTGCAGGCTGGCACCTTGTCCACTGTGCCACCACCAGGCAGGGCCAGTAAATCTTTAACAGCATATTAGTCTGCCTGCTTTCATGTGAATCAAGCCAAAGATTTAAGTTTTGAATGAGGTAATTAAACCAAAAGGTAGTTAACCAACTCAGAAACTGTTACTCAAACTTTTCTTTCCCTCTCCTCTTAAAAGAACAAAAGAAAGTCAAGAAAAAGAGGAGGCTTTTAGTTTGGTTGACTAAGCAGAATCGCAAGCTTAAAACCTGAGGCAATGGCTCAGCCAGTTTGGAAAATGTTTGGCACAATCGACTGTAGCCAAGCCTGTGACCCTGGGCTCCTGCATGACTCCAGGTCCATGACCAGTAGACAACGCGTGCCTTAGGCACCCACACTGGAGGATCATCCTAAAGCTGAGCTCAGCCCCAAACCCATCAGGGGCATGTCCTCTCCCTAGTCCTCCATTTTTGGCAGTTTGTCAAAGCCCGTTGGTGTGACCTTGGGACAGGTTGTTGGTCACTTTATCTGGGCTGTGGGTAATAATAGGATCGAAATCACCGCCCTCGGGGCGCCAGAGTATGACCTGATTATCTCTGGGCTCAGCAGCTGCCTAATTTAAATGATTATAAAGTATTTTTGTCTCAGCAATGCTGGCACAGGCTACAAAATGTGAACGGTACAGAGGGCTGTGCTTTTCTCTTTGCCCACCCCCAGTCCCTGCCGAGATGTCTCTCTGTGCCTGTGTGTGTGTGATTCTTTACAAAAATGATGTAAGATTGTTCCACACCACTCTATACAGGGGAAAATCCTTTAGTAAAGCAAACATGATTAACAATAGCCAAAAGATGAAAGCAACCCAGCTGTCCGTTGACAAATGAGTGGATAAACAAAATGGAATATTATTCAGTCTTAAAATGGAAGGAAATTCTGACACATGCTACAACATAACGTAAACATCGAGGACGTTATGCTCAGTGAAATAAGCCAGTCACGAACGATACACTCTATAGGAGTCCCTATACATGAGGTCCCTGCAGGAGCCACATTCACAAAGACAGAAGGTAGAATGGTGTTTGTCAGGGGCCAAGGGACAGGGAGCTAGTGTTTCATGGAGACAGGGTTCTAGTTTTGCAAGATTTCTGGAGGCGGAGGTGGTGATGGTTGCACAATGACACGCTAAAAGGTACATTACCATCTTTGTTTTTAACTTTTATTTATTGATTGGAGAGAAAGAAAGGCCATTTTGTTGCTCCACTTATCCATGCAAATTGGAACAATGCACTAACCAACTGAGCTACCCAGCCAGGGCCACCTGAAAGTTTTGGAAAATGGATCTGGGGAAATACCCATCCCAGTGGGGCAGAAGTGTTTGGGGAGAAGTTCTCCCCCAGGCAGCAGCAAGGAGAGGGTTTTATAAAGATGATGTGGAGAAAAGCAAGGAAAATGGTTGCTTGGCCTCAGCGGAAGAGGCTGGCTTCTTTGGGATGACCCCACTGGTGTCTTTGGTGGCTGCTCTGACATTCTGCTTTCTCAGCTCCGGAGTTCTGACTCTGGCTGGGGGTCTGGTTTACCTGCACTAGGCAATCTCCTTGCTTAATTACCACAACACACACGAGTGTACTTCTGTATCTGGCTGCACAGTGAAGTGTTGCTATACAGCTAATTTTATCGCAAACAAAATTAATTTTTTAAGAGGGAAAGAAAAGGCAAAGCCTTTTAAATGATTTGTTTATTTATTTTTAGAGAGAGGGGAAGAGAGAGAGAGAGAAGCATCACTGTGTGGTGCCTCTTGCTTACCTCCAACTGGGGACCTGGCCTGCAACCCAGGCATGTGCCCTGACTGGGGATGGAACTGGTGACCCTTTGGTTTGTAGGCAGGCACTCAATCCTCTGAACCGCACCAGCCAGAGATAATAAACAAGGCCGAGGTTGATGTTGAGGAAGGCCGGGGGACAACAAGGCACCAAGACCTGCTACAGCAGCAGTGACCCTAAGGCCATGTCTCACACATGGTGACAGTGGTGGTGAAGGTGGGCACTAGATGGCTGAGACACACTCCACCACTCCCTGCCCCCCTATCCCCTGCCAAGGAGGTGCTTTCATTCCCACTGACCACGTGGGTTGAGATTCTGAGGCTTGGTGGGAACACCACCACTGCCTGCCCACAGGATGAGAGGAATGGTGTCCTTTCCCAGCCTGCCTGTGCTGCATGTGCGCACAGCTACCCATTCCTAGGAGAACCAGCATCAACTCCTGAGGATGACCTATAGGTGTTTGTCCAGGGCTCACCCCATTGGTCCTGTGTGAGGTTTGGACAGGCTGTGGGCTCTCCTCCCAGGAAAGACACAGCTGTACCCTGGCCTCTCCGCTCACTACCCAAGGGCCTGGGGACACCGGGTCTTGGAGCTCCTTTCCTTGTCCCAGCCCCACCACTCACTGGCGATATGAAGTCTGCCAAGTTATTGAGCCTGTCTGTACCCTGCCACAGATGGGCAGCATTGTTGTGCTAAGACAGTTGAGCACGTAAAGACTCAGAGTAGTGCCTGCCATGGTGACTAGTAGTGACAGCTCCGCTGAGAGGGCTGGGGACCAGGATGGGGAGATCAGCTCATGCCTTGGACATTGGCTCCATGCTGCTCAGTGAGGCTGTCCCTGTTGGCGAGGACACGTGGAGCATTCCGGCTCCTCTGCAGCCCTGGTGCAGGCCCCTGAGCCACGTACCCTGCGTTGAATAGACCATTGTCTTGGGACGGCAGTGAAATTCCACGTGCACACTTCAGGCCTCTGTCCCAGGTGCCTTTTGAGGTCTGCAGGCCTGACGGAGTTCTTTTCTGCCTAGACGGCTTTGTGATTTAACAAATATTTGCTGGCTTGTTCTTTCCATGTGATAGATGCAGGACCAGATCTCCTGCTGTCAGGGAAATGAGAGATCCGGGACCTGAGAGGCAATTCAGGGACCAGCGGAGGTACATTCACGTGGCAAGTTAGGCTGAGGCACAGCTTCCCTTTCATAACATGCCGCGAGGTTGGTCTGCTCTCATCCCACATCTCAGAGGGTCCTAACAACCCCTCTATCCTGTGAGGAGTGGCTGGCCATCTGTGGAGCACACAAGTCTGTACCTGGTGAGCTCTGTGCCATGCAGGCTCCATCCAGGTCAAAGCAGAGCCAGAGGAGCCCCAGATTTGCAACCCCCCCCTCCAGGAAGTCACTTGCCTGCCCTTGAGCTTGAGGTAGACAGGCTCACACAACCTCCCACCACAGACAGGACTGTGCGATGGAGTGTGGCATGTGTGGCCATGGCTTGTCCTTCTCACTGCTGTGTGCCATCCCACTGGACACATGATTCCATCTGTCTATCCAGCAATACTGATGGGCATGTGAGCTGTTGCCAGCCTGGCAGGCATGAAGGTGATGCTGTGACTGTCCTTGTATGTGCCTTCCGTGCCTATGCATTTCTGTTGGGAGTAGAACAGGCTTACCTCAGCCCCAGGAGGGATCCACGACATTCCTAGGGGTGAAACAGGAAACCTGGCCAGCACCCTGTCAGCAGAAAGGTGTGAACTGACACCAGTAACTTGCAATGGAGTCAGAGAGAGTGATGTTTGTTGGCCTCAGAGGGACTGAATGGCTGGGAGCAACGTGAGTGTCTGGTAGGCTGTTGTGGGCTGGATTTTGGAGCAGGATGGAGCAGCAAAGGGGAGGAGTTGGGCCTGAAAGGGGGTCAGAGGTACCAGAGCCTAAAGCTGGATGACCCTGTCCCCACCACTGGCACAGGACAGCCTGGGGCTGGCCCATTCCTTGGAACTCTAGGGAAACTCCAGAGTGTTCCTGGCATGCACCCTGAAAGAGAGCCTTCTGGAAAAGGGTGGGGCCTGCTCTGCCCATGCCATCTCTGTCCTGGGTTGGGGTGTGTGGGTGGGAGCCTGAGGAAGAGGGGCTGGCACAGAGATGGCAGAGGGATGGCACCACGGGCCAGACTGTTGCCCTGACAGTTGTTGCTGGTCCTTACTACCTGCTCTGAGACCGTGTACCTTCAGGAGGGCCTGAGGCCAGAAGTCACTGGCCCACCTGGCCCTGGGCACTTGCCATGAGTGAGATGACAGTGTGAGACCTGTATACCTGGTGGGGTTGGACAGAGGGTCATACTACTGCTAAGGCAGAGGTGTGTGCTTCCTCCCAGCCTCTCCTTAGAGCTGATGGCCCTTTAGGGATTTGTGGGGTATAGTGAGGGTAGGGAGAAATACCAGGGTCCTTGACCTGTGCCCCATGTTGGCTGATGGGCAAGGGCCCTGGGCATCCAGCTCTCTGGCTGTGACCCCAGTAGGGGGTTTGGGGAGAGGGAGAGCAGTTGTGGGTCTGGTCTCTGTCCCAGATTCCCAGTGCAAGCTTTAAAAACTGTGCTGCTGGTGTTCCAGTGGTGTTCCTCCCATCTCTGCTGGTGAATGGTAAAATGACATGCTGATTAGAGAACATACTTATGTTCTTAGAGCTTCTTGAAAGTGCCTTTAACCTGCTATGTGTCCGGGAGAACAATCTGTATTTCATAGACTAAATTTTCACACATCGGACTTTCCTTCACAGCAGACCCTCCGTCCAGGACCAATTATAAAATGCTGCTACGCCCACCCCCATGGCTTTGGTCCTCTGAGCATTCCAGCGGAGAATGTCTGGTGTGCTTATCACTGACAGCTGTGCAGGCCACTCATTTTCTTTCAAATTAGAACAATCGGTGCTTGTGATCCCTGAGGCTGTGGGCCACCAGGGAGGTGAGGCTCCCAGCCTGTGGGCACAGTGCTGGATCCCCTTCCTCTCTGCCCGGTGGATCCTAAGGGCCCCAACGGGGGCCAAGCCAGATCCGCCAGCTCTGCCTTTCCAGTCAGCCAGGGCAAAGGCTCGTCTGCTTCCTTGGAAATCCCCCCAAATTGCAATGTCCTCGGGATTTATCTCAGTTTATTACGAGGGCAGATCTTGGGTTTTCCCTATTTTCAAGACCATAGGTGTGGATTTGACTAAGATCTTTCTGGCCAGACCCCGGGCCAGAGTTTTTCTCTCCCATGAACTCAGCATGATTTCCTGGTAGGATGACCCCCGAGAGCTTTCATGCCCAGGAATAGCTAGATTTGGCCTCATGTTTGAATTTATCAGGGCCAGCTGTCTGGGCTCACAGCGACTGTCCTCTGCTATGGCCAGGAAGTTACTGCAGTTGGCTCAGGATGCATTGCTGCCTCGGAGGAGTCAAGAATTTGGAGAGGCCCTGTCTGCTCTCTTTCCTCCTTTGGCCAAGGCCACCTGTACCTCAGCCGGGGCTGTGGCAGCCCCAGGGACACCGCATCGGCGCTGGGCTCACTCTCTACCTTGGAAGCCTGGACTCTGGCAAGGCCTCCTCCTGGAGCTGACAGCAAACATTTGCCCAAGATTTACTTGATGTTACTAGTAAAACCAGAACAAGGGCTGGAGGGCGAAAGGGTGTCTGGGTGGTTTCACCCTTGACGAAGTGCTCAAGATGGCCACCTGCCTTCTGGGCGCCAGCCCCCCCGAAAGCCTTCAGTTTGTCCTGAATTTTGTAAGTGCTCCCAGCGAAGTCACCATGAGTGTGCAGGATTCCCACAGCATCAGAAGAGTAACAGGAAAGAGATGGAAATCTGTGCACATGCCACCCAAGTCTCCAAGCCTGGAGTTTCAGGAAATGAGAGGCTGAAGAGGTGGCCACCAGGGGCCTCCCTGAGGGTGTGACCTAAACCTAGATCTCTGCTCATTAAAGGACCTAAACCCCCCTGGAGTGCTTTGAGTCCTAACTTACGAGTTCTTCTTTTTTAAATCCTCACCTGAGGATATATTTATTGATTTTAGAGAGAGGGGAAGGGAGAGAAAGAGAGAGGCATTGATGCCAGACAGAAACATCCCGTACGTGCCCCAAACTACCAGGGATCAAACCCACACCCTCGGTATGTGCCCTGACTGGGGATCAAACCTGCAACCTTTTGGTGCATGGACCATGCTCCAACCAACTGACCCACCCATCCAGGGTGCTGTGTTTTTTTTTTAACACTCCTTGCTTTTCTCAAATATAAAATAAAGCCCTAGGAAGGTCTCCAAGAGCTCTGTTGGTGGGGACCCCACGTTTCCATCTTGAAGGGACTGCTCTATGCACCTCCCCAATCCTGAAGGCAAAGGGATATCCCTAGCTGGGCACAGAGGGGCAAACAAGGGCAACTGGCGGCAGGACATCAGGTTACCTCATTAGGGGCATCACAGGTTGTGGCCTCTAGTGTTTTTAGTACAGCCATCTGCCAACTTTGAAACAAGGAGCTTTCACGCCGACTTGTGAAATGATTTTATTTAGAATTTCAAATCGACAGAAAAGTCCAGGAATAGTGTGAGGGCACTCACATGCTGGCAGCTCCACATGGCCCTTCCCAGCTGCCCCTCCCCTCTCTGTCTCGTGGGTCTCCTTAGTCCCTCTCACCTGGTGAGTCTGTGTTTTTTGTTTGTGTATTCTCAGGTAACAATGACGTGTTTCAGGATCCAGGACATTGTTTTGCTGAACCCCAGAACAAGTTAGGTCCTCAGGACAGGTGGCCTGCCACTCCCTCCCCCAACCCCCACCCAACTCCCAGTGAGGGAGATGTATCTGTCTCCAGGGCCAACACAGGGCTTCTGAACAGGAGGGTCACGGAAGCCCCATCACAGGAGAGGAACCGAAAGTGGAGAGGCCCACTGTTGGAGACCCCTCTGTCTATTAGGGCAAGGCAGGGGACATCTGCTGTCCCTGGCTGCAACAATCCCTTTCTAAGCCATGGCAAGTGAGACAGACCTGGGGTCTGTGGGGACCACCCTGGCCCTAGCGCTGGCCAGTCCTCTTGGAGAATTCTTCCCATCCTGACAACCAGGAAAGTCCTGGTTCCACAGGGCAGCCAAAGGGCTCCAGGCATGTCCCTTCCCCTCTGGGCTTTTGTCTCCGTGGTCCTTATACCTCTACCCTGCCTGGAAGGGCTCACCACACTTTTTATTCTAAAAAATATCTAATTTTATCCCTGGATGGTGTGGATTGAGCACCAGCCTGTGAACTGAAAGGTCGCTGGTTTGATTCCCAGGGCACATGCCTGGGTTTCGGGCCAGGTCCTCTGTTGGGGCTGTGGGAGGAGCAACTGATTGATGTATCTCTCTAACATTGATGTTTTTCTCCCCCTTCCCTTCCCCTTTCTCTAAAAATTAATAATTAAAAAATTAAAAAACAAACAAACAATAGTTTTAGCTTTAGGTAATGAGCCTCCCTCTCTCACCCTTCCCTTTTTCTCCTCCTCCCCTATTTCTGCCCCTCCCTTTCCTTGATCTCCTGGTAGGGGCACTAGCAGCTGGTGGGCATCTTTTCCTCTCCCTGGGGGAGAAGCTCATTCCCTAGCGATGGCACCAGGCCCTCAGAGTGCACCTGGGTGGGCCGGGCCCTTCCAGGCTAAGCACAGGTGGAATTCCTAGTAAGAGTGGTCTCGGGCCTCCTGAACCCTGGGCACCCGCCCAAGACATCAGACTTCCAGCTTCCACCAGGAGTCTGGGACAGAGGGTGGAAACTAGGCCACCCCACCTTCTCTCCTTTGTGGTTCACTAGAATGGCCTTTGTGAATTTGGTTTTATGTTGATTGGTTGTTACAGGAATACAATGCCAAGGAAAAGCATAGTTTCCGCAGCCCAGAACACCTGGTCTTCATTGCCTTTTGGGCCTGCAGAGATACACTTTTCAAATGTGATCAGACCATCCTGATTATTCTGTTTCAATTGTGACCATCTTTGTGGTTTCCACCTGTATTTTTTATGGGTGTAAAAATGGGGTGTCTCATTGCACCTAGATGCCATAACTTTTCAGACTAGCTTTACTTTGTTGGCTTGTGTATCCCGGTGGGTTAAGAGAGTGACCTGAGGCTAAGGTTCAAGGCCATTACGGCTGTGCCTGCAGCTTCTGGCCTCGCCTTCTCCAGACTGTGCTGCAAGCTTCCCTTCCGCATGGCTTCCCAAGACCAGACGGGTGGGGTTGGGGAAGGGCGGGCTCCTTTTGAGCAGGCAGGGATGGGCCTGGGGTCCTGCGGCAGAGCGTTAGCGACTTCTGTGTCCTGGATTAATCCCTTGTGTACCTTGTGCTCTCCGGGGAGAGCAGCCTCCCTCACCAATCATAGCTTGTTTCTACAAGAAACCCCTTCCCACACGCTGGGTGAGCTCCAGCCAGGCAAGGAGGGGGAGGGTAGATCAGATTCCAGCTCAGTCTAGTGGGCGGGGGGCACTTCTGTTCCGCAGTGAAGCCAGATTTGTTCAGGGAACTACTCCCTGGGGTGGTGCGGTTTACGGGCAGGAGCTTACGGGCGGGGTCTGTGCTTGCAGTCCGGAGGCTGACGAAGCCGACGATCACCCGCTGGAGGAGGGTGGTACGGGAAGAGCGGGAGAGCAGGTAGTCCGGGCACAGGCTGGGGGAGGAAGATCAGTGCAACGCGCTCCGCCCTGTCCCGTGCAAACTTTTCCAGGGACCTCGGGGATCGCAGGTGCGGTCACGTGGCTGGCCGGGGCGGGGCGAGGACGGGCTGGGGGGCGGGTCGTGGGCGGGCCGCGTGGACCCCGCCCCTGCGCCCTAGAGCCCCGGCGCGACGGAGGGAGCGGGCGGAGCGGAGCGTGGCTGGAACGCGTGGTGTGGCCTTAAGCGCGCGGTGGCCGGAGTACCATGCCCACCAACTTCACCGTGGTGCCCGTGGAGGCGCGGGCGGGCGGCGACCAGGACGAGGCGGCAGAGTTGACTGAGGCGCCGGGCGCTCCCGAGGGCCACGAGCCGGACAGCTCGAGCCCGGGTGAGCGCGGCCGCACCTGTCCACCGGACAAAGGCGGAGCCGGGCTTCGCTGGCCTGGGGGCGGTTCCGGGTGGGAGGGGGACCGGAGGAAAGGTTGTGGGGCTGCTTTCCCCCCTGTCTCCCCTTTCTCTGGCTCCCCGCATCTCTTCTCACCCCACCTCCTCCTGAGGTCCCCTCACCCCCATCGCAGCCCCGCCCGACTCCTGCCTGCAGAGCCCCCATCTCTGCAGCTTAGTCGCGGGACGCAGGGCGAAGGAACTGTGGGTCTCCTTTTGCTGCACCCCCAATGACCTACCCCCGATGTCCAGGAAACACCTTTTAAGAACTCTGGGTGGGGCAGTGGGGAGCTGTGGGAGGTAGGAGACGCCTTGGGTTGGCTATGGGAACAGGGGAGGGGCCTTTCGTGAGAACCCCTGCCCGACTGTGCAGGGTGGGGTGCGGAAACCGCAGGGGGTGGTTGGCTTGCAGGAGCTCCTTCCTGCTTCCTCAGGCCTTTGCTCCCCACGCGGCCAGGCTGAGGGCCACCAGTCAGATTAGCCCCTTGCAGAGGTCCCAGTCGTGTGTGCCCGCTCTGTGGGTCATCAGCAGGAGACACAACGGGACCCTGGTGGGTCTGGGGGAGGTCCCCCAACTGTGCTCAGGCCAGGGTCCCCCAGCCCGCTTTGTCCTGGAGTGCCAGGTCTACAACACTTTCACTTTCTCTTGTGGGGGCTCCGTCAAGGCCTCTGCCTCCTCCTCCCAGATCCAGGTCCAGGTCCTTGTAGCTGATGGATTACTTTCCCCAGTGATCAGCACCTCTGCCCTTAGCTTCCCTCTGGAAACTGTGGGGAGAGAGAGGACCCAGTCTAGTACCCACAGCTGGGGTTCCCTCTGCCTGTGCCCTGCCTCCCATTGCAGCCTTGGGAGGAGGCTCCCAGCTCCAGGCACTTAAGGAAAGAGAACAAACAGGCCAGTGGAGGCCACAGGTCCTGAGTGCCCAGTACCTTGGCGGGAAAGTCCAGGCTTTCCCGGAGGCACCATCAGGAGCCTGCTGGAGGGCTTGTCCTGATGGGCTGTTGCATCATCCTTCATTAGGGTCCTGCCACTCCCTCGGGTGCCCCTTCCCTTATAGGGGGGCAGTTGCCCCTCTTTGCTCTGGTGGATACGGAGCTGGTCAGGACTGCTTCCTGGCACAGGGACTTGAAACCAGGTGAAACATGAAGGCAGAGTCTACACTCAGCTTTTCTCTCACCACTGCCCTATGGTTCCGGTTCTGAGCACCAGGGATGAGCTCGTCAGGCCACCAGGAGCTATTGTGTTTCCAGTGCAGCTCTCCTGCCCTGTCTCTGTCTGGCTCCCTGCCTGCTGGCCCTGTCTTGGGACCACGTTCTCTTTCTCTCCAGACTGGGTGGCTTATTTGGAAGCTGGGGATAATTTTCCTCCTGCTTGTGCCTTCTGTTCTTAGTAGCTCTCCTGTGGTGTCCTGGGCCTTCAAGCCGATGGGCAAGTGAAATGCCCAGCTGGTCTTGAGCCCCCAGCCCTCCCTCTCTACGTGCTTGTGCTTTCTTAACTGTGATCCCCTAGTTCCTGCTGGGGGCTGGACAGAAATTCAGTCTACCTGGGTGATCTCAGACTCAGGAGTGCCACATGTGGGATTCGTGCTCACTTGTTAATAGACCCTTTACAGTTCGAGCTGAACTTGTGACACATGGCTAAGCTGGCACAGAGCTGACTTGGGACTTGGACGTTTGTATTCTATGCACTGCATATTTCCTCTGAAAAAGACAGAGGAGGTTTTCCCTGCTAAGTGGTCTCAATGCTGTTGTCTTTTGGGGTCTCTGGCTTGGGCTCTGAGTTTTAACATAAGCTATCAGACCACAGTCAGCACTCAGAGATGCTGAGTGAAGGGGACTGTGTCACCAGCATGGTGAGGAGGAAGCCTGGGGAAACCACCACACACCCTGCTTGTTGAGGAAGGTCTGGGAACAGCCAGGCCAGAGTCACTTCCCAAGGCCCATGTGTGGGGTCTGAACTCCATGGTCCCAGGCCAGTGGCCATGCCTGTCTCTTCACAGAGTTGTTTGGTGCTATTGAAATTCCTTCCTGACTCTGGGTGACCCTCAAACCCCTCAGGAAAGCACCTGGCTTTCTAGGTGGGCATCCTGGTGGTGGTGGAGCAAGCTTGGGGAGACCCTGTCTCTGGAAATCCTTGGTTTGTCGTGGAGATAGGATGCACCATCCTCACCCCTCACCTTGGGGTCCCACACCTCCTATTTTCACCATAGCTCAGGGGTTCATGAGACCAGACGCTGGCCAGTCTGGCCTGGAGGCATGAGGGTCTCCTGAGCCTGTGATACCTAGACCAGGAAGGACCCTGCACCTTCCTGGGCCTGCTCTGTGCTCTAGGCTGAAGCCATGTCCCTGGGAAGCCCATTTTCTGGCCATTAGAAGCCCCTCGGTAGGGTATGCAGGCTAGTGGCATTGTGGCAGGCCAGTAGATGTTGAGCATTGACCTTGAATTAGTCCTGCTGCCTTGACCTCAGCTCTTTTGGCTGGCAGGCCTGTGCCTGGTGCTCTAGAGCCAGGAGGACAGTGGCCTTGCCCCTCAGCACTGCTTCAGGGAGGCCTGGGCCCTCTCGGGGGAGATACCCCCCCAGAGTGAAAATCCCCTGGGTGGAGGGGAGGCTGGCATGGGAAGCAGAGGCCAAGGTCAGTGTTAGTTTCTGTTGACACTTTTGAGGGCCCACCCCACTTCCTGTTCCCTTCTAGTGAGGAGATGTGCTGGTATGGCTGGGGTTCATTTTTCTTGGGACTGATCCTTCCCCCAAGGACACGTACCACACCCTGGTCTCCCTGTGTGGTGGGACATTTATTCTGCATTTTATTGTGATACTGCCCTGGAAGTGGAAAGGACAAGTTTTTATGCATCCTTGTGTCCTTTATACTTTGTTCCTTGGTAGAAATACCTTACCCAGGGGAGGTGGCGAGGGAGAGTGTTTTTCCCCAACTTACCTTTACAGCGGATTTTTAACTGGCTACCAACCAGGGAGCCCAGTCTGACCCCTTCTCTTGGTGACATCCCTTGGAGGCCCCCTGCAGCCTATGTGAGACCTTGGAGTAGACAGGCATGCAGACCTCTAGTGAGGCATGGCCACAGGCTCCAGTCCCCAAAGAAAGTCCCACCTCCAGCTCCTGCCCTTGGAGGGTGCATGGAGCCTGCACCCCATGTCTCCTTCCCCCAGCTGGGACCGTTCCTCACATGGCAGTTCCCATGGCTCTGATTCCATTTCCTCTTTAGGTTGCTGTTCTGCTTTTTGGATTCCCTTCTGTGATTTCACACTCTGCTGCTCAGATCCTGCAGGTCACCCCCTTCTTCACCCTCTATTAAGAGGATCTGAGCACCCTGATGTGCTAATCAGGGCAGTGTTGGGGAGCGTCACCTTTGTCCTGTCATGGCACATGGCAGGCTGGCCATTAGGAGTGGGCAGTGTGTAGCTGGTAGCATTCTGTGAGGCCATCAGCTGGGCCAGGAGTTGTGGAGCCTCTGAGGCCATGACCCCAGGGTTTTTTTTTGTTCTGTTTTGTTTTATTTTTTAAGATTTTATTTATTAGAGGGGAAGGGAGAGAGTCAGAGAGAGAGAGAGAGAGAGAGAGACATCAATGTATGGTTGCCTTTCACCTGCTTCTGGTGGCTGAAGACCTGGCTTGTGGTTATGTGCCCTGGCTGGGAATTGAACCAGTGACCTTGGGTTCACAGGCCAGCACCTATCCACTGTGCCACCAGCCAGAGCTGTTTTTCTTTTCTTTCTTTCTTTCTTTCAAAAGATTTTATTTATTTTTAGAGAAGGGTTGCTTTTTGTATGCCCCCAGCTGGGAACCTGGCCTGCAACCCAGGCATGTGCCCTGACTGGGAATAGAACTGGTAACCCTTTGGTTTGCAGGCCAGCACTCAATCCACTGAGCCACACCAGCCAGGACCATGACCCCAGGTTTTGAACA
The DNA here is from genome assembly GCA_004026585.1 of Noctilio leporinus. Taxonomy (NCBI): domain Eukaryota; kingdom Metazoa; phylum Chordata; class Mammalia; order Chiroptera; family Noctilionidae; genus Noctilio; species Noctilio leporinus. The sequence goes on along the minus strand of PVIW01001079.1, from coordinate 69,310 downwards.
AGTTTTCTGCCAAGGATGGGGCTGTTGCCACCATGTTGCTGAGAGCACAACTTGGTGGGGCAGGGGGTGTGGTATGTGGGGGTTCAGGGAGCAGTGCAACTGAAAAGCAGGGTGGGACAAAGGTTTCAGGCTCTGCCCCGCTGGGCAAGGTCATGGAGCAACATCCATCACTGGATCTCAGGAAGGAAGGGATGCGTCACACTGCCGCAGGAAGGACAGGCGGCGCGGTTGTTTCATTGGCAGACTCCGTGTTCGGTCCCTTTTCTTGGAATTTGCTGTAGGTGACTTGGCTCATGGATGTTCTTCAGGGGAATTTCATGTTAGGTGCACCGTAGATGTTACCAAACATATATTTTGTACCAAATTCCATTTGTAAAGGCAAAGGAACAAAAAGTAGTTGGACACTTGCTGAACGGAGTGTGGCTCTGAGTGCTGGGAATGTGGCCAGTGTCCATGCATTTTCCATGGTTCCAGACTATGTTTAGGTGACAGGCCTTTTTCTTAGAAATCAAGTGAGCATGTGGTTAAGTCCTTCTGCTGGGCCCATGTGTGTACACGTGTATAGGGTACACACTCCACGTGTGTACATGACTCCACGTGTATGTTGTGAGCATGCATCTGCCTACATGTGCACATGTGTGTATGTGTCTGGCATGCATGTGAACATGTGTGTGTGTGTAACTGAACAGGGTGGCATTGGGTCATGTGGTGTAAGGGCATCTGTTCTTTCCTCTAGACCCCCAGGAGACCCCGACTGGTCATGTGGCTGGGGGTACCATCCCCATCTCTGGCCATGCAGGCAGCGGTGACACGTCTGTGCCCTGGTCTGAACTATGTTCCCAGCTTGAGTGCCGTGTGACAGCATGGGAGCCTATTACCTCTTAGGTCCAGTTCTATGGTCTTTTCTTTTGAAAAGTCCCCCAGACCTGATCTTGCCACTTTGCTGGAGTGGGCATCTGAGCTGTGGATGGTTGCTGCTCAGGGGGTGGCCGCTGTGGGGTTGGACTTGGCAGATGCCTCCAAAGGCAGCCCCAGAGGACCAGGCAGCTTCAGGTCCGTTAGGTGCTGGTTGTGACATCTGCCGTCTATCCTGGGAAGGCTGTGGAGTGTCCACCACTCAGGCCATCATGGTCCTCGATGCATCACTGAACAGAGGGGTTTCGGCCCTCCTCTTGGCAGAGTGGTGGCTGTAGGACCTAGTATATGATTTGTGGCACAATGGGGAAATGGAGCACCATGAGGGTCTGGGTGTCAGGGTGGCCTCTCCCAAGGGGACATCTGTGCAGGACTTGGGGGTTGGGGACAGTGGCACTGGCAGAAAGAGTGGTGAGGAGGCAGGGTGGGCCTTCAGATGTGAACCCTAGCCCTGTCCGCATGAAGACTACAGTTTCAAGGTCTGTTCTGCTTTTGATGCCCTGGCTGTGTGACCGTCCAGAGCATTTCTGCCGCTAGGAGTCACAAAGGCTGGAATGACTCCATCCACATGATCCCACCGCCCACTCATCACTGTTGATAAGGTGGGCTGTGACTGTGAGCAGGGAGCAGCTCTCCCTGCAGACAGGCTCTGTTTTTGCTGTCCCCTTCAGTGACATGGCCACTTGGGCCTGTGGCTGTCACTGTACTGTGTGCTGGGCCCAAATGACCAACTGGAGTCAAACTGATGACAAGAAGGGGCAGCCAGCACCGAAACCCAGCCCCCAGGATGGAGTCCCTTGAAGTGCAGCTCACAAATAGAGTCTCCAGGTTGAATGAAGTGCTGCGGCCTGTGGGTGACCCTGGCCCTGGACGGAGGTGCTGCGCACTGAGTTAGGGTCTGAAGCCAGGGGCAGTGGACTGGCCCAGGGGAATTTCACAAGGGGCAGCCTAGAGCGATGAGGCTGCATTGCTGAGGTGCAGGGAGCAGGAGGAGTGGCTGGATGAGCGCCTGGTGTGGCGTTCTTGCGGCTCCTGGTCAAGTTGGCCTGTTAGCAGGGAAGAAGCAGTCTGTGCAGCCCAGCAGGGCTTGTATATGGAGGCATTGCTGTGCTGTGCATGGAACTCACCTCTCTGTGCCAGGCAGCTCTGTGGGGCTGGGTGTTCCTAGCACCCTGATGGGGTCTGTGCATCGTTGGTGTGTCATATGCTCTGGGAGAATGGGAACCCCTTTTCTCACCTTTCAAATAATTGACCCCACATGTCCTCTACTTAGACGTGTGTGGCAGGCTTACTCTGTACCACTGGGGTTTTGAATGAAGCTCTCATGGGGTCCCTGGAAAGACGGTGTTGCTAGGGTGAGTGAGGCACCTAGTGGTCTCTGAGCTGCTCAGGACCAAGGCCACATGGAGCTTGGGAGATGGCTCACTGGTGGTCAGTTGCTGCAGCTCAGGCTCACAGACCATGCTGGGGCAGCGGGAGCGGGCCAGAGGTATCTGTCCATATCAGACCCAGCTTTGAATAGTGGGCTATCCTTCCCTGCCTCCCTGTCCACTGCAGGACCCGGCTGTGGTGGGGAGTCTTTGTCAGGGCCTCTGCCCCATAGACCTGTGGTCACAGTCCTGGGACCTGAACAGAGAGCCCCCAGGCCTGGGCTCCTGCACTGGAGGGTGGGTGACCTTGGACCAGGACACATTTCAGGGCCGCTGCCCTCCGGAGGCTGCTGTGGATGGCCTGTCACTGCTGAACAGCTGTGTTACCAGTCTGAAAGGAGCCATTTGCCTGCTCACATCAAAGCCCAATAATATGGAAATAGGAGTTTGTAGCCAAGAAAGTAAAGGTTTATTTTGAGGAAAGGGTGCCAAGCCCAGAGTCACAGGTAAGCTAGGGCTCAAAGGTATGGCTCCCTGATGGCTTCCTGGGGGTGGGTCATAGAGGGGAAACATCATTAATCAAGGGTGACTAAGGGAGTTAGGGTCCTGGGCTCTACTGCTTGCCCAGAGCCTGGGTCTGGTGTAGTTGATGTCACTCAGGCCCTGCTGTCAGCATTGTTCTATTTTGGTGGGGGTGTGGTCCCTAGGGTGTTCCACTGTCATGCTTTCTCGGGCCTGGGGCTGAAACTCGACTGAAGTGGAGATGTTATTTTTAGCTTCTTTACCTTGACCAAAGGAAATTCCGAGGCCAGCAGACCTGGGCTTTTTCCTTTAGACAGTTTGATGCTAATCACAAACTCTTGTCCTAAGGGCTTAATGATTAAGGAAGAAAGTGGACAGATAGAAAGGAGAAAAGGTCTCGTTAAAGAATTGAATTTCTGCACCTTTACAGCCGAGGGTGTAGTGGGTGGGATGGGGCTCAGGTTCAGGACTGTGTCTGCTGATGTCTGGTTGATGGCTTTGTGTTGCCAGCCAGCCGGGTCATCACCTCTGTGGGGATGAATTTTATAAGTGTCACCCTGTGCAGATGTGAGACTAGAGGGCAAAGTGTGATGTTTAGTGTTAGCTTTTAACGGCTGTTCACACTGCCAGGTGCTTTCCATTTCAGTGTGTTTGTGGGAGTGTCCCTCGAAGTCATTTTGTAGCAACAGCTGTGTGAGGGGTGGGGAGGTGTGCAGACAGCAGGCAGCTCTGGGCAGGGGAGGGCAGCTGGGTCCTCAGCAGGAAAGACCTCTGTGGGTGTGCCTGCTGCCATAAGGGGCCCCGTGTGGCTGAGGCCAGGTAACAGTAGCATGGAAGGCACGAGAAATAGATGGGTGAAAAGGCCACCCCGATCCTGGCAGGTGGCTGGCTGTGGGCACCTGCTGAAGACTGGCCCAGAGAGGTCCTGGGCTCCATTCTGGGGGATGCTGGGGCTGTGCTTTCCAGCGGGAAGAGCAGAGCACAAAGGGTTAATACCTTTCTTTTGTGCAAAAGAAGACAACTCCCTTTTTAGAGTAGAGAGCTGCTCTGGGCAGATAAGCCCTGGAAGCTTCAGCAGGACCAGCCAAGAATGAGGTTCCCCAGCTCCTGCATCCATTGCTGCTGGCACCATGTGGGCCCTTGAACTTCCTGCCAAGAGCGCTTGTGAACAGGCCCCATCCAGGTGGTCTCTGTGGCTGGTGGGGCTGGGGCCTGAGGGCCATAGGGCTGTGTGCCGGGGTTGGGGGTGTCTGCTTGGGCCTCACTGCCTGTGCCTCTGGCAGGGCCCTGAACAAGGCCCTTGTACCTCCTTGAGGGTTCCTGGCTCACTTCCTCCCTTGTTCCTGGGGCAGTTTCTTTTCTGAGAAAACAGCTGGGGGAGGAGTGGAAGTGCATTTTTGTTTTGTGTGGCTGGGGGTGGGAGCTGCGTTCCAGACGCAGTTTAGTTTCCTGCGTTCTGGGTCATTCCCCAGCACAATCTCGGCGTGCAGGGTCCTGCGTGACTCACAGGCTTGGGGTTGCTGGCTGTAGGGAGGAGAGCAGTGGCGCCTGGGGCCTGTGTTCACCACGGAGTGTCAGAACCACTTTCAATTTGGCCATGTGATGTGATGGACCCTGACGCCGAGCCTGTCTGGGAGTCACATGCATGCTGTGCCCTTGGTCCACACAGTGTCTGTGGCCTGGCTCTGTCTGCGAGGTGGGCGTGCGCCTTGCATCCACATCCACATCTGTGTCCCCTGATGCTCAAGCGGCTGGTCTACCTCAGGGTGATGTGAAGCCCTAGGGGACTCCAAGGCTATCCTTGAGTTCTCCTCAGGCCTCAGTTTCCCTCTCCAGGAGCCAGCCTGTCCCAGAGATGGCCATGACCTCTTCTCCTGGGCTCTGTCTGTTCATGATGCCTGCGGGTTTCGCCTGGGTTTTTGGAGGCTCAGCCAGTGGTCACTGGGGAGGGATCGAGTTGAGCTGAAATCAGAGGAGAGAAGTGCCAGGTTGTTCTTAGGTTTCCTCTTCCCTCCGACCAAGGGTCTTGACCACAGCCAGACAGGAGCCGGAGTCAGTAACGGGAGCTGCCCCAGGGGCCTGGTTGAGGCTCTTGCCAACGCGCCCTCAGATTGCCAGTGCTGGTCCCCAAGGTGGGAGAGGTTGGTCCAAGAGCAGCTAGTAGCCATGTGATTGACTGCCAGGGAGCAGCGTTCCCTAGGGACTCGTCATTTCCCACGAGTGGGGTGCGTCCTTCAGACGAAAGACCGGGGAACATACTCTTCTCTTGAGAAGCTGTCAAGAGCTATGGTCCCCAGCCATGCCCGTGTGCTTGTGTGTGTGTGCACGTGTACAAGTATGTTCGTGTGTCATAAACATGTCACGTGCCATAAGCATGTGTTCTGTACATGCATGTGCCTACACGTGTTATGTGTATGTCCTATGTGTATCTCTGTGTGTGTGTACTCACATGTGCATGTGTATTCATGTGTGTGTGTGTGTCTGACTCCTTTCCTGGAACTTCACGGCCACTCCTGGTTTGCTTTTCCTCTGAGTCTGTGCCTCTTGTACCTGGTACTGTCCTTTCTAGACTGTGTGAGTGTCATATTTAAGAACATGCCAGAGGTGGGTCTTGTCTAGGCAGTGGGGACTGAGGGCTCTGAATGGGGGACTGAGGGTTCTGAATGGAGTGATGAGTAAGTTGAGGCTGGGGCAGGAACCTTGATCCTGGTTTAAAGGTGGTGCTTCCTTCCTTCCAGCACCTGAGCCCCCCTGGCTCCTTTCCTCAGGGATCCCCAAATCTACCTCCTTCGTGTTTCCCCTGAGAACCTCCTCCCAGCCCTTGGGGTGACGATGGCAGAAGCCCTGTGGGATGTATCTAGTTGATGGGGAAGTGAGAAGAACACACTTGCACGCAGGTGGGCTTTAACCTGAGGCTGCACGGCAAGCCTGGGGGACTCTAGGCCCTCTGACCCACTGGGCCACTCATACCTGTTGTCACAGGGCTGCTGGGGATAGGATGCTTTTGATGTTTTCAGAAGTGAGGGCCATGTCCCAATGGGGAAGCCTGTAGGAATGTAAGCGGGACCACCTGCCTCTCTGTAGGAAGGAGCCACGTGGGGGAGGGAACAGGGGTTGAGCTCAAAGGAAAGAGGATTAACTTGCTCACTTGAAGCAGCAGGTTTTCCCCGGAGAGGCAGTGGTGGTCCGCCTGCGTGTGGGGAGTGAGCCCCCGCATCCCGTCCTCTCAGGCTCAGACAGGTTTGTTCTCAGAGGACCCTTTTCCTTCCCTGGAAGCCTTGGTGGGGAAGGAGAAGGCTCATCAGTCCTTCAGGAAGACAGCGCCTGAGGGTAAACCCCTCAGGATGCAGTGTGGTGCTGGCTGGTGGATTGTGGGTGGTGGTTCTTTTCCTCTCAAAGGTGTCTTCTCTGTTTTCAACGAAGGTGTTTCTGTTTCAGCCAGAAATTTGCAGTTAAAAACGTGAAGACTCAGCCTTAAGCTTTTCATGTTTTTTTTGGCCTGAATACAGAAACCCATGGGCATCCTGCTCACCTAGATTGCCACGCTGCCTGATTTCAGGTCCCAGCCTTGATCCTGGCTGCCAAGTGTAGAGGGTAAAGGTCAAGGGTGAGGGATCATTAGTTAACCAGCAGTATTACAGAACCTAAAATTACTTTATGTCAGCTCTTGACCACTTCCAAGAGGACCTGGCCGCTGAGGTAGTGGCTGTGAGGTGCTCTGCGGTCTAGCTGATCAGATGCAAGGTCACCAGAGGGGACTACACTCTGCTGAAGGTGCCTTGCGCCTCCATGGAAGACCCATGTGTTTCCCCATCACCTGTACTGTGGTACAGGCCTCCGCATGGCCTGCACAGTGTCCAGGGCTGGGCACACTGCCCCGTGTTTGGTGGTAGGAAGGAGTGATGGCTGCTGACCCTCAGCAATGTGCCTGGCTCTGAGTATCAGAGGTCACACTGCTCTTCTCTGGGGAGCCGTTCAGGGAGAGATGGTGGTGAAATCCCACATTTCAAGCTGGAGTAGAAGGCGTGGGGGAGGAATGTGCTGGCTCACTCAGGAAGGGGAGGCTGTGTATGTGGAGATGGGGGGGTGGCTGGTGGAGGCTGTAATCAGAGAGCGGAGAAGGACACAGTGCACTTGGGGCCTGCTTGGGAAGGCTGCCCTTGGCAGGACTCGGGCTCTGATCCAGTGTCTACAACAGACCACTGTGGTCTGGGCTCCTAAGCCACGGCAGGACATGGGCTCTGACTGAGATCCGCAGCAGACCACCAGGGTCCGGCCTCCCAGGACATAGCAGGAAGGTGGGTCTGCCAACCTCCTCTTTGTTCTCAAGCCTTGGCAGCTTTGGCGGAGTTCCACTGCCCCACCTGCTTCTCTGGGCTGATGGCTGTCCCCTCCAGCCCTGCAGACGACTTGACTATGTTTGCTCACTAATGACAAGGACACATACACTTCTCTCAGGGACATGAAGCCCAAGTGGCCCTCAGCTTCTGTGCAGTCTCCAGAATGACAGAGTTCAGGCATTGCCTGGGGAAGGAATCTGCTCTCTGCCAAGTTGGCCCTGTCCCTGGTCACCATGTAACATTGACTGAGGCTGAGGTTAAGCTTGCATTTCAGGGAGCCAAAAACATGGGCATCAAAACCAATGCAGGAACCCTGGCTGGTGTGGCTCAGTGGATTGAGCGCTGGCCTGCAAACCCAAGGGTTGCTGGTTCAATTCCCAGTCAGGGCACATACCAGGTTACAGGCCAGGTCTTTAGTCAAGTCCCCAGCTGGAGGTACCCGAAATGCAACCATATATTGATGTTTCTCTTCCTTTCTTCCTCTTTCTCTAAAAAGAACAAATCTTTAAAAAACAAAACAAAAAACGATGCAGGAAAAACTGATGGAAGATAGAAGGAAAAAGACCAGAGATTGCCTGTGGGGATGTGGGAACTTTCTGGGCTAGTGGGTGTTCTGTATCTCATGGGGTCTGTTTCACAGGGTGTGGGTGGCTGTTGCGTGCTTGGAGATGCCCCTGGCCTCAGCTGGGCTGGTAGGGTTCATGCGTGTGGTGTGGCCAGCACTGGTGAGGGCTGTGGGGCTCTGCAGAATGTCTGTCAGCTTTGCCCAGTTTTGGGGAATGAGATGACGAGGTGAAGACATAGGATGAATGGCTTCGTCTGGGGCACACCTGCCACTGCCTTCACAGGGAAGAGGAAGAGGGTGCCAATCAGGGCTGCATGCCCTGGGCCTTCCCTGCCTCCCAAATCCCTGGATTCTCCACTGATGGGTGCCAGCCGCCTGGTCCATTCCTATAGTCTCAGTGGGCTGCGACTCTGGGTCCTAAATCCAGGAGACCTTAGGCTGGGTTGGAGGGAGAGCCTTCTGGTCGACCTCCAGGGCTGGTGAGAGAGTCCCATGAGCCATGTATTCAGAGCTGGCTTCTAGGCTCTGCAGCTGTGGCCCAGCAAGCTTCTTGCTTTTGCCAGTTAAGTTCTATTAGAATATGGCTCTGCTATTCACACATTGGCTTCAGTAGCCATGAGTGGTTGTGAGGGAACAGTGTGGCCCTCTAAAGAGAAAGCTTGATAGCTTATGATCTAGAATGTTCCCCACCTTGCTGTCTTTCCTGACATCTATTCGCTGAAAGATATCTGCGTCAGACACGTGTAGAATGTCACAGAACTTATATATGCCCATTTCTTTGGGGCTGTTTCAGGAGGAACACTTGGAGGCAAGAATGCCATGGCATATCCTATGGTACTTAAGTATTGGGGTTAACTCCCACCACCTATGCAACCTCAGATGACCCCAGTACCGGACCCCTGGCCTTTGTAATCAACGTATGAGGACCTTCCTCCCATGTGTTTTCACCCAGTGGTTTCAGAGTATACTCCTGTTCTTGCTCGATGACGTAATAAATATAGTAGTTACGAGTGACCACCTCGCTTGTGCACTGATGTTCACGAGGGGCACCTGTCTGTTTCCCAGGCCTTCATTCTTCAATTTTCTCTGTGTGGTCCCACCGAGATGTGGATTATGGACTTCACACTTGGCGTAGTTTTGGATTTGTGGGGCGCTTGGAGGTGGAGGGGGTTCCTGCAAGCTCCAGTGTCCACTCCGCACTCACTGCCGTGGTCACGGCTGAGAGCCAGTCCCGCATGGAGTTGCCCACCGCACTCCAGACCCTTAGCATCTCCCCTCATCCCCAGCGGCCTTCTCTGTCTCCACGCCCCGCACTCACTCAGCTGCTTAGTGTCCTGTTGGCTGCAGCAGGTTCACAGACTGTCCTTGTTTTCGGTGGCTGCGTGGTTCTAAGGTTGGCACATGGGCTGGAGGATGCACTCAGTTGGGGTGTGTCTCATGTTGCGTCTGTGACCAGCCTGGGGTTTTGGGAGGAATCCCACCATCACTGTGGCTCCCATGCCTGAAGGGACCTTGAGTACCAGCTGAGGTGTGTTTGTCATGTTGTTTTTTTTTTTTTTTAAAGATTTTATTCATTATTTTCAGAGAGAGAGGAAGGGAGAGAAGCAGAGAGGGAGAGAAACATCCATGTGTGGTTGCCTTTCACCTGCCTCCAGCCATGGATCTGGCTGGAGACCTGGCTTGCAACCTGGTTATGTGCCCTGGCTGGGGAACTGAACCAGCAACCTTTGGGTTCACAGGGTGGTACCTTATCTACTGTGCTATCAGCCAGGGCGTGTTTGTCATGTTTTGCCGTAACATTGCTCTTTTCCTCTTTCTGTACTTTACTAATTATAAATGAGTCATTAAGTCCACCTCCCAGCCCTTTAATTTTATTTTTAAATGAGTGCCAGGATGGCTTTATGATTTTGTTTTATTCTGTGTTGTAGCCAGTTGTCACTGTCTTTTTTTTTTTTTTTTTTAAGATTTTATTTCATTATTTTTTTTTAGAAACAGGGGAAAGGAGAGAGGCAGAGAGAGAGAGAGAGACATCAATGTATGGTTGCATTTCACCTGCCTCCAGCTTCGGACCTGGCTGGAGACCTGGCTTGCAACTTGGTTATGTGCCCTAGCTGGGGAATTGAACCTGCGACCTTTGGGTTTGCAGGCCGGCGCCTTATCCACTGTGCTACCAGCCAGGGTCAGTTGTCACTGTCTCACTCTCAATTCAGCCCATGTTTGGAACAGCCACTCTACTGTGGAATTGGTGGTGGGCTGAGGATTCAGCATCCCTGCTTGTTATTAGGACCTCTGAACGCTCTTGGGGAGCTGGGCTGATGCTGCCCTCTGCTGTGGGACCATGCGTTTTAAAGTCCATAAAAAGACTAATTGCAGGAAGTGGCTGCTGTGTCACAGAAAATCAGATGTCTGGCCTGAGCACATTGAGAGTTCAGAACTACCCAAGTGGCAGACGTCCAGGCCATTGTGAACCAGATGCTAGTGGCTCATGGCCATGTGGTGCTTGCCGGCATCCTGATGGGCTTTGAACTCTGATGGCGGTCTCCGCAGGATCCGCTGCCTCTACCCGTTGATGTCGGGCCACTGTCACGGCACCACACTGAGCACACAGTGCTGCCCCTCCTGCTGCAGCTGTGTCAGGGGTGACTTGATGGACTCATTATGCATTTTCATGATGTTTTCATCAAGTCTCTCCATCTCGCTTTATTTTTAGGAAAATATCCTTCCATTCTTCTAGAGTCATTGGCGCCTCAGTTCTTCCTTTCTTGTGTGATGTGTCCCCTAGGGCTCAGGTGGCAAACACAAGGCCCATGGGCTGAATCTGGCCCTCCACCTTGTTTTATCCAGCCCGGCACCTTGTTTCTACCTGGCTCGAAGTAGAAACATTTGTACGGTCCTAAAATGACATTTGGCCCTTTGAAGGCAACTGCAAGGCTGACATGGCCCCCGGTGAAAAGGAGGTTGATACCCCTGCCCAGGGGAAGTTCTGGCCAAGGGGAGTCCACCCAGCCACCCCCAGTGCCCCCCAGCCCAGCTGGTGGTTTTCCCTGGTTAGGCCAGTGGGGGGAATTGAGGTAGAACTCATGCTCAGTGGTTCTGCTGCAGGTTTGATTGGCTGAAGGTTTTGTTTTAAAACCTAACTCATCTGTTTTCTTAGTGACAAGAGGAACCAATACCAAGCTGTGGAGGGAGGGGTGGTAGTTTTGGTGAGTTTTCCTCGCATGGGCTCTGTGTCCATTCCCCGACCCCAACCCGAGAGCGTGTCCCCTTAAGGAATCAGAATCCCGCCTGCTCTCTGCGGAGTCACGCAATGGCTATAACATGCCCCTGTATCTTGGTTTTGGAGGGGATAGATCACAGGCTCGCATGAGCTGTGACCTTCTACGTTAGTGTGTTGGTTTTCTGTGTAGCCAGCAACAAATAGTATATCTGGATTGTAAAATCGAACACATTTTAAAATTGTTTTTATAATTGTGAGGCCAGTGTGCATTTTCAGTTCTTAGATAATGGAGGTAAGTCAGAAATGTGTTACCTTTGGGCAGGAAGAGGGAGTGTTGTTGGGGATGGTTTGGGGTTAATCCAAGGATCTTTGGGCCATAACTGTGATTAAACATCTGACCTGCAGACACAGGCCCTTCCATTGAACAGATTAACAGTGGCTGGGTAGTTGGCCCAGAGTGCGTCTGCTTGGGGACTGCAGCTTGGCCCAGGACACCTGATCTGCTTGGGGTCCTGCCTCATCAAAGGGCCTTCCACGTTATTCTAGACCTTCCATTTTGTGCTGGTCCATCGGAGGTCACCACCATGCAGCAAGGATACCTGGAGTCTGGGGGCTGCGTGCCTGAGGGGGCACCACCTAGAGACCTGCCCTAGGAGGATGATGTGGGGCCTGGAAAGTCTGGCCTACCCCTCCAGCACCTACACTTCCAGGGTTTTCTCCTTTTAAGCTTATCCTCAGTTCTGGTCATCATGAATGAACAGAGTGACTGGGGGGAGGGGCGCCAGCCCAGGTGACTGGCCTCCTAAAACTCCGGTGGGTCTCAGCCAGAGAAAGATCCCTGTCCCCCAGAGCTTCAACAGGTTTGGCAGGGTTGTGCCTGGGGAACAGGAAGAGGTTTGAAGCCTGTTCCGCTTCACACCTGTGGGTCTTTGGGACCCCGTTTTCTTTGTTCATTAATTGTAATCCATCCTTCCTTAAAATACGTAAAACAAAGTTTGAGTGTATTTAGAGGTGCAAGTAGTCAGAAGAAATCATAAGAACCGTCCAGTTGTATATGGGTTAATCGTGTTTCCATATATGGAGATGCAGGTGAGTCCCTCAGCTACAGAATTTGATTTTTACGGGAATGACTTGACTGCAGCAGAGCTGAGAAGTAGAGTCGCACCAATACTTCCTGCTGGAAGGAGGTGCTGCCCTGCGCCCGGGCGGCAGCTGGAAGTGGAGGTCCTGTGTCTGCAGGTGCTGTCAGGTGCCTCTGCCGGCAGGCCCTGTCCAGGTCTCCTGGTCGGCAGGGTGTGGGCCACATCCACCTCGGTATTCACCATGCAGCGATTTCCTCATCTCCCGATGGGTCGTCTGTTCTGCTTGGCACAAAAGTACTTTTGGTCATTCCCCGAGGGTTGACTAAGTGGACACTTCTCAGAAATGGAGGGAAATGTATCCTCTTTAAAGGACAGATAACTAGAATGACTTGGGTAACAAGAGGAGGCACAGTTGGTCATAAACAGGGAGCAATCCCCAGGTTGGAGGGATTCACCCAAATGCCAAGGGCATACCTGCTGCTGCTTTTGTTGGACGTGTTTCTCCATTTCCTGCCCTCATTGCACGTGTCACTTTGGTGACCTGCAAAAAAGGGACACCAGGCACTGGGGTCTGCAGCTTGTTCCCAGCCAGTGGCCCATGGCGCCCTGGCGGCTCATGCATCCTTCGCGCTGCTGGGCTCCCACCTTCCTGGTCTTTGTTTAGTGGGCGTTTACTTCCCCAGGTTTCTGCCTCAGTCGTCGTGCTCATCCACAGTGCCAGTAAGTCACTAAAAGGCCACGTAGCTGGATGAGTTGTTCCTGGTATTCGTTCTTTCTCGCTCCCATGGGGAGCTCTGGGGACACTTTAACCTGTTTTGTTCCCTTCAAGTTCTCTGTCAGGACGCATTGTCTTCAGTGTTCCTTATCACAGCGGACAGGTTGGGGTGTGTTTAGCACCTGTTTGATGGCATGTCGATGAGCCACCGCGTCCCGCGAGTGTCAGATGCCTAGGAAAGGCATCAGGGCCCTCGGGTTGAGTGCGTGGAGTTGCTGAGTGCAAATGCAGGGGTTCAGCGGTTACTGTCCACTGCCAAGCCAGTCTGGAGAGCCGCGACTACCAGTCTGGGCTTTCCCAACCTGCAGCACGGGGTGGAGCTGGCAGTGAGCTGAGAGTGGGCCTCGGGGGTCCCTGGGGACACTTGGGGAGCTGCTGGCCTGGGCCGCGCAGCAAGGCCCGTCCATGTCGGCTGCCTTTTCACGGCAACAAGAAACATGAAACCCAGGAGGCCGTGGGGCCAGGCTGGCTTGTCAGAAGGAGTATCTAAAACTCAGTGCCCCTCCCCGTCCTCCCTCCCTTCCAGGGCAGCCGGCCTTGTTGGGTGCTGGGTGATCACGTCAGGGCCTGGCCCGAGTGCCCTCTAGACAGAGGCTGGTCTAGAAAGAGCCCCTTGCATCTAACGTTCACTCCAGAAACACCGTCAGGAGTTGTGCTCTGTGTCGGCCATTGGTCATTACCACTGGAAGAGTCAAATCACTTCTTCCCAGAAAAAGTGTGCTGGTGGTGATCTACTGGTGGCAGTGACTCAGATGAGCCCACTGTGGGGAGAACTTGGGTGGGATACAGACTGGGAGGTACAAGCCTCCAGGCCCCTTTCCTGGCCGAGAGTCTGCTCTGGGCAAGCTGGGGGACTGCAGGTGAGACCGCTGTGACCCGAGAGGGTTGGGAGTGCTGTCAAAACAAAACTGTCTGTGTGCGGCCCTTGCCTGCAGGGGCCTTTTCGCATTACTGGAAGCTACAGGCCAGTGATTAGTGGAATTACCCTTAAGATGTCTGTCCCCAGGAGCTCTCGTGAAGCATAGGGTTTGTGGGACCTGAAAGGGGTGGATTGGGACTTGAAGTTCCTGAACAGAAGGCTGTACTTATGGTTCTTTTCACCTGAGCCCCCTTTCCCCAGTAGGGAGTTTTAAAGCATTCGGTGACACGAAGAAGTTCTTGTCCACAATTCCGCCCCCGCAGTGAGCCCCACCTTACCCCAAGCTGTGCTTTTAGAGACTGCAACCCTATTGTGTGCGTTGCTGTTGCACTGTTACACGCTCCTCCTCTGACACACCATGGGCTTCATTCATGGCAAATGCAGCCCTGTGTCTTTTAAAATAAGCAGAGTTTTATTACATAGTGAACCATAGTTAAAACCAAACTCCCACTAATGGCTCATTTGTTTTTTGAGTAGGTTTATCCTTAGAAAAAGAGCTGTATGTTTGGTCTGAAAGTGTCTGGTTAGTTTTGGGGAGGGGCGCAGACAGAGTGTCTGCCAGAAGCCTGTGCCTGCGGTGGGTCCCCTCCCTTCCCAGCAGCTGCACCCCAGGACAGGCGTCTGCCTCCCACCGCCTGTTCTGTTCCCTGGGTGCACGGTGGAGTGAGGCTGGATTGCTTTGCTCTGGACTCTTTCCTCTGAGGTTGATGGCTTTTGGCTTGTGTGTGTTGGGTTCTCCCTAAGCCGCCTGTTGTCCTTAGAGAAGTAGGTGAGAAGGGGTTGCTGACCCTTCCTTGCTGGCAGGCCGTGGGCCTGGAGCTCTGCTGTATCCAGGCTCTTGGCTGGGGTCTGGAGCAGGGGCGGGGGGTGGGGGTGTGTGTGATGCCAGGTCCAGGGTGGCACTGTGCTTGCAGGACACAGGCAGTGTGGCCATGACCTCTTCCCTGTTGTGATTCAGCCTGTTTGCCTCTCACGGTAGATGAGGTTTTGTGGCCTGGCCCTTTTTTCTTTTTGTTCTGAAGCAGCACTGTTCCTTATGTAGAGTCTAGGCTTATCTTTCCCTGGGACACCCTCCTGACAGCCCATGTGCCTGGGTTTCCCGCCGCTCTGGCCTCTGGGCAGACTGGACCCAGGTGTCCTGGCCTAGTACCTGGGGCCTTACACCTCCGAGTTCCAGCTCCTTCTGGTCACATGGACTGTTTCTCCCCTTGTGGTGACACTGACAAAGGGGAGCTATTCTGTTGGGGGTCCTGTAGCCATGTCTGAGTTTTCTGAGAGACTCAGCTCCCATGTCACTGAATATCTGGGGGCATTGCTCAACTTGGTGGCTGAGGAAACGCAACCCAGGTTGAGGGCAGTTCCAGCCTGATGGATGGGAGGACTGCAGGGGCCTCACTTAGCCCATATCTCCCCTGGCTGCCCAAGGTGCCCAGGATGATGTGACTTCCCCACATGGAGACTAGTGTAGGGGGAACTTGGGTCCAGTTGGCTAGCACTGCCTTTCCTGCCTGGGTTTTGAGTGGGTAGGGATGGGACCCTTGTTTCCCTCTGCTTGATGAGGACAACTCATGGCTACTGAGTAGCTCCATGGGTTGTCATACTGCATTGGTGGAGATTACCCAGGCTCTAAACTGTCCACCTCAGGACCTGCACTGGGAAAGGAGACCCAGGATGCCTGGCCTGGCAGTGTTCCCAGTACAGTGGCCACTGCCCATCCTGGCTTCCCATTTCTTGGCATCCAAGATGGGGAGCAGGGACCCTTGTGGACTGCCAAACTCTTTTTGGGGTCTTAGGAAGAGTGTTGGCAGGTCACCTGCGTGTCTGTGTTCCCAGAGGAGGAAGGCTGGTCACACACGGCACTCAGAGCCCCCCATCCTCATCAGCTCCCACTCTGTGCCCAATGCCCCACGCTTGACCCAGCTGTGGATTCCCGCCTGGCACTGGGACCCCCCGGGCCTGCTGGTCCCCTTGTTCCCTGTTGCTTCCACCTCCTTTCAGCTCCTAACATGGACCTGAACTCTTCCTAGCAGGAGATGGACACTCAAGAGAGAGCAACCCCATCATTAACAACGGAGACATGGAGAGGATGGAGAGAGAAAGCTTATTTGACGGAAAGAACATGGCACTTTTTGAGGTAAGTTACACTTTTCTCCTACAAAAAGCAGAGGCCAGTATAGAAGCTGTAATTTGGAGAAGTGAAGAGGTCATGGTCTGAAGACCCCCATTCTGAAGGTGGACCGAGGGCTGGGCCGCCTAAGACACCCGCAGGCAGGGAGCTGTCAGCCGCCCACGTCCTGTGGCCCTTACACCACCGTGTGCCCTCGGGGCTCCCACCTGTCTCTGAGGAGCTGGTCGGGGCTGAACCCTGGGCCATCTCAGAAACCATGGTCCCCCTCTTTGGGTGGGTGGCCTGGAACCTGACCTCTAGCCCTAGACCCCTGACTTCAGACTTGCTGTGGCTGGGGTTGGCCGGCCCATTTCAGATCTTTGGGTGTCAGGACCAGGGGCAGAACTGGGCTCCAGATGGCCCTGGAAATGGGGCCTCTGGAGCAGCCACATGGCAGTGGCTCTGCTAGGTAGTTGACCTGGTTGGATTGGGGGTGTTTCAGTTTGGGATCCAGGTGGCTGACTCCTTATCTTGGTTCCAAACAGGAGGAAATGGACAGTAACCCCATGGTGTCCTCGCTCCTCAACAAGCTGGCCAACTACACCAACCTGAGCCAGGGCGTGGTAGAGCATGAGGAGGACGAAGACAGCCGGAGGCGGGCGGTCAAGGTACACGGCTGCGTGCATCCCCTCCCCCCCAGACCTCCCGGGACCCCCTCAGGCCTCCTCTCCTCCCCTTGGTTTTTCAACAATAGGACCATTTTCCTACGAATTTTTATTTCTTAGAGATGCCTTTCTTGGAATCTATCTTAAAATATAAGCAGAGCTGATATGAGGATTCATGTATCCGAAAGAAGTTCTTTGGGAAATTTTGTAGGAGCCAAAACTTGGAAACCATGCAGATGCCCCCAAGGGGGCTGGTGGGCTGTGCTGCCCAGCTTCAGGACAGACCATCCGAAGCACAGTTTTCACAATTTAGGACAATGTTCCTACGGATGCAGGTGAAGCTGCAGTGAACACGGTTGCATTGAGTGTCTTTCTGTGGGAGAATCATGGGTGATTATGTCTTCTTACTTCCCTTTTAAAATTCTCTCACAGTAGGCATGTGTTACTTTAAAATCAAAGATAGGAACTGCACTGGCCCTTGTGGCTCTGTGGGCTTTGTAACTACAAAGGTCGCAGGTTTGATTCCTGGTCAGGGCACATGCCTGGGTTGCTGGTTCAGTCCCCAGGTGGGGCTTAGCCAGTCAGTGTTTCCCTTCCTCTTTTTCTCCTTCCCTTCTCTTGTCTCTAAAAATTAAATACAGCCTTAAAAAGATGCAAACTGAAAATTAAAACAAAAACCACCAAAGGAATCCCTCCAGTTTAGGCCACAGCTTCAGAGGTCCTGACAGGTTATCTGCCTCCCTGCCTCCTTCTGAAACCTTGACGAAAACAGGCATTTCCTGAGTCTTGGCAATAACCTTGCTCTTCTGTTCACCTTTACTGTAAATGGCTTGCTAAAGGGTGGAAATTTAGAATTATATTTTAAATGCTGATCTTCCTCCAGCCCCCAGCTGAGAGCACCAATCAAAGGGTGCTGTGTTCTGAAGGGAGGGGCTTGCGAATCCAGGCTCTCTCCTCATGAGCAGGACAGAAGGCTTTGTGGGGCCTGAGCCCTGGCCTCCCACAGAGGGTCTGGCACCTTCTACAGTGTTGTCAGTGGGATGGGGCAGCTAAGTGACCCCACCATGCTGACCTGGGACAAATTGGGAGGGGTTCCGGCAGCTGCCTCCCTGCCCATCTCTCCCCCATCCCACCGTGTTCACCCTGCCCATCTGGCCAGCGCTGGGGCCAGGGTACCGGGATCCCTGTGTCCAAATGGCCTCGCTCACTCTCCCTGAGTGTCTCCCTCGTGCCTGTGCCTGGCCTGACCTTAACCCCTTTGTGCTTTAAGCCAAGGGCGTCTTACTTCTTTCCTTCCTTCCTGTGACTGTAAACCCAGAAGGATTGATTACTTGTTTCCTCAAGGGTGTTGGCTCCTTGTGTTCGAGAAGAGCTGCTTGTTCGGCGTAGAAATAGTAGAGATGGGGGACGTGGGATGTGGGACATGGCCTCCATCCTCGGCAGAGGACAGTGGTCTCTGCAGCAGCAGTGTGTCTGCACCTTTCCTCGTCCCCCTGCCATGATTTCCTGGCTCTTCAGGAACCTGTGGCCACCCTGGCTGTTTATGGAGCCACCGTCCCTTTCCTCACAAGGCCAGGGACAGGGGTTACTGACCCTCGGTGACCCCGGGTGGGATGTTACAGTTTTGGATGAGTGCCCTGGGCACTACCTGGTTTTCATGGGCTCTGGCTCCTTCCAGACCATGTGGCGTAGCCCAGTGGGTCACGGAGGTCCTTGCAGCCCAGACCCTTCATCAAAGTTCCTGTTGAGGTATAACCTAAGCATTCAGCCTGGTGATTCTGAATAAGGTGCATGGTATGGGCTCAGCTCACTGCTACGTCAGGGCCTAGAACAGAACTGGGCTTCAGTCCCAGGAAGGATGGCTACCCTGTGACCCTCAGCAGGATTACGTGTAGCCAGGTAGACAGATTTCAGCTGTGAATCTAGTCACCCCCACTTTGAACCGAGTGTAGGTCCCATGGGACAGGAGGTGGGGGCTGCCCCTTATTGTCTGTAGATACAGGAGCTTGTCCCCAGGGATGGGGCATTTGTCCCCCTCAAGGTTCCAGGGCCTGGAGCCTCCAGCATCTCAGGGCTGGATCCTTCAAAGCTGCCTTTTATGAGAGAACTGAAGGCTACTATGCCCTTCAGGGTGACTCAGGACCATGTCAGCCGTTGGGCACAGAACCAGCTCCGGACAGGCGGGGCCCACGTGAGTCCTGGTGTCCCAGCTGTTCTGATGAGAGGGTTTGCTTCGGCCTCCCATGGGGGTTTATTGAGTCCTTCATATGTTAACTAAGATTATAAACTAAGATTATAAAATAGAAGCCAGCAGTTTGCCCAACATTGCCGTCGCTTTGCATATTTCATGTCACTTTCCACATTCCTCGTTTTTTATAAACTTGAAATATGCCCACCTTGTGTGTAAGACCCATAACCATCTTGATTTACACAAAAGCGCAGGTGGCCATGGTGGTGGGGCTTGGTGGGAAGGGGCTCCCTGGCCAGGAGCTAGAGCCCAGGGCCAGGCATGGAAGGAGCTGCGGGGAGTCCGGGGCTCAGCTTCTGAGTCTGTGGGCTTTCTGACCCTGGCTCCCCACTCCCCAGGCTGCTCTCTCAGGTCATTCTCCCCAGGGTCCTGGAATCTCTGGGAGCTCTGTGGCCTTGTGTGCAGTCAGTGGCAGGTGTTAATGTTTGTTGATGGTTTCATTTTCACCTGAGAAGCCCATCTACTTTTTTTAGAATGGGATTCAGCCCGTTCTTCTTTGGGTGTTGGCCCCCTCACTGCCTCCTGGGGGCTGGCCAGTGTCCTTCTGGACACCAGGGCTGTAGCCCCTCTCTGAGCTGCCACACCAGGTCCTTCTTTTTAGTTAGCCTTATCATTCAGGTTTTTGTTTTTTGTTTTGTTTTTAAATAAATGGATTGATTTTAGAGAGAGAAAGAGGGAGAGAGAAACACCCAATTTGTTACTCCACCCATTCATGAAGTCATTGGCTGATTCTTCCATGTGCCCTGACTGGGGATCAAACCTGCAACCATGCTGTGTGGTGACGGCGCCCTAAGCAACTGAGCCACCTGTCCAGGGTCTTTTACATTTTTTTTTTTTTTAAGATTTTATTATTTTTAGAGAGGGGAATGGAGGGAGGCAGAAAGGGAGAGAAACATCAATGTATGGTTGCCTTTCACTTGCCTCCAGCTACAGACCTGGCCGGAGACTTGGCTTGCAACCTGGTTATGTGCCCTGGCTGGGAATCGAACCAGCGATGTTTGGGTTTGCAGGGTGGTGCCTGTCCGCTGTACTACCAGCCTTTTTGTTTTTAGTTTTGTTTTAATTCACCTAAATTCAAGACATTTCCCCCATTAAACAGCATCTTGCCTTTGCAACCAAATGTCCCTAAAGCCCAAATGTGTCGCCTGAATGTGGTCACACTGGCTGTCATTCCAGGTGACAGACAAGGAGGGCTGGGTCCTCTGTAGTGGGTGTGGGGCTGGCCATTAGGCTCCAAGCCATGTTGCCAACCTTTCCTCCGGGCTGGTCTGCTCCTCCCATAGTTCCCCCAGGATCACAGCAGACATGTCCTTCAGGCACCCTCCGGGCACTGCCCCCTCCCGCAGTTACCCCGCAGCAGCTGCACCCCTGCCACGCTGCTGTGTCTGCGGTTGGGAATGCTTTGTGTACCCCGGTCTCTGAACTCCTGTTGGTGCCCCCAGATGACTTCCTCCATGCGGGGTGTCACTGTGCCTTCTGTGCTTTTAGGGAGCGTGACTGTCTCATCCTCCATGACCCCCACTTCTCAGATTGTGGTGTCCTGAGGGTCTAAAAGCCAAAGCTGCAGTTGCATTGCACAGGGCCCAAACTGTCCCTCCTTCCTGCTATTCCCCTGGAAGATAAAAGCAGAGCCCAGCCTGGCTGCTCCCCTCTCTACTTCCCGGTGATGGTGTGGTTTTGGTCCTTCTCAGAAGGCCACCTGCCCCAGCGCAGGGGAGTCCTGCTCTGGAACCCGCCGGGGCCTCATTTCACTCTGGGGCTGGTCCCCTTTCAACCATTTTCTCAGGTCCAGGCAGCTGAAGCTTTCTGCCCTTGCCAGTTCTTTTCCTTGTCCTCCTGTCCCTGGGACCTCCTCCTGGGCCCTGAGGGTGTAGCCAGGGCTCCCAGGGGAGGGACCCTGGGCGGAGGGGCTGCGGTCTGGCCCTGCTGGGCGCAGGCATGACCTCCCTGGAACCACGGTTCTCTCTCCCTCAGAGCCCCGGCATGGGCACCTTCATCGGCGTCTACCTGCCCTGCCTGCAGAATATTCTCGGCGTGATCCTCTTCCTGCGCCTGACGTGGATTGTGGGTGTGGCCGGCGTCCTGGAGTCCTTCCTCATCGTGTTCATGTGCTGCACCTGCGTGAGTGACCAAGGCTGTCCTGGGATGCGGTGTGTTTGCCTTTGGGGCAGTGGCAGCTGGACTCCAGTGACCTGACCATGCGGGCAGCCCTGGGCTCTCCAGGGGCTGCTGCCCTTTGATCTGAGGTTGCCCACAGGGATTTTATCCCATGGGGACCCCCTCACTCGTGCTGGTGCACCCATGGGGAAAGTGGGTGTGACCCAGGGGCTATGACCGAGCTGCATGCTGGCTGCAGGGAGCCTTTTATTTAGTTGCATCTGAAGACTAAATAAATAAACGGGGCAGCCTAGCCACGGAGGGTTTTCACTGGACACTATTGCCACTCACGGAGGTCCTGCACGCTTGATTAGGTCCCCTTCCAGTTGGACCCATCTGGACAACTTCGGGGACCCCTTTTATTGGAAGGGACACGGATCGTTGAGCCTCCGACCCTGGCACATCAGACCTCCCACTTGGCCTCTGCGCCTGCGTTCCTGCCTGTTAGCAACACATGATCTCTCCTTTCCACCGTTCTGTTGCTCCTGGCTTACCCTCTGGGTGCTCCTCAGTGCCTCCTCCCCAGCCGCGATTTTTCCTGCTTCTCTCATTGTTGAGAAGGCGAGTTAGCTGCTCTGTCACCTCACCATGAGTCACCTGGAGACGGTTGTCGAAAGAATTCAAACAGTATAGACGTGTGGAAATCTCCTGGGCTGCCTCTCAGATACTTCCCCTTCGGCCCTAGGCTTCCCAGTGCCCTGGCCTTCGTGAAACAGTGGGGTGGTCACCTAAACAGCCTTGGAGTAGTGCCAGACACACATTAAAAAAGGATGAAAAGTAGGATAATGGGGCGGGGCGTTGTTCTGGCAGCAGACGCGGCCCAGCAAGAACAAGGTCAAAGTGGTCACCGGGGCCTTTGCTTCCCAGGATGTTCCTTCTGGTCCCTGGGTTGTAAAAGAGTTACTCCCCAGCCCATGCATGTAGCTGCTTCTTGAGCAGATGGGCACCTTATACTGGTAGAGGCGGGGCACCCAGGCAGAGTCCCCCTTACTCTCCATGGGGGATGGGCGCCCAGAGCCCTTCAGTGCTGGTCAGGGTCCTGAGTTGGGTGTTTTGTGGGCAGCCTGTAGGAGCTGTTTGGGGGGTTAAGTGGGAGAGAATGTGGGGCTGGGGGCTGCAGTCCTGAGTTGAAGCTTCGCCTGCTGGTTACTCAACAGCCCTTTTGTGAGGAGCTGAGGGGCAGGTAGCTGGGCTCTGCTTCAGACCAGATGCTATGCTCTCATCACCGGGGCCTCCTTCAGAAGTGCTCTGCCAAAAGGGTCACCTGTCTTTTTGCAGACGATGCTGACCGCTATCTCGATGAGCGCGATTGCCACCAATGGCGTGGTCCCAGGTAAGGGGGTGCTGGAGACCGGGTCCCCTGAAACAAAGCCGTCCTGTCTTGGGTAGTGACTGCGCCGAGCTCAGCCGTGGGCGAAGTCAGTGCGTACTGCTCTTTGACTTTGCTGATGACCGTGACATGAGCCCTTCACCCAACGTAGCTGCAGGGGAGGCGAGAGTGGGACCCTGCCCCAAGAGGCCCAGTGTGGACGTGCCCTTACCCACCTGGAGGTTGCTGCTGTCCTGTGCGTTTCAGCACAGAGATCTCCAGGGGTCTCTAGAGGGGTCGGGTGGGTGGGAAAGAGACATCCTCAGCCTAGCCAAGCCCTTTCAGGAGCTCTGCCAGCAGTGACCCCACCTTTGGGCAGTGATGTTCAAGCAGCTCTTGGCTGGCACCTGTACTCTGACCCTCAGGCCTAGTGCCCCTGCTTCCCTGGGCCTTCTTCCCTGGATTCCCCCAAGGGCACCATGGGGCTTTGCTAAGTCTGGGGTAGGGACCTGTTTCATACCGTGTCCCCCAGCACCTGCTTTGAGGCTGCTGTGCTGGTGGGATTCTCCTCAGGGCTGGAACCCCCATCAACACCCCCAAGACATTTTCTTGTCAAACTTAAGCCTTTGATGTCTAGACAAGAGGCTGGTACGTTACGACCAGAGGTGTTCCTTTGATTCTGAAATTTATTTTCCCATAAACCATTATTCTGGAGCACCACAGGCTTAATTCATCCATCCCCCACCCACCCACCCTGTCTGACCTAAGAGGTAGGAATGCGGGAGGGGCTGCCTGGGTGATGGGGGTGGGCCCTGGTCTCTTCCCGGCCAGGGTCACTTTGACCTTCCAGCCCTGATACTGTGGCTAGGGCTGTGAGCTCAGCAGAGGCGGGGAAGGAGGTAGGCGGGTAGGCGGGGAAGCTGGCTGCAACTTACTTGTCCCTTAGGCTATGTTGTCTCTCTGGACCAAAGGAACAGGCAGGATGCCTCTAGTTTATTTGCTACCTGGATTCAGGGAACTGGAATGACGCCACCTTGTGGCTTGTGCAGCCTGTGTGTACAGGGGGGAAGTGGGACCCAGCTTGGTTTACACCCCAAGTCCTAGAGTAGCTGCCCCTCGCCCAGAACTTCCCGAGCCTCACAGGGAGCAGCAGGGGCGTTGAGACCACCCTGGCACCTCTCACCGGTTAGTTCCCCAGTAGCCGTGGAGTGGGTCCCCCTGTGGGTCCAACCACTCTGGGCACAAGAATCAGCGCCCGGCCTGGAGGCTCAGTGCTTGAGGAGAGAGCGACCTGCTCACTTGGAGGTAGGATTCCCAGAGCAGAGTGGCCTTTAGGTTTGCTTTTCAGAAAGAGGGGCACGCTCTGAGGAGCTCTTCGGCGTTCCAGTCACCCCATGGTCTCCTGGCCAGTGAGCATGGACTCAGCTGTCCGGTAGAATGGCCAGGGACAGACCCGTGCATGTACTTAACCAGCTGCACTTTGGGGATGATAACAGAAATGATGCTTAAGCAGCCGCGGGTTCTCAGGTCTTTTGGGGTAGAAGTTAAGAGAATGGAAGTGCTGATCTTGACATTAAAGTGTGCAGATTTATGGGCTCTGCCCCCTGCTTGTGGCTGGTGTTCAGGATGACCATGTTTGGTCACGGCTTCCAGAGCTGGTTCTGTGAAGTCTGAAATCATGGTGCACGGTGGGTCCCTAACCCACGCTTTTCTGTTTGGCGTTTTTCTGCAGCTGGTGGCTCGTATTACATGATATCGCGGTCCCTGGGGCCGGAGTTCGGAGGGGCCGTGGGCCTCTGCTTCTATCTGGGCACAACCTTCGCAGGGGCCATGTATATTTTAGGGACCATTGAGATTTTTCTGGTAAGTGCTTTGTTTGGGGCTAGTTTCCCTTCTCTGGACACAGACCTCAAGGGCACTGCTTTCCATCAGGCCTTTCGGCTCCGAGGCTGTCCTTTGTCATCTGGCAAACATCCTGAACCCTCTACTGGAGGTTTTCCCCCTGAAACTTGAAATCGAAGTACTTGTGCTCAGTCTTTTCATGTGTTTTAAGGTAGAAACACTCTCCTGGTTTGCCAGACCCCTCAGAAGCTGAGCTCTTTGGGGTCCCCACCCTTTTGTCCTGACTTCTTGCTCCAGTGTTGAGGGTGTGGCTATCAGAAACACTGGGATTCCGGGTGGGGGGCCCTGGGGTGACATGCTTCCCGAGCCCTTGTGTGTCATGTCCCATACCTGATCCCACCCACTTCTTAGAGCTTAGTCATTAGTGCCTCAGTCCCATCATTGCAGCAGGACACACGAAGCGTCCGTCGGGTGGGCCTGCACTCGGTGCCAGTCCAGCGTGGTTCTGGGAGGACTGAACCGGGCAGGCACTCATCTCCAAGCCGGAATTACATCCCTGTTAGCAGAACAACATTGCTTTTCTTTCAAATGAGAGCCTTGGGAGTATCCTTGTGTTCTAACACTGCCTCACTGTGAAGGGTCCTAAGCTTCATCTCAGAATTGTGCCCTGATCATCACTGTTTGCTGCCCGTGTTTTGTGTCCCTGCGGGTCCCCTGTAGGTGCATTCTGGTGGTATGGGGGCTCTGGGGGAAGGAGGGAACCCGATGCTAAGCCCCTGTGAGAGAAGGGCCCCTTCAGAAGGTTGTCTGGCCCCCTCCCTCTAACCATGCTGTTACCTTGCAGGCAAGGATGGATAGGCTGTCTTTTTGACCTGCTTTGTCCCCACAGACCTACATCTCCCCTGGCGCAGCCATCATTGAAGCCGAGTCAGTGGGCGGTGAGGCCGTGGCCATGCTGCACAACATGCGTGTGTATGGGACGTGCACGCTGGCCCTCATGGCCATGGTGGTCTTTGTGGGTGTCAAGTACGTCAACAAGCTGGCTCTGGTGTTCCTGGCCTGTGTGGTGCTGTCCATCCTTGCAATCTACGCTGGCGTCATCAAGTCTGCCTTCTCCCCACCAGACATCCTGTGAGTCCCAGCCCTCCGTCAGGGGCTCGTGTCCTCTGCTTGGGTCAGGCCTGTAAGGATACAGCGTTTCCTAGTTTGTAATTTGTGTTTCATCCATGGCCATGACGGTGGGGCCTGGGGTGGTGGCGCCAGGTGTCTGGCAGTCTTACCTTCTCTCATCGGCATCAGGATGAGCAGTCAGGATGCTCTTGCAGCCAGCCATTTGCAAGGACAGGACAGGAGGTTTAGTGAAGATCCAGGGGCGTACAGGTTGGCCAGGGGACCTGGCGACAGGCAGCACTGAGCTATCCCAGGTGTTGCCTGTTCCCCTAGTTATCACAAAAAGCCCTCAAATGGATTCTTTTCTTATCCTTCCTTTGAATGAGGACACTGAGTCACAGGAATTGACCCTGGGTTATAGGGCAAGTGAGGGAACTGGTGGTATGGCTGGCATTCAGGCATCAGGTTGCCCAGTAGCCTGGGTAGGTGGGGTGAGGTGGGCTGGGAGGCCCCCTCCTGACTTCGGTGCTTTGCTGCTTCCATGTGGAGTGAGCCACCTGGGTGGGAACTGTACCATTCATTCTTGTGTCTGACACTCCAGGGTAGGGTGGCAGAACAGACTGTCCCTTAGCCCCACTCTGCAAGAGCCCTGGACTCCTGCTTAGACACCGATTTTCAGCAGCTCATGCACATGTCCCCATCATGCGAAACAGAGAGTGTTAGAAGCTACGGACAGGGGGCCCCCCCGGCACACCACCACCTGGTAACTGAAGAAAGTGGTGGAAATCGTTCCACATGGGAGCTGCATGCCTTCTCACACCCCCCACTCCTGCTCCAGGGTCTGTCTGCTAGGAAACCGCACGTTATCCAGACGTGGCTTTGATATCTGTGCCAAAGTCTACACTACCAACAATGACTCGACGACCACCCTGCTCTGGAGCCTCTTCTGCAACAGCTCCTCGTCCAGTGCCACCTGCGACGAGTACTTTGTCCAGAACAACCTCACAGAGATTCCGGGCATCCCTGGCGTGGCCAGTGGCGTCCTCCTGGGTGAGTGCCCGGTGGGTCTCATTGGGGACTGAGTTGTCCAGGGCCCGGTTCCTGGGAACCTGACCTGCTAGGGCCCTGCTCAGACTGGTTCTCCCCAGGGCCATAGATGCAGCTCTGTTATGGAGGTCAGTGGTTAAGGGGCTTCCAGTTGATCCTTTTTCTTAAGGACTTCATAGCAGTCTGTTAATACCAGAAGCAATTAACCAGTGGGGGCTGTTTTTTTCTTTGTCTGAGTTCTTTTGTAAGGAGACATTGGACTGGCTCCCACACTGCACCAAGAGGGAGGCCTCCCCTGTTATGGAAAAGGAAGTGGAATACTCCTGAGTCTGTGATCACTGGGTCCCAGCTGCCTGCCCCGTGGTGGATGTGGGTGTCATGTGTCCCTCTGAGGTGCTGGAGGATGTGGGACTCTACTTAGCTGAGATGGGTCAGGTCTGCACATGTCCACTCCTCCCTCAGCATGGGGATCCTGGTACCCAGAGATCTAAGGGAGGGCTAAGGAGTCCCCTCCCTTACTGCTGGGTTTTGGCAGAGCAAACCCTGGATGAGGGCAGGTATTTACAGGTCACACGCAGTGGGAGAGGTGGCTACAGGGTGCCGTGTTTTGCAGGAGCAAGGTAGGTGGGCAGTGGGAATGAGGCATGGAGATGACCTTCAGGGGCTGGGGGTCCTAGGGGGTTCCTGTGGGAGGAAAGGATCCGTGTGGGGGGGAGGGCTCTGGAGATGGGCTCTGCAGCTGGGACCTAGAAGGGGTTTTGGGGGGGTGGAGGGTCTTAATGGGGAGGAGGTCTACAGGCTGTAGCTGGCCAGGCTGGGATCTGCCCAGGGGTGCGTTTGCGCAGTAGGAGGCAGGCCCAAGTGTGTGGGGTGGGGCTGTCGCTGCCCCTTAGGGGTCCTCCGTCAGTGAGGGGCTTGTCTGAGGGGCTCACTGAACTGACTCCCTCCATGGAGACGGTCCCTCAGAGCCCTGAGGCAGCTTCTCAGGGACACGCTTGCTTGCTCAAGTGAAGTCTTCCCTTCAAATTTGACTTTAAGTCCAAAATCTCATACTCGGTGTTTAGGTGAACAGGTTCCTCAGAGATCAGGTTTTGAGTTGGGTATCCTTGTCCCTGTGTGAAGTTGGGACATGCCAAGTGCATCTGCTGTGCCTCTCCGGTGGCAGGAGCCCCGATGGAAGGTTCTAGAGTCCTGTTACCTGTCCTTTCCCCCTGCAGATAACCTGTGGAGTGTGTACTCGGACAAAGGAGTGTTTGTGGAGAAGAAGGGCATGCCCTCCGTGCCTGTGCCCGAGGAGAGCAGGTCCAACAGGCTGCCCTACGTCCTCACCGACATCATGACCTATTTCACCATGCTGGTTGGCATCTACTTTCCCTCTGTGACCGGTGAGGCCATGGGTGTTTCGGGCGGCCAGACCTGCCGCCTCCCTCCCTGAGCTCTGACATGATCAACCTGTCTCCCCCCACCCCCCATTCTCTTTACTGTTTGGCTCGAGAAATGAGCACAGTATGCTCCCTGTCTGTTCTGAGTGGGGAGCACAGGGAGTCGTGTGGTTTAAAGAAGTTTGGTTCCATGCTTCCCCGAGAGGCCCATGTTATTAGAAGTAACTTTGCAACTGCGGTGTGTGTGGGCTCGCTGAGAACAGCTGGTGCACTGTTAGGTGGCACTAGGAGTGGACATGGCCAGACACTGCAGCTGTCCTTGTCCTTACAGGCGTCAGCTGACCTTCTGGGATGGCCCTTAGTGTACGAAAGTCCTCTCTCCCCTCCCTCCACACACATACATACGTACATATGTGGGCACACAGAGGAGGGCCCTTAGTACATGCAAGTCCCCCATCCTCCCAACACAGACGTGTACATATGCACACATGTGCACACACAGAGTTTCACGTGCACACATGCACTGCTCCTGGAGGCCACCTCCCACTGCGGGGAGCCCCTGGTCCCCACACCAAGCCTGTCTGCACTCCGGAAGGCTAGGCTCTGAGGAGCCTCTCACCTGCCTCTCTGTGCTTAACACATTGTTGGCTGGTCACAGAAAACTTGTTTTCAGTCCCAAACGTTGTTGACGGATACTTAACTCCTGCTTGCACTTGGGTTAGCTTTTGCTATAAAATTGCTGGTCAACAATGTGTTAATTCATCTCAGCTCTTCCTAAAGCTGTGGAGTTTAGGGGTGGGGGTGGGGAAGGTGTTGGCAAGTGCTTGTTTAGGGTTTCCGTGGAAGACTGGAAGGTGGGGTCATGGACTCACTTTGGCAAGCATGTGGGTGTGGATTGGCCCCGAGGGGTCTCTATCCTGTATCCCCCATCCATCAATGTGGAACATGTTCTGGGATGAGAATGGGCCTGGTGTGTGGAGAGTGTGGAAACATCCTCTGTGGATGCAGGTGGTCCCAGAGCCCGGTGGCACCCACCCACCTAGCACCACTGCATTTCTGAGCATGTTGGCCCATCAGGTCACATGGAGCATAAACTCAGGGGATGCCAAACAACCTGCCATTAGTTGGCATTTTTTTGAGCCCAGTTGGAATCGCTTATTTTATTTATTGATTTTAGAGAGAGAATAAGGGAGAGACATATTAGTGTGTTCCACTTATTTATATATTCCTTGATGAATTCCTTTTATTTATTTTTTAA
Organism: Noctilio leporinus; assembly: GCA_004026585.1. Lineage (NCBI taxonomy): Eukaryota > Metazoa > Chordata > Mammalia > Chiroptera > Noctilionidae > Noctilio > Noctilio leporinus. The sequence continues at coordinate 40,480 of PVIW01001079.1, read as the reverse complement.
AAAGACTTTATTTATTTTTAGAGAGAAGGGAAGGGAGGGAGAGAAACATCGATTGGTTGCCTCTTGCTGGCCCCCAGCTAGGGACCTGGCCTGTAACTCAGGCATGTGGCCTGACTGGGAATCCAACTGGCAACCCTTTGGTTTGCAGACCAGTGCTCAATCCCCTGAGCCACACCAGCCAGGGCCCTGGGTTGATTCTTGTATGTGCCCTGATCAGGGATAGAACCCACAGCCTTGGTATATCTGGACGATGCTCTAACCAACTGAGCTACTTGGTCAGAGCCTCATTTTACTTCATGGACCAAATCAAGTGAGTGTTGAGGGTGTAAGCAGTGACACATCCATGTGCAGGAGGAGGTGCAGGGTTGATGTGGAGCGGCCCCGACCTACTTGAGGGTCATGCTCTTATAATGAATGGTTAATGCTTGATCCAGACCTTGCTCCATGATCCCCAGCCATATGGATTATTAACCCGAATCTTGGAGGGACGGGAGATCAGAGCCAGGTGTGCCTGGAGGCTGACTCTGGTTTTGGTAATCAGTGGTGAGTGGGCTGAGCCTTATTCATATCTTGAGTGTGGCTTAGATGTTGGTGGGGTTAGCTCTCCCTGTGGAGAATATGGGGGACATTTGGGGCCATTCTTCATGTGCCTTGCAGTGACTGTCATGTAGCTGCATGGTGACATCTGGCCTTTGCTCTTTGAGGCCTGGCTTGGGAACATTGGCCCACACAGATGAGGTCTCCTTCAGCTAACATCTTTCCAGCAGGGTGCAGCTGCGGCCCCGGGCTGTGTGCACCCTAACGCAGCCTCAGATAGGCCTTAGCCAGTGGGGATGGAGCTTTCTAGGTTTTCTCAGTGACAGGTCAGCTTTGCTTGTCTTTCTCCACAGGCATCATGGCAGGCTCAAACAGGTCGGGGGACCTCAAGGATGCCCAGAAGTCGATCCCCACAGGGACTATCCTGGCCATTGTGACCACCTCTTTTATTTGTATCCTTGAAGGGGTCAAGGCACGGGAGGCTCAGCTGCAGGGGCTGTCCATCAGCCCGTCAGGGCCTGAGGGCTCCTGCCCTGTTGCCTACATGGCTCACCACCGTGTCCTCAGTAGCTTGGGTGAGCTTCTTGGGTTCAGGTGAGTTCTGACCACGTCTGCCCCCTCTCTGAGGGACCTGGGCTGGCGCCGACCTGATGCGAGAAAAGAAAACACAGCACTTGGGCACCACCTCCATGTGATATCGTGCATAAACTACCTATAGTAACTATGTTACTACATGGAACTCATGATGTACGTTAGTAACATGTAACATGTGATAATCGTACACATGTGCACCAGTTCTACCACACTGTGTCACTGGCCCTGAGGTGCAGGTGTGGAGCCTTTCCTCTCACTGAAGTTTATCCCTTCTAAGTGAATGTCTCCTGTGGCAGTCACACTGCAGGTCCGGCATGTCCTCGCTGACCAGAGGCCCTGTTCTGTGGAGCCAGGACTCATCACTGAGGAAGGCTCTGAGGTGACCGGGATGGGGCGGGGGGCCCAGGGTGGCTCTGCCAGCACATGGTGCCACTGCTTCCTTGACACGAGCCACAGACCTCTCCTGCATCGTGCTTTTTGGGGCCTGCATCGAAGGTGTGATCTTACGAGATAAGTACGTTGGTTTTTATGTGCAACTTCTAGGAATTTACTGGGTCAGAGTCAGTTTTCTTGAATGACCTAACTTTGAAATTGAGGTCACTCAGGATTTCACACTTTGCGTGTGGAGCAATGAGCTCCCGTGGTCCCTTTGTTGAGGTTCTGTTTGGTCTGATGCATTCATTCTCCTTTGCTCCAGCCCGGAGTTTGGGGGCCTAGAGTCACCTCTGACCCAACAGCAGAGCTGCAAGGATTCCTGAGTGTGGCCATGGGGAGCCCCGTTGGCCCCACCACTCAGTGGAGGAGTGGCCCTGGCACCACACGGCAAGGCTGTCACCACCAACCTTGCTTTCTGGTGGTTACACATTTATCAGCCCCTCAGGGCATGAGGCCTCCTGCCATTCCCTGATAGTGATGCTGTGGCCCTGCCCATCACTTTTGCAAGAGTGATAGTGGCCTTACAGACCCTGGGCTGGCCAGTAGCTTCCTTGCTCCTGAGAGGACCCTTGGGGAGCAGTATTTACTTGGGGTGGGAGCACTGTGCCCGCTCAAATTCTGGTATTTAATATTCAGATCTACTTCTGCTGCAGGTTCGGGGAAGCCCTGCAGGGGAACCTGGTCATCGGCATGCTGGCCTGGCCGTCTCCCTGGGTTATTGTCATTGGCTCCTTCTTCTCCACCTGTGGCGCCGGCCTGCAGAGTCTGACAGGGGCACCGCGCCTGCTGCAGGCCATCGCCCGAGACGGCATTGTCCCCTTCCTCCAGGTGAGGGGCGGCTGCCCGCAGCCTCGGGACTGTGTTGACAGCTCCTTTGTGGGAGCGGAGCCCTTGGGAGGGAACATGTCTGGAGGGTCCCCGAGGTTCTGTCCAGAGCACAGTCTTTACAGTTAAAGGTGATGGGACCTGTGTCCCCACCTCTACCCCAGGTGGTCAATGGGCTGAGGACACAGAGTGTAATGAATAGAGGCTGCCCCTTACCACCTGGGCTGGTAGAACGGTTCATAGGAGCGACTGTGGGAGCCTGCAGTTCCGTGTTTTTTGTTTTTTGTTTGTTTGTTTTTAAAATTTTTTGTAGAGAGGGGAAGGGAGGGAGAAAGAGGAAGAGAAACATCAACGTGTGGCCTCCTCCCACTGTCCCCAACTGGGGACCTGGCCCACAATCCAGGCAGGTGCCCTGACCAGAAATCGAACCAGCAACCCTTTGGTTTGCAGGCTGGCACTTAATCTGCTGAGCCACACCTGGTAGGGCTCTACTTCCTTTGGGGTTGGTATCTGTCCTGTCATCACCCTGTGGGACGCTGTGTCCCAGGCCTGTCCTGCTGTGGTGAGGATGAGGGTCATGTCTGGAGCCCCTGCTGCCTCCAGGTAAGGCTGAAGCTTTCCAAAGGAAAGTGAGTTCATTATGTTAGTGCCCTGGCACCATCACAGCAAAGGCCACAGACAGGGTGGCTTGAACAACACAAGCTAATTTGGTGCTGGAGGCTAGAAGCCTGAAGTCAGGGTGTCGCAGGGCGGGTTCCTCTGGAGGCCTGTCCTTTGGATGTAGATGGCCCTCTTCTCCTGTGTCCACACGTGGCCATCCCTCTGTGTGTGTTTTCTCTGTTTACAAGGACCTGAGTCACATGGGATCAGGGTTCACTCCAGGGACGTCAGGGTCACTGTGGCCCCAGCTTTTGCCACTGTCACCGTAATTTCCTGAAACCAATCCCAGTAGAAAATCAGGTTTCTTCACCTTTCATGATTTCCTTCTGCACAGGAGAAACGGGGTCCTGGGGGGTGTGCTGACAGCTCAGGGACCGTGCTAGTCAGCATGTTAGGCCATCTATTTGGGAAGCTGGCATGGGGGTAAGGGAGTGACCCTAGTTTCCTGGAACCCCCTAGACGTCCCCTGAAGCTTGGCCAGTGAGGTCGCTTCACCTAGTCTGCATTTTTTTTTTTTCTTAAAGATTTTATTTATTATTTCCAGAGAGAGGGGAAGGGAGAGAGGCAGGGAGGGAGAGAAACATCAATGTACGGTTGCCTTTCACCTGCCTCCAGCCATGGACCTGGCTGGAGACCTGGCTTGCAACCTGGTTATGTGCTCTGACTGGGGATTTGAACCAGCGACCTTTGGGTTCGTAGGCCGGCACCTTATCCACTGTGATATCAGCCAGGTTTGGTCTGCATTTTATGTTCCTCTCTCAGTGTGTCTTTAACAGAACTCCTGGGCAGCAGGGAGCGGGTGGGAAGGGCTTTTGAAGGGCTTTTGAAGGCTATGTTCCTGAGCATGGGGCAGACCTTCTGGAAGGTTCGGTGACCCCCACATGGCTGTGGGTGAAGATCCAGGTGCCTTGCAGTGAGATCCTTGCAGAATTCTTTCCCCCAGAGGCTGGGCTCAGGACCCCAGGAGACCCCAGTCCATCACCTTGGTGTTGCCCTCACCCTGGTCCCCACTCTGCCAGGACGCTGGGTCTGATGGTACCTGACTGCCATCTGCCCCATGGGTTTGGGTATCAGGTTTTCTTCCTGGGCCCCTGGGTAGGATCCAGGATGTGTTGTGAAAGTTCACGGCTGCATATGTTGCATTGCTGCGACTCTGGTTTGTACCAACCTTCTCGGGGCATTGTTCCTATGGCTGCCTGCCCCTGGCCCCCAGCCCACATGCCCGTCTCCCTGCAGGTGTTTGGCCACGGGAAGGCCAACGGGGAGCCTACGTGGGCCCTGCTGCTCACAGCCCTCATCTGTGAGACCGGCATCCTCATCGCTTCCCTGGACAGTGTGGCCCCCATCCTCTCCATGTGAGTGCGGGCACAGTAAGAACATACGGGGACATTGCTACCACGATGACCACTAGGGACATGAAGCTCTGTTCTCGGGGCTGGTCTGCTCAGAGGACAGTAGGCCCAGGTAGTTATGGTTGGACAGAGATGTGAATGAGAAGGGGCATGGAGACCCCACGGAGGGCATCGACGGGGACAGGAGTAGAGAGAGAGTTCCACAGGAAGAGCAGTGACATGGATGGGGGGACTCAAGGCAGGTGGTGGGTGGAGGCTCCCGCAGGGCAGAGCAGACCACACTGGGACCTGGCCAGGCCCCTCTCACACGGCTCCTCGGGTCCCTAGGTTCTTCCTCATGTGCTACATGTTTGTGAACCTGGCTTGCGCGGTGCAGACTCTGCTACGCACCCCCAACTGGCGCCCGCGCTTCAAATACTACCACTGGTAAGGCTCCTGCTGGGAGAGGACACGCAGTGCATCAGCAAGGCCAGTTGCCGAAGGGGTCCAAAGGCCGTGGGGGCCCTGGTTGTCCTTCGTGGAAGAGCCCAGCCAGGCTGGTGAGGGAAGGATGCCTTTCTTTGTCACCTGGGACGCCCACCTGGTGGGAGCCCTTGTTATCAGTATGGGCCCTGGGGTTGCTCCGTCTCATGTTCCCCAGGTACTAGGTGCTGAGTGCCTTAGGGAACAGTGGGCATTCAGCATAGTTGAAGATCCAGGGCTCCAACAGGTGTCCCAGGATTGTTTCAGCCCTTGGAGCCAACTTGGGTTGGAGAAGCTGGTTTGCCAGGCATCCCTATCATTTTCTAGGAGTAACTAAAAGATTTTCCCTGAGGGACCAAGAATGTTTTTAAGGCGGTTGCTCAGGTGCTAGATTGGGGCACAGAAGCAGGTGGCATCTGAGGTGTTGGTGTCAGGGTATGGGCTAGGGTGTGGACTCTGGTCCCCACCTGCGGCCCCTGGATGACCACACGTTTCTCCAGGACACTGTCCTTCCTGGGCATGAGTCTGTGCCTGGCACTGATGTTCATCTGCTCCTGGTACTACGCCCTGTTTGCTATGCTCATCGCTGGCTGTATCTACAAGTACATCGAGTATCGCGGGTGAGCTCTGTGGCCCACAAGGCTGCTACAGTCACGTGGTCCCTGCCAACCTGGGTGTGTGTGCTCCTGGGGTGGGTCCTCCCTGGGGTTTGCAGCCAAGTCCTGCACAGGGCCCCATGGACCAGTGGGGCTGGGGTCCCTCCTGGAGATAAGTGCACAGAGACCTGGGTGGGATCTCTGCTGTAGGCATCATCATAATAGGTGGAGAGCCATCATATCTGTTATTCTTTTTTAAAAAGTGTTATTTATTTTTAGAGAAGGGGGAAGGGAGGGAGAAAGAGAGGGAAAGAAACATTGATGGTTGCTTCTCACATACCTCTAACCAGGGACCTGACCCACAACCCAGGCCTGTGCCCTGACCGGGAATTGAACCTGCAACCTTTTGGTTGGCAGGATGACGTCCAGCCTACTGAGCCACACCAGTCAGGGCACATTTGCTACTCTTAATTGATCCCATTTATGACACAGCATTAGGTTCATCTGTGTTTATATATAAATGGCAAACTTTTTTTTTTTTTTTTAAGATTTTATTTATTATTTTTAGAGAGAGGGGTCGGGAGAGAGGCAGAGAGGGAGAGAGACAGCAATGTGTGGTTGCCTTTCACCTGCCTCCAGCTACAGACCTGACTGGAGACCTGGCTTGCAACCTGGTTATGTGCCCTGGCTGGGAATTGAACCAGCGACCTTTGGGTTTGCAGGCCAGTGCTTTATCCACTGTGCCACCAGCCAGGGCTATAAATGGCATACTTTTTAAGTGCTTTTAATTGAAACTAAAATCTTCCCAATGGCAGTGGTGATGTATGATGGATTTCAAAATGTCCAGAACCGACACTGATAAAAAAGCTGCAGGCAACAATAGCACTGCAGGGTAACTGCACCTCAGCCTGTAGTTCCTCCCTGGGGCATTTCCCCAGCCTCCTTGTCCGTGGTAGTGGGGAGGGAAAAAGGTGGGGTCTCTCTGGCCAGCTTGGTGGGCTGGGTGGGCTGCCTGAAGTTCTCTCCCAACGTTTGGGGTGGCTTGGAAGGAGGTATAGGGGCTGTGACTGCTTGTTCCGGGGAAGCTCAGTCTTTTGCAGCCAGCTCTGCCCAGGTCACTGCTTGCCTATCAGAATGTCCCCACCATGTCTTCTCCTTCATTTCCCCTAGTTGGCCCCAACTCCGAGGTCCTACACAGGGAGGCCCCAACTCCTCCCCTCCACCACTTTCAGCCAGGGTATCCTCTCCCCATGGCCTGCACCTCCCTACGCCCAGCTGGCCTGGACCCCCTTCCTCCACCATGGAGAGGCCAAGCGATCCTAAGTCGGCTTACTGGGGCAGCTGCCCTGCAGACACCCTCTCGAGTGCGCTGTGGGCCAGGGCCTCACTGCTGCCCCTTCCCCTGTAGGGCCGAGAAGGAGTGGGGGGATGGCATCAGGGGGCTGTCGCTGAATGCTGCCCGCTATGCCCTGCTGCGCGTAGAACATGGCCCTCCCCACACCAAGAACTGGAGGTAAGTGCCTGCAGCCCACCCCAAACTCTGCCACTCCCTTTGATCCCACGGAAGGCTTGTTTCTAGTCAGACTTTCAGAGAGAAGTCATTTCTCCTCTTACTAGGAAACGATACCTCAGAAGCTTTTTCTAGTGCCTTCCCTCAGTTTCAGGGTGTGTCAGCCCAGATGTGATCAGCTTGTGTCTGACGGACGGGATATCTGAGGGCAGTGATGGGCTTTGAGCTGGGCCTGGGGTGTGTGGTAGGTGAGGAGTGGGGGCTCTGCTGCAGGTCAAGGACTTCAGCTGCTGCCTCTGCTCACTTCTGGGGGGCGTTGGGGCAAAGGTTGCCCCTATGGAACACCAGTTTAATCTGCACTGAAAGCCCTCGGTCTCCCTGTCTTGCACTTACCTGGAAGTGTTAACAGGCAGGGACAGGAGGTGCCCACTGGGGTTTTCATCAGGGAGTCATGGGGCGGAGGGGGAGGGTTCCCAGGAGTCGGCTGACTAGTCATCTTGCCCACCTGTTCACTTTCCCCACTTGTTTACCTATCTCACCTACCCTGTCTGTTCACCTGTTTCACCTGGCCGCCTGTGCGCGCGTGGTGATGAGTTGCCACGGTAACTGCTGTCCCCATACAGGCCACAGGTGCTGGTGATGTTGAACCTGGACTCTGAGCAGTGTGTGAAGCACCCCCGCCTGCTGTCCTTGACTGCACAGCTCAAGGCTGGCAAGGGCCTGACCATCGTGGGCTCTGTGCTGGAGGGGACCTACCTGGACAAGCACACAGAGGCCCAGCAGGCTGAGGAGGTGGGTTGCACAGGCTGGCCTGGAAGACAGAGGTGGGGCCAGGGTGGTCTGTGAAGGGGCAGAGGGGGTGGGGGCCCCGCCATGTCTGCCTGGCCTGCCCGTGACGGCCTTCCATCTCTGATGCCCCCAGACGTAGTATTGTGTGTGGTGCTGTCACTCATCACAAACACAGTGGTCTTTGAGTTTGAAACATGCAGGGCTGAAACCTGGGTAAAAAGTGCCCCCCAACGTGTCCTGCTCCCGAGATCTTAAAGAGCCAGTCAGTGCTAGTGACACTCAGGGAGGTTGCAGACTTGGTGCTGAGGGCTGTTGAGCTCAAACCTTGGAAAAGTCCTCCTGATGGACAGGCTCCTCTAGTGTCCTTGTGACAGCCCAGTCCCCATGGTTTCCTTCCACGTTTGAAGCCCCAGTGCTGTGGGGTTTGCCTACTCAGAGGCTCTGGGATCCTGGCAAGGGCAGAGTCCTGCAGGGGATGTAACGGACGACCACGCACAGGGGCCTGACAACAGCACAGGTCTGTCCTCCCTCTTGGGGGCAGAAGTCCAAAACCAAGGTGTTGCAGGGTCACACCTCCTCCCTAGGCTCTATGGAGAGGACCTGTCCTGCCTCCTTCAGCCCCTGGGGACTCCAGGTGTTCCTGGGCTTGTGACTACATCCGTCCCATTTCTGCCCTCGTCTTTTCGTGACTTCTCCATGCCTGTGTCTTCCCTCTTCTGTCTCACAAGGACACTTGTCACTGGATTCAAGGCTCCCTGGATGATTCCAGATGATCCCCTCATCTTAGGATTCTTAACTTAGTCCTATCTGTAAAGATCCTATTTCCAAATAAGGTCGCATTCACAGGTATTCAGGATGAGGTAGTGGACGTATATTTTGGGGCCTACTGTCAACCTACCGTAGTCCTCTGGCCCCCAAAATGCACATTGCCTTAGTGTGCAGAATACATTCATTTTTCCCCAACATCCTCCCCAGTCTCAGTTCATTATCAGTTCTCGATCCAGAATCCCATGTAGCTCCCAGCACCTCCAAGGGCCCAAATCTCACCTTCTGCATCATTTGAATTTCATTTTGGTGAGACTTTGAGAATAGTCCATCCTAGGGCAAAATCCCTCTGTCCACAGACCTGCAAGACTTAAGAAAACAGGTGATCTGTATTCCAAAGTGCTACTTAAGGCAGGCCTGGGAGAGACATGCCCGTTCTAGGATGCAGACATCTGAAGAGTTTGAATTCTGGTCGGGGGTCCCTTTTAAGGTCAGAACTTGGGAGTGCTGCTTTGTGGCTCAAGGCTCTGCTGAAAAGGGGCCCCAAGCCTGGCCTCTGGGCTGGTCAGCCTGGCTGGAAAGAAGACCAGCATCCACACGTGGCATTGCTTTAAGGAAATACATGCTGGTCACTGCATGTTGGGTCTTCCGAAATTGAGCTGCCCAGTCAGGTGCCTGGTGTGCGACCCAGCAGGCAGAAACTACACACAGTGGGGCATGCGGCACACACCTGGTAGTTCATCCCTGCACCCATGAAGTACCATAATGTTTTTTAGAATAGTTAGATTTAACACATTATAGTCAAGTTTTCAACATACCAGTGAAATAGTGGGTGGTTTCACAACAATTAGATCATGTTGAAAGAACCACCTCACTGACTGTCACCCCACCCTCCACACACACGACCACATACACACCGGTGGTCCCCCAGAGCACCTGCCACGTCATGAATTCAGGAATGACAGGCACCACCCACATAGAGCCTCTGGCTTAGCCCCGGGCAGTGATGTCAGTGTGGGGTCTGCCCAGCACTATCCTGGCTCCTTGTGGTGGGTTGGTGGGGCTGGCACATTCTGCTCCCGGTCTGCCCCGTGGGCGCTGTGCATTGACCCCTGCCCCCTCTCCCCAGAACATCCGGTCCCTGATGAGTGCCGAGAAGACTAAAGGCTTCTGTCAGCTGGTAGTGTCCTCCAACCTGCGGGATGGCATGTCCCACCTGATCCAGTCGGCTGGCCTCGGGGGCATGAAGCACAACACGGTGCTCATGGCCTGGCCCGAGTCCTGGAAGGATGAGGACAACCCCTTCTCCTGGAAGAACTTTGTCGGTGGGTGGCATGTCCCGCAGTCTGTGGGTGTCAGGGTCCTGGAAGCCTCTTGGGGCCCCACACTGTGCTGTTTCACTTGAAAACATTTGAACAGTAAACAGCCATCTGAAAGCCTTGAGCCAGCCTCTCCCTCTCTGCCAACCATGGCCCCTTCAGTTTGGCCATCCCTGGGGAGGTACCAGGCTCGGCCATGCGTGTCCCTGTGCAGCCTGTGGGGTTGCTGATGGAATGAGGACTGCCTTCAGAGCCTGTCCTGGCGTGGGCTTTGTGGGGACCCTGCGGCCACCTCCTGTGCCGGCTGGTACCCAGGGAGTTCATGGGGTGTGTAGTTCTGTCCAGGCCCCGCCGACCCATGTGCTGCCTCTCCACAGACACTGTCCGAGACACCACGGCAGCACAGCAGGCCCTGCTGGTGGCCAAAAATGTGGACCTGTTTCCACAAAACCAGGAACGCTTCAGTGACGGCAACATCGACGTGTGGTGGATCGTGCATGATGGGGGCCTGCTGATGCTGCTGCCCTTCCTGCTGCGGCAGCACAAGGTGGGGGTGGGGAGGTCACGGGTCACAGATGGGAGGTCATCACACCATGGGATGGCACTGGGGTTGTCACCCGCAGTGGGAGGCTCTGGGGGACCGTGGTGTCAGATCTGCCCAGAGCATAGACGTCTCCTCCCTCACGGCCAGGTGTGGAGGAAGTGCCGGATGCGCATCTTCACGGTAGCCCAGGTGGACGACAACAGCATCCAGATGAAGAAGGACCTTCAGACGTTCCTGTACCACCTCCGGATCAGTGCAGAAGTGGAAGTGGTGGAGATGGTAAGGGCAGGTGGGCCGGGCTGCTGGCTGCGCTGTTTTGTTCCGTTTGGCATCATTGTGGCTTTGCGGGCACATGGACGGGGAGCGCGGTTCGGTGAGGGCTGACTCTGCGCCCGCCGTGGTGGTCGCAGCTAACGTGCCTTGCTGCCTCTGTGCTCCGGACCGTCCACGTCTGCCGTGGATCCTGTGTCCTCTGTGGCAGCGCCTCACGCCTCACTCCCTCCCGCAGGCTGCAACAGTCTGGTTTTTATTTATAATCTTGGCAGTTTAGACGGGCTCAGGTCTTTTGTAGAATGTCCCTCAGATTAGATGTGTTTGATGTTTTTCCCGTGACTGGACTGGATTTTGTTTATGGGAGGAAGATCCCAGGGGTGGTGTGCCCTCCCCAGTGTGTCCTGGAAGGGGAGTGTGACATCCAGCCCATCACGGGTAATGAGGCCCTGTGGTCCAGGCTCTGTTGTGGAAGTGTGTCCCCAGGTTCTCCTGGTACAGGATCTTCTGCGTGTGTCAGGTGCATCTGTGTCTAGATCTCACACTACTGTTCATTCTGTTGCTCATGTGGCCCAGCTTTGGCTGCTGGGACATCTTTGTGGCTCCTGTGTTCCTTTGCCATCATCCCCCATCTCCTTGTAACCATCCATCAGCAACCTCATACATTTTAAATCACCGGAAGCCAAACAGAATTAAGATGCAAATGATCTGGCCCCCATTTGAGGAGGGGACTGAGGCAGGTTGTCAGTGTCCCAATTTTGAATAACTGGCCATTAATCATACTTCAAAACCACTGGTCCTATTTAGCTTTCCAAGTGGGGTTAGTTGGTGCCATTTATTTAAAATCTACAGTCCTCGATTTCAGTTACGATTGCTCATTAGGTTTAAGTAGACAGTGTTCTACTGTTTCGGGACATAATCGCATCACCTTTTTTGAAAGTGGGAGCCCAGTCCTGCTCCTGCCTGGGACCACCCTGCTACCCTACCCACCTGATGGAGGGGCAGCTCCTGGGGGGTTGACAGCTGCAGTGAGCACTCCCGTGGGAGGAAGAGGCCGTGGCTGGTGTCCAGTTAGTTTGGTCTCTCCTTTCCGTTCTGCTGCTTCTGGCACCTTCTTCAGGTCAGCCTCTCCCTCTAGGGCACTGCTGGACGGAGATGGTCCAAGGTGCTGCTCTCCCGTGGAGTCAGGTGCCTTGGGAGCCTTGTTCACAGAGAGCAAGGGCCTGGGGTGTCACTGGCGGCTGCCAAGCTTGGGGCACGAGGGTCCTCAGGAGGCAATGGGCCCACGGGAGTGCCTGAGGGGAATGTAAAAATGAATGAGGAGGGGAGGCCAGCAGTCAGAGGCTAAAGCTGAACAATTAGGAATCAGGGCCACTAACCAGGAAGGAGGTGTTCCCGGCCAGCAGGGTTCGGAAGACCAGAGTCAGGCCAGGGAACCATGACGTGTCAGCACAGAAGAGCTTAGGGGTTTTGTTAAGACTTTTCTTAAAATCAGTAGATTTTATTAAGAGCATCAGGGAAGAGCATCATGGACATGTAGCTAATGGACTCAAAGAGCACCCAAACCAAACCCAGTTAAGGGTGAGCACATCCAGTCGTTGGGTCAGCCGGTCACTCGCCTGTGGGATCTTGCCTCCTGGATGCTGATGTTGCAGCTCTAAGTACCGGAAATGAGGACTTTTTATTCTGCAGAGGACATGATTTAATACTTGGGAAAACCAAGAAGATATTTTATTTAGTAAGAATTTAGTAGAATGGACTGACATAGGAATAATGCATAAAATGTCAATTCCTCCACAGTGACTCATGAGAAAATGTCAGAGAATGACATCTAGCTGGGGAGAGGTCCCATGGGCAGCTCTCCCCAGAGCCACGAGGGCTGAGGGGATGGTGCACCCCAGGGGCAGGGAGGACCCAGCATTACCCACTGAATGATGGACCAGTGTCAGGAAAGGACTAAGGTCTGTGGTTGGTGGGCAGGTTCCACATGTAGCCTGCAGAGGGTGAGGCCAAGAGTGAGGGTCTGGGCAGCCTGGTGTTTCTGCACCTGTTCAGATGGTGAAGTGGGTGACGTGTGGGGCAAATGTCATGTTTACTGAGTCACTTCTGTGCCCCGGAACGTGCTAGGTTGAGAACGACATCTCTGCATTCACCTACGAGAAGACGCTGGTCATGGAGCAGAGGAGCCAGATGCTGAAGCAGATGCAGCTGTCCAAGACAGAGCAGGAGAGGGAGGTGCGTGTAGGCCCCGGGCGCCCCTCTGTTAGAGGTGCTTGACCCGTGGGTGATGGTGGAGGGCTCTGCTCCGGCATACCCCACAGAGCTGTTGGGACCAGGTTTTCTGCCGTCCCTTTGAGCTGGTCATCGCCATCCCTGGCTTTGTCAGTGGTCAGGTGGCCTGACTTCTGCCTCCACCCACTCTCCCCACACGGATCAAGGTCTCACAGCCTCACTGGCTTCTGTAGACCATGCCCAGGCCGGGTTCAGGGGCTCTGTCACCCTGGTCTCCCACACACAGTCTACTTGGAGCTGTCCCAGCCGCACGCAACCCCCTCCTCTCTCGCTCACCTCCTTCTCGAGCCACGTGGTGCCGTAATTGGTCACTCTTCTGTCCCTTTCATCCTCAAACCAGCAACCACTGCAAGTTCTTAAGAGCCAACTTGTTAACCCTTCCTCCGAGCTCTCTGCCCGGCCTCACATGCCCTGTCTCTGCCTGTATAACCGTCACTGTGACCACACAGGCCCGTCCAGTGTCTTGGTGATGCTAGCCCATGCCCTGAGCCCACCTCATCCCCACAGGCCTCCCCGACTTCCCTCTGGCCATCCACCAGCACCTTCTTTGCATGCAGGCTTCCTGGGGTACTTTGGGTAATGCCATAGCTGCCCCGAATTCCATGTCATTTATTACCCACCCCAAAGCATGGGCTTCCTGGCAGCCCCTATGCTGCCGATGGATGATGGATAGAGGAATGAATGAATGAATGGGTGGGTGGGTGAATGAGTGAGGGAATGAATGAGGAAGGGTAGGTGGATGAGAGGGTGAATTAATAAATAATAGAAAAGATAATGAGTAAGAGGATGAATGAGTAGATCTATGAGATTAATTAGTGAGTGAATGGATGGATGAGCGGGTCAGGAAAAGGAGACAGCCTGTGGAGCAGAGACTTTCAGATGTGAACATCCCCTTGTGTCATCAAGTCATGGGTCCTTTCTCAGTGGCTTTCAGAGCTGGGGCCAGAAGAGCCAGACAAGGAAGTGATGAATTTGGTCTGGAAGCCTAGGAGGAGAGGAGGACTGGTGGGAGGTGGAGCAGTGCTGGGGCCCCAGCTGGAAGACCATCCAGGAGTCCTTGAGATCTGTTGATCATGGGCCCCTCTTGGTTCCATGGGCCAGCAGCTTCTCTCCCAATGCTTGTCTCTTCCCAGGGAGGTTTGGACACATGCTGTAGCGAGTCTAAATGCTGCCCCTGCCCTCTCTCCAGGCTCAGCTAATTCATGACAGGAACACCGCATCTCATTCTGCAGTGACTGCCAGGTCCCAAGCCCCTTCCACACCGGACAAGGTGCAGATGACCTGGACAAAGGAGAAGCTGATTGCTGAGAAGTATAAGAACAAAGATAACACCTTGTCTGGGTTCAAAGACCTCTTTACCCTGAAGCCGTGAGTATCAACCAGGTGGTCAGTGTGGCAGGTCCCAACTGACAGGTTCGCTGCCTGCGACAGGGCAGCAGGTCCACAGCTGCAGGCCTGCAGGGCAGGGAACCAGCCCAGGGGCCACGTTGCTCTCCCAGGGCTGGTTAGCCAGGGCTCGGGCAGCAGCCTTGTCTGTGTCTTGGTGGGTCTCACAGCAGCTAGAAATTAGGGCTTCTAGAGGGGTTAAGACTCCTAGCTTGGACCCTACTGAAGATGCAGGTTGCCTGTCAGGGCCAGGGGCCTGTCACCCTGCCTTGGCCCCCACCTGTCGTGTTGAGCTGAGAACCCCCAGGACTGGCAGAGGTGCCCATGGAGGATACATGTGGCTGGGTCTCAGGGAGGTGTCTGGTTACACAGCCCTGGGTTCTAGGATAGGAGAGCAGGGAAGCATGTCCCTGGGTTCTTGAGCGGTGGGCTAGACCCTAGAGCCCGGGTTGGCAGGAAGGGCCTGGAGGCTTCCTGGTGTTCCTAGCGTTGAGATCCCCATGCAGAGAAAAACCAAGACAGGCCAGGAAAGGGCAGCCTGGGGTGAGCCCACAGTTGTTTAAAGGGGTGCATCTTGATCACTGCTCAAGTAACATGCTCTCTATGTGTTTTCTCTTCCATGTAGAGAATGGGGAAACCTGTAAGTCACTCGCTTGGTTTAGGACACCTGCTAGCCTGCGTGCCTCGCATGCCTGGCCTACGCATCCCCCGTAGACTGTGTGCTCGGCTGCGTGTGCCCATGTGTGCGTGTGTGCGCGTGTGTGGGCAGAGTTTGCTCATCGCTGCTGTAACTTGTAGTAATTTCCTGTCGGATTCGCTCCCCTCTCTTGAGAGTGGCTCACGGCATTCCTGAGATTCATTCTCAGCACCACGGAGGAGCTGAGATCTGCGTGGGCTGGTCCTGAGCCAGCCCCGAGTGGGCAGGAGCCTGCGTCTCCGTAGCTGTTAGTAGATTCATCCACATCCTTGGATCGAGGTGTGCAGAAGCAAACCCTCAGTTCCGTGGGGATGGAATTTGCTGTGTCCCCCCATCAGATACCTGTTCACCCCACAGGGAGCTGCTATCCTTTAATGTCC
Source organism: Noctilio leporinus (assembly GCA_004026585.1). Lineage (NCBI taxonomy): Eukaryota > Metazoa > Chordata > Mammalia > Chiroptera > Noctilionidae > Noctilio > Noctilio leporinus. The sequence continues at coordinate 25,067 of PVIW01001079.1, read as the reverse complement.
ATGTGATGTGGATGAAATTTTTGCATGGTCAAACCAGGTCTGAGTTCCATGGCCAGGGGTCCAGGGCCAGGCTGGCCAGGTGGGAGGGGTGCCCTCTGAAGCTTTTGTTAGTCCATCTGTCTGTCCCTCTTACTGTCTGTCCCTCTTTCTGTCTGTCATCCTTCCCCCAGGATGTCCCAGGAACGTCAGGCTGTTTTCTCCTGCAGTGGTACAATCCCAAGGCATTGTCCATGGTAGAGCTCTGGGGGCTAGGTGGCTGTACTATTTTGGCCCTTAATCCTGAGTTAATTACCTGGCAGTGTTGGTCCGTGGAGTGAGCAAACATGTAAATGTATCAGGGAGACTGTGCTCAGGGGGCTATGTAGGACTGTACTTTCTGCTTTGTTTTCCTGTAAACTTAACCCGCCCCACCATACACACACAGCCCATAAAAAAGAAAGCCCTAGCTGGTGGCACCGTAGATAAGGCACCAGCCTGCAAACCCAAAGGTCACTGGTTCGATTCCCAGCCAGGGCACATAACCAGCCAGGTCTCTAGCCAGGTCCGTAGCTGGAGGCAGGTGAAAGGCAACCATACATTGATGTCTCGCTCCCTCTCTGCCTCTCTCCCTTCCCCTCTCTCTAAAAAACAATAAATAAAATCTTTAAAAATAATAAAATAAATTTAAAAAAATAATAAATAAGAAAACATGTAGACATAGGATAAGTTTTCTCCCTAAAGCACAACTGAACCATTGGCCTGTGGAGATTCCTGGGCCCACACGGTACACTTGGGGCACCCGAACCACCACCCCTCACGTTGAGCAGGGTCAGAGTGGACCCTCGAAGGTCGACTCCGAGGAAAATGAACCAGGAAGAGGCTATTGAGGAAAATGAACCAGGAAGAGGCTATTTTATGAATAGCACTAAGCATGCAAATGGATGTTGCTCTGGGCCTTCCTCACAGTTAGGCCAGGAGAAGCTTCTGGAAGGTGGGAGGTCAGCCCATACCCAACATGTGCATGATTTACTGTGGAATCCCCAGGGCACATGCATTTGGGGGTGGTTTGCTAGTCCTCTTGGGCATATTGTTCACAATCTTTTTATCTGTGTTTCCTCAGTCCTCCTCACCATGTTGCCCCCAGGACCAGACTCTCCTCTGTGATTCACCGCCTGGTGTCCCCTGCCCCAGACCCTGAGTCCCAGCCTCAGAACCATTTCAAAAGCTCTCCTCCCTCTGGCAGTCAGTGCATTTCTGATACATTTCCTGCTTTGTGGACTCCATGGCCAGCTATTAGGGCAAGGACATGAGGGCCATGCTGTCCCTGTCCATGCCTCTGACCCCCAAGGGGGCACATCATCCTGGAGCCACTGGCCCTTCTAGACCCAAACCTCTGATTGTAAGATTATATGTGTTTTCAGACTCTTAACCCTAAGAGAGCCTTTAATATCTCACACATGCATTTCTAGACTTGCGGCCATCCCCACACACACTGGTAATTTTGGTCTCTCCAGGCACCTAATTCATGGTTGCTGTGATGAGAGGTCCCAGTTGTGCCGCGGACAGAGACCCAATCTCTAATTTCATCAATCTGAATTGGAAGGAGAAAATAAAGGGGCTGTGTGTCCCTGTTTTCCTCTTGGTAATAATTGGTGGTTATAATCAGATTTATTTGGCTTAAAGGTTGAGTTGATCAAAGGGTGTGGGCTGGGCATTTGTCCTGCAGGCCTTTTCCTGACCCCTGGTGTGTGGCCTCTGTCTGTCCGCCCATCCCTCTCATGTCTGAAGCTCTGAGACCATGTAGAAGGGCCACAGTGGGCCTGCCTGCTCAGGCTGCATTTCTGAGGCTGGCCATGGATTCCCTGTGTGTGACCCCAGAATTGTCCGGCACAGGAAGATGCAAATGCTTTGAGGCCGGTAGAGCTCCCAGGACAGCTCCTGAGTGCTCTCTGGAGTGCAGTTCCCTAGAAAGGGGACCTGTGGAGTCCTGTGGGGTCGCCTGAGTGCCTGGGTGTGCCCGTGGGTGTGAGCCTGAAGTCTCCCTCGTCTTAATTGGTTGGGGACCCTTCCTTGGGGGCGCTGATGGACCTGGGAAGTGTCAAAGCACAGCCGGCCCTCTGCCTACTCGGAGTGTAGAGAACTGAATAGTTAGGACTTGAGACACGGGGTCTGGGACGTCAAGCAGTGGAAGCGCTTGGCCTTAAGCGCTAGCCAAGAGCAGCAGCATCCAGGAGCTGGTTGGACCTTCACAGGGGTCATGTCCTCAGCCAGGATCTGAGGCTGTTACAGGACTGCAGGCTGCCGTGAGGGTGGAAGCCAGGTGCCGGAGCCTGGTTACTTCCCACTGTCTCTGGGCTCCCTGGACCCCGGCCTGTGTCGGATGAGAGGTCGCCGTGTGCCCGTGGCTTAGCAGACTCACCGCAGGGCAGTGTGTGAAGCCAGGTTCGGCCGCAACCCCAGGGATTCCAATGGGAAACAGTTCAGAGCCCCTGGATGTGTGAGCGCCTTTTTGTGCCCAGGCAGCAAGCTCAACCCCAAAGCATTCGTTTCTGCCTGTGTGGACAACTGCTTGTAAACTAGAAGCTTGGCAGCTTTAGTGATTCTCAGTCCAAAGTGTTCGGAGGCCAAAGTGCTCTGGTTGCTAAATACCCCCTCCCCCCTTCTCTAATTCCCGACACGGTTCCCCTGTGGAATCACCTCCTGTGGAGCCTTCAGGACCGTGAATCCATTTGAATTGATTTATTTCTACTTGGCCCTTCTCTAACCCGAGTGAAGGAGGGCAGGTCGGGGTTCAGCATCACGGGCTGGGGGTGCAGAGTAACCGTCTCCCTTTCGCAGGAACCAGTCCAATGTCAGGAGGATGCACACGGCTGTAAAGCTCAACGGTGTCGTCTTGAATAAGTCCCAGGATGCTCAGCTGGTTTTGCTGAACATGCCAGGGCCCCCCAAAAACCAGCAGGGGGATGAGAACTGTATCCTTTCCAGGCACAAGCCCTTGGGGCAGGGGGGTCAGGTGATGTGCGATGGGCTCCGAGCGCCCCCTGGCGGTCTCGTCCTGGTGTTTCCCTGGGGCCTATGGGGCACCTGTGAGTAACTCCACTCTAGCATGGACAGAGCCTAGGGTCCCCAGGCCTCTGCCAAAGCTCAACACTGAGCCCTCTTGACACCTCACTGTCCTTTAAACACCTTTCTGCCCATCAGGCACCATGTGGGTCCCCTAACCCCTCCTGGTTGCTCAGGGTGTGCCAGCCAGAGTGGGAGGCTGCGACCTCCAAGGTCTCTCGGATCAGCTGTACCCCAAACTGGGCTGTCAGCCCCTAAATGTGTATCAGCTGCCATGTGGTACAGGGAGCAGGTCCTCACACTGGCTACTGGCTGCCTAGAGGTATGTGGCCTGGGGGCGGCCCTCCAGGGTTCAGTCTCTACCGTCCCCTGGGGGAAGTAGTGGGGGGCAAACAGAAGGTCAGCAGCTTGGCTCTTCGATTTAAGCCAGCTGACCCCAAGTTAGGAATTCATGTCTTGGTTTCTTGGTTACCAGAGCATCCCCACCTGTTTGGGTGTTTTAGTGGAAGGTGGACATGTGTGTCAGGCACGTCTCTCCTGGTAGGTCCACCCAGAACCCCAGGTGATGGCAGGAGTTTCTGGGGTCTCAGGCCACCTGCATTGAGGGGAAGCCTCTTGTTGTTAATATTTTATTTGCTTATTTTTAGAGAGAGGGGAAGGGAGGGAAAAAGAGAGGAAGAGAAACATCAATATGTGGTTGCCTCTTTCACACCCCCAGCTGGGGACCTGACCCGCAACCCAGTCATGTGCCCTGACTGGGAATCAAACTGGCGACCCTTTGGTTCACAGGCTGGCACTCAATCCACTGAGCCACACCAGCCAGGGCTGGGGGAGGTCTCTTACTGGATGGGGGTCAGCGCCTCCAGTTGTACTCCTGGGACCCCACCCCTGCCCTGGGCCCCTTTCTCACCCCCACCCGAGGGATCTGGGTCTGGCTTTCCCTGACTCAGCCCTCGCCTTCTTTGTCCAACTGAGTCCTAATGACACAGAACCCAGGGTAAGTCACTCTTCATTTTTTAGGCTACATGTACCATGGAATTGCTGTGGCCTTAACTCAGCCCACCCCAGATATGGAGTTCCTCGAGGTCCTGACTGAGGGGCTAAACAGGGTCCTCCTGGTCAGGGGCAGTGGACGGGAGGTGATCACCATCTACTCCTAACATTCAGCCGCTCCAGAAGGGTGCCAGGCAGGCCTGGGGATGGTGCCGCATGCACAGACCAGTGACCTGCCAGTATGGCTTCCTACAGAAGTTTCTAGAATACCATCGGGCTCTCCTGTCCAGGCTGAGAGCCAGCACATGACTGAAAAGGTTTCCTCGAGTCTGGGAGATGAGATGCCCTTGGTGTTCCGTGAGCTTCCTGCAGGAGGCTCGGAGTGCCTGGGACACAGCTGTCCCTCTCGTGGGGCCACCTACTCAGCTTCTGGATTCTGGTATTGATTCTCCTTGACTGCACCCACCTGGCAGTCACATTTCAGTTGTTCCCCATCCAGGATATTCACTTCGAGGACTGAAGTTGGTCCTCGAGCCATTAGGGTCCACTTAACGGTGGTGAAAGGTCAGCCTGTGGCTAAGAGCTCAGTACAGGTTCCTCATCAGCCCCCTCATCTCTGTTCCTTTGAATATTTTTGTATTTCCAAAAAGGCAGGGAAGCCAGCCACCCATGCTTACATCCCTGGGCTCAGCTGTTTGGCTTTGGTCAGGTACCTGCCTTGTTGGAGATGTCTGGGAAGAGAACCGAGTTGTTGGGGAACACGGAGCGGGTCATCTAGCTGGCTTTGTGCTGAAGGAAGCTCCTGGGGGAAAGAACCCACAGTCAAAGAGCCCTCTGAGCCCAGGCATGTCTGGGAACTCCAGACTTTGATAAGCACTGGTGGGCCCAGCCCACAGGCACCTCATTTCTGAGATGTGGACATGGTAAATGCCGAGACTTCACACATTCAGAACCGCACACCACCCAGTTTAGCTTCTGATGCACACTCACTCCTTTGACCTCCATGTTCACACTTCATGCTCTGGGGAGGGACGCTGGGCTGTAGCGGGGGGAGGCCTGGGGCGGGAAGGGCACATGCACTGAGTTGTCCAGCTGAAGCCTGTATCTCTCCACCACCCGGAAGGGAAGGTGACAGCTGTGTTGAGGGCACTGACACAGTACCTTTCAGTCTCCTGTAGACTTTGCAGTTTGCCTTGTGGTATTTCTGCTTGTGGCCATGATCACGTTTGCTGTAGATGCTACAGTAATTTGTGCCTCACTTTCTGTGTGGCTTATTTGTTTAAACACCTTGGCTTTTCAGTGCTAATTAAGTTGTCCGCAAAGAGATTGTGTCTACGGAAGAGGCCCAAAGGACCAGGCCCTTGGCTTTCTCACACTTCCATGGGCTCCCAAGGGAATGGGCCTGGGCCATGGATTTCATGTCAGGGCAAAGGCTAAGTGTGCATTTCCAGATGTTTCTGAGGAGCCACTGGGCAACCTAGAGGACCTGTGTTCTCATCAGAGTGACCACTGGCCAGAGCATGTGCCAAAAAGCTGCAGCCAGGCTGGGAGAGGGGTGTCTAGGCTTCTGCCCGTCCTGGCTCAGCACTGAGTTACATGAAACCCACCTCACCTAGGAGTGCATGGTGAGCGTCCGTCTGTCTGTCCGCAGTCTCTGAGCACCACAGCCTCTTCGCAGAGTTTTGTATAACTGTAACAGCAGTCAGTTCAAGTGTATTTTGTTCTCCTTTTACAGTTTTCCTTGTCTTTGTATGATTTTTGTTAGTAGAATAAAATTGAATGAAATCTACGTTGAAGGATCCTGTGTATCTCATTCAGCATAAAAAGAAGACAGTTGCAGGAAATGCCCCCATGCCTCCCTTATTTTGGAGGAGTTTGCTGAAAGGACTCAATGTATTTCTGTCAGGATGGAGTCAGCAAAGCAAACTTGTGGTTAGAAGGGACCCCTTACACCCACCAGGATGGAGGTGAACCAAGGGAACGGAAGATAATTCCTGCAGTGTGTGAATGTGTGAAGGTGTGGTTGCTGTGGAAACTGTTGAAGCTCCTTAAAAATTTCCTGAAATTGTTAGAGTCCCAATGTGACCCAATAGCCCCTGGGTGGTTATCCCAGAGAAATGTATGTCTAGTAAACCCCATGTTCATAGCAGCACTAGTCACATCAGCCTAAATGTGGGAACAGCCCAAATACCCATCTGTTAATAAGTGATTAAAAATGTAAACACGTTCCCTGGAATACAGTTGTTAAAAGGAATGACATCCCAACGTGCTACCATATGAGTGAACTGCGTGAAAGGAGCTAGCCAGAGGTCACATGCGACTCCGCTTACATGAACTGCACCAAATGGGACCCACACAGAAAATGGATTGTGGTGAGTTAAGGGAGTGGTGGTGGAGGGGAGATTGAGTGGGCGTGTAGGTCCTCCTGAAGTGTTCGTGGGGAAGCTTGCAGCCTGGAAATGAGCAAGAACACTGGTTGCGGTGACCTGAGGTGTGTGAGGCTGCTGTGTCTCCTGGGGACCTTGGGGGCAGTCGGGCGCAGGACTGCCAGAAAGTAACCTGGCAAGCGGAGCTGTCCTGCCTCCACTAGGGGCATTCGCCCCCACGACCTGGCGTACAGGGGCCTGGCCTTGGGGCAGGAGTGAGGTCACGGGAGCGGAAGGACCAGGCTCCACAGGGGCTGGCAGAGACTTGAAGGAAGATTTGGCGGGCTCCCAGGGTCTTGACCACACCCATGGGCACCCCAACAGCGGGTCAATGCAGCGCGGTCCTCTGGCCTCAGACTCAACATGGCACTTTTGCCACTGGATAGCCCTGGAAAGGGGTGCAGATGCATGAGACACCAGAGCCCCAATTTGGTGTGAAAGGCAAACCCGAACGGCCAAGGTATGACAACTGCTGGTGTGTCAGCCACAGCTAACAGTGCCCTTGAGGGCCCTGGACAAACTGCTCAGCCCCTCCTGAGGCTTCCACTGCGCTCGTTCCTCTTGGACGACACCCAGTGCACTGACAAGCATGAGGCGAGGTGTGCGGCCACTGCCCACTAGAGGTCGCCACTGCCCGAAGGAACTGGTGACATGGACTTGCACGCTGGGCGTTTCTCTGCTGGATGAGCTCACAGGCAGCAGGCGCGCTCATCTTCCGGTGTGTTTGCTGGTGTTTCATTGCACTTACAAGTTGTTTTTAAAACCAGGGTCTGGGGGCAGAGGCTAGAATTCAGGCCCCACTCCACCTCCCTGCCAGCCACTCCATGCTGGGGAATGGACCTAAGATGGGATGACAGGCATTTCTATAAAACCCCAATGCCAGCGGTGTGGGTGTCACTGCGTGGGTGTCATTGCGTAGGATGCATGTGGGTGGGTGGGGGGGCAGCCAGACACCAGCTGGGGTCTGATGATCTGAAACATCCGGGAAACAGATGCGAGCGCACCTGCCTCAAAAGCCCCGAGAATCCCCAGTTGTCCCTCACCCTGTGGCCTTGGCGCAGGACTTTACAATGGCCACAGACAGGGACGTGCTGGCCAAAGGGAGGAGACAGTTGCAAATGATGCCCTCCAGAGTCTTGTGATGGACAGCCCTGCATCTCCATGTAAACCAGTGGCCTGACGTGTCCCGTTATCATAACCCCAGATGGGGGCGTAGGTGTTATTTTTTTGTTTTCTTGAGTAGTAAAGTGTGTGTGTGTGTGTGTGGGGGGGGGGTGATGACATCCATAAATCTGGAGTTATGTATTAATTTTCATTCTGCAAACATCTGTATAAACAGATTCAGACATGCTCTCCATGCAGCATGAGCCCCCCACAGGCTGGTGCAGGTGGACCGACCATATTTATTTAAAAAGCTAACTTTAGCCCTGGCTGGTGGGCCCAGTGCATTGAGTGTCTGCCCGTGAATCTAAAGGGTTCGATTCCTGGGCAGGACACGTGCCTGGGTCGCAGGCCAGGTCCCCAGCTGAGGGCTCCTAGGAGGTAACTGATCCCGTTGATGTTTCTCTCCCTTCTTCCCCCTCTCTAAAAATAAATAAAATAAAATAATAAAAAGCTCATTTTAAAACAATATGACATATTACAAAATGCACATATTTTTATTATTCGGGGCGGGGAGGGGGGACTAAATTACAAGGTAGCCACCAATTTTCTTGCTTCTTGAAGAGCTCCACACAGGGGAATGCAAAAACACCTGCACCAACCCAAGTCGCCAGGCAGTCCACTTGCTCATCTGGGGCGGAGGAAGGAGCAGCGGTGTCCTGCCATGGCAGACACTGCCAGCCAAGGAGCCTTGACCCTCAGGCTCCATCTCTAACCTTTTCCTGGCCCCCCTAGAGGGATCACGCTGCTTCTGCAGGTGGGTGTCACAGCAACCGTGCCATTAGCACTCGGGTGGTTTCTGTGTGAGCCCAGAGGACATGCATCCTGCCTCTCCAGTGGGCTGTATTTCAGATAGAAGCTGCCACCTCCCCGGCTCTGCTGTCCATGTCTGTGTCCACCTAAGATGCTGGTGCCGGCACCAACCTGCCTGTGTCCTCCCTTTGCTCTCATGGCCTCACTTCCCGAATTTACTAACCCCCGTTTGAGGAGCACTCGGTGCCTCCCTGAGGCCACCCCCCCCCCCCATTAGGAGCTGTACTGAGCGTGGTGTAGCAGCACCCAATGCCAAACAGGCAGCAAGCCCGCGAAGGAACAGATGCTCCCCAAAACCGCCTCTCTGGGCTTCAGAAGGAAAGTACAGGAGGGCTGAAACGCTGTATGTCCACTCCCAGCTCCGTAACATCAAGGCCTCACGTCCCTGCATGTTTCGGTCCAAGGCAACTGGAGCATGAGGCACCATGAGGAACACGGGCAAGTCATCTGAACAGAGTCCTTTCCACACCAGGAGGGCTCATTTCGGAATCATAAATGAAAGGATACAGCTGTACTTCTCTGCTTCCGTGTGGGTTGATGGGTTGCACAGAATCACTTCCTAACTGGAAGCGCCGGTGGCATCAAACGTGTTCATTTCCACATGACGTCCATCAAGAGCAGGGAGGAAGGGAGAGCAGAGGAAGGGCCTTCTTCGCACGTGTCCACCTGGTGCCACGTCAGCTGCCCACACCGGAGATGTGGAGCTGGGCACCGGGTCGGGGCGGCCGGGCCGGGGTGTGCACACTAGGATGGGTGGTGGTGGTGGTAGTGGTGGTGGTGGTGGTGCTCGTGGTGGTGGTGGTGCTCGTGGCGCTGGACCAAGGGCACTGAGTAGCCCTCCCCCACCAGCAGGGGCGGCAGGTCCCGTACCACCTCATGCTCCATTACCACAGGCTGCCCCAGCGTGGCCTTGAGCGGTGAGTGGCCCTCCCTGCCCTTCTGCCGGTACCGCTTGTGGCCGTAGGGCTGTGGCGGGGGCTGCGGCGGGGGCTGCGGGAGGTGGTGGCCATCCTGGGGGGGCTGGGGCAGGGCGGCTGGTGGGTGGTAGCTGAAGGCCCTCCCGAGCTTGCCTCCACCCAGCATGCCCCCACTGGGCACCCCAGGGGGCCGGCCCGAGCCCTTGGGGGACTTGAGGAATTGCTTTTCCTGTCCCTTCAGCCGGGGCTGCATGTCCAGGGCCCGGGCAGCAGGCTCGCCGGTCAGCAGGACATGGTCAGCCAGCACCTGGGACCTGCGGTTGTGCATGGTGTGTGCATCCGCCTCCTGGGAGCGAGACCTGCTTGGAGGGTGTGAGGCCTTGCCCTGGTGCTCCTGCTTGGCCTGCGTTGGGGGGGACCCTGCACACATGGGACAGACTGTGAGACCCTCTGCAGGGCCTGGACATCCCGCCTGGGACCACACACACACCTGGACACAATGCCGCAGCCTGGTTGTTGCAGGAGCCCTAGGACCCTTGGGCCAGGGCTCCTGCTCCTAAGGGAGGTGTCCACACCGTGCGGCCTCCTGCCCAGGGACTGGTCTCCAGCACCTACCGGGTCCGAATTTAGATGTGTAGTTTTCTATTCCAGCCAGGTCCAGGTAGTGGTTTCTCCGCTCAGTGTTCTCATCCACGCAGTACGGCCCCCTTACGGGGCAGGGGTGGGGGTCAGCATTGGGCCTCCTGTGTGGGACACAGGGCACAAGGTGCTCGACCTCCACACCAGACTGGAACATTCCTCAGAGAGGAAGGGCCACTGGAGTGGATGGTTCTGAGCAGTGGGCTCTGACCAGCACCTACCCACCTCCCAGAGAGACGCATCAGAAAGGGTGGGTGTCCAGGATAGCAAGGTCCCCAGCTGGCCTGGGACCTCCTCAACACCCCAGGACCACGGTTGCAAATTGCCTTGGGGAACCTGCAGGAATCCCTGCCTTCCAGTCCACTTAGGATACCCAGTTGGGCCCTGAGGCAGAAAGCGGCCCCAGGGCAGGCCTGAGTCCCTGCTCTGAAACCTCCACTTACCCCAGTCGCTACCACAGCCAATGAGAGGAACCACAGTGTGCCAGACTGAGGGTCCCAAGGCTGACCTGCCCTTCAAGCCTCACCCATCTCTCAGACACACGCTGGGTGTTCTTACCTCCAGCTGGCGTGCTGGGCCACAAGACAGCACCCTCACCCCAAAGGGAGGCTGTACCCAGGCCTTCTCCGCACGCAGATGCTTGTCCTGGCAGTCCCTGAGGCCTGCAGGAAGCAGGGGTGTGGGCGGGCTGCTCCTACCTGAGTTGGATACACCTGGAGGGTGGAGTCCCCAGCCTCTTACCTGATGTGAGCAGACAGCCTCCTGTCGGCCACCCTGGAGTCCTCTGAGATCTCGCCTTCCATCCTGCAGCGAGTGGGCTCCCGGTCTGAAAGAGTGAACTCACTCATTCATTTGTTCACTTGTTCTTTTTTTTTTTAAGATTTTATTTCATTATTTTTAGAAAGAGGGGAAGGGAGAGAGGCAGAGAGGGAGAGAGACATCAATGTATGGTTGCTTTTCACCTGCCTCCAGCCACAGACCTGACTGGAGACCTGGTTTGCAACCTTGTTATGTGCCCTGGCTGGGGAATCGAACCAGCGACCTTTGGGTTCGCAGGTCGGCGCCTTATCCACTGTGCTACCAGCCAGGGCTGTTCACTTGTTCTTTCGCTCACTGGGCAAATACTTCTGAGCCCCTGCCAGGTGCCAGGCCCTGCCTTCCCTGTTCAGGAAACCAGAGATTTTACCCCAGGGTGGGGTACGGGGGATGAGGCACTAAACAGTAGACACAATGAACAGTAACCCACCCCCCTGGCCTGGCATGTGGCGTCAGAGTAGGGGTGGGGGTGAGGGGCCAGAAGGGGTGTCTGCAAGGAGAGGGTGGGCTGCCATGAAAAGCAGGATCTTCAGGGCACCTGAGTGAGGGACCCAGGCCCCTCACCCTGTCCGGCGGGGGGGCTCTCCCTCCTCTTGCTGGAGGGCTCGGGGCTGACGGTCAGCTTCACACGAAGGGTCTTACTGCTGCCAGAGGAGTGATTGACAGAGGCGTCGACGACCTCGTAGATGGTGTGCATCAGGCTGGACATGTCCTGAGGGTGACACCAGTGTCACTGACGGGCAGACTGGGCTGGAAACTGCCCAGCCATGCCACTGCCTCCAGGCTACCTGTTTGAGCCAGTCTGCATTCCGTACAGACCCTGGCTCGAACAGAATGACCATTACTGAGCAGTCTTTCTTACTCCAAATTCAGCCCCGTGTGGCACCGAACAGCCTGGGTAAGTTGTCCTGCTGCTCTTGGAATCACATCTCTTGCACCTTTTAAATGTCACACTGAATCTATTTGTGCAAAGGACTCAGCAATCAAATAGCTACCGAAGTTTTACTTTAACCCAAAGACACTTATTTCTGTCAGCCTAGGTGTCTGCTTCCTTTCGAGGGGCACGTTGCCTATTCTGGACACATAGACCAGCAAGGTGAGTGCCAGGGGCACTCCTGGGACTCTCACCACCGTGCCCAGGGGCTGCTGGCCCCACAGAGCCTCAGGGGGGTCCAGAAACAGGCTGTGCAGGGCTCTGACAGCCTGGGGCCACAAGACTCACTGGTCTCCATCAGTTGCCTAGATCCATCACCCCCATCCCCATCCTGGGAAAGGTCCGGCTTATCCTCCCACCCCAAAGGGCTCTGCCTGTTTCCCTCATCACAGAGACCATGGTCTGTCTGCTGCCATTTTCCGAAAACACAAGCACATCACCTCCCTGGTGGCCTTCCCACTATTGTCGAAGCCATATAGCGTGAAGGTCCACTCTTGGCGGTTGTCCTCTTCCACTGAGACGTCACACTGGAGGGCCTGCAGGGCACATGGGGACAGAGTCAGGAGGGGTCATCACCCTGTGTTGGGGCCCCTGAGGCTCCCATCTCTCGGGAGAATGGGCCCCCTCGTTGTTCCCTTAAGCTCCTGCCCTGGGTGGGCTGGGAGGCCAATGGTGGACCTCTGTGTCGTTCCCATGGTGCTAGCGCCATAACTGGGAAAGTCCCCCAGGTTATCTGGTGCCACATGGCCATTTTTGGCTGGATTTGCAGCAGATACTGGAAGCACATGCAAGCTCTGCTGTAACTCCTCCAACTGGCTGAAGCTCGGGCAAACTGTCCAGGCAGGAGGCTGTTTCAGGGCCAATATGCGCCTGTCCAGCCGCAGACCCTCGTGCACCATGAGACACAGTGAAGACCTACGTCAATGTTCAGGTGCTTCTTGCCCACGCCTCGCAGGCCCTCACGGTTTGCTGCTCTTTCAACATCGTCCACGCTGAAGAGCTGTCCTGTACCCTCTCGGCCCTCGGCCTTCTCAGGGGGGAGTGCCACTGGAGGTGCAAGAAGGAGAGAGGAAGAGCTGTCTTCCCTGGATCCAGCCCAAGCAGGTAACTCAGGGCAACAGGGGTGTGGGAAGGTCCAGCTGGGGAGCCTGTGCTTCTTTCCAGATGTTCCTAAGCTGAGAGCCCATCCTTGCAGAACAAGGAGGCACCCAGGGATCTCTGCAGAGGGCAGGGAAGCCCTCTCCTGGGTTAACCATGGCAAGGTGTGCCCTCAGCCCTAGCCTGGGATAGCCAGACACAGCCAGGGCTGTCCTTCTGGCTTTGCCCCACCCAGCGGGCAGTGGCTTCAGTGAGGGAGAGGCTGCTCTGGGTTGGTCTGGGTTTGATGGAGACGTTAAAGAGTGTGGAGCCTGAGTGGTCCACGTCACCAGGGGCTCATCTTGTCCAGGTGTCCTGAGGGCAGGTTTTGGGCATATGCCTGGGGTACAGGGTAGAGTATATGAGGTTTGGGAAGTTCTTACCCTCTAGAGGACACTGGTCCTCCCGGAAAGGTCCCTCTGTGAGATCCCCGCTGAGAAGCTCCTGCAGAGAGAACGGGGAGCATGTGACCAGATGGCTCAGTGGGGCAGGCCGTGAACACCAGCCTTCGGGGGTGTCACTCGCTAAAGCCTTAGACTTTTAGAAAGTAAGTCAAACACACATACATCCCAGGGTCGTCTAGTTCCATTAGCACTATCTCCAGCCAAGAGAACCGGAAGAGTGGCGCCCATAGCTGCCTGAGAAGACAGGTGGCCAGGCTCCCAGCTATGTGTGGGGGGGGGGGGGGGGGGGGGGCGGGCACCTCCCCCAGGGCAGCCAGGTGAGGCCAAGGGGTCAGCTCAGAGAAGCCCCTCAGCTTCCAGAGCCAATCCCAAAGCCAGTCATGGAAAAATGGGAACCTTCCAACAGAAACTCTGCAGAACACAAGCTCACATGCACCTCACCAAGAACCCACAAAAGTGAAGAACATGAGGGAAGGAGACATGAACAAAGGACCCTACCTGGTAGACAGACTTGTGCCCACACCAGCCAGTCGTCCCAGGGACAGGAGGGTTTCCTGGGGACTCTAGGGCAGACGGGTGCCCTCTGCTTCCCAGACATTTCTGTCCTCAATGGCTGCAGAGTGTTGAGGGCCAGCAGAGGATGGAAGCAGAGGTGGCTGCATGCGGACCCGAACCCCCAGGCTACTTGGCGGGACACAACTCCCAGCCCCGCAGCTTCATCACCCTCCACCCCACCCCAACCCCCGACGGAGCCACAGCGCCACCAGAGGCCCCTCATCTTTCTTTTGGCTACGGGCCTGGAATCCAATGTGATGACTGCCCTCAAGTGCCTGGAAGTCCCTTTTGAAAAAAACGTTCGCCCACATCTATCCCAACACTAGAATTTACAGTGTTTACTGACGAGCTAAATCAGCAACCGCCTCTGCGATGTGGAGAGGCTCAAATACGGGGGGAAAGACAGTTGGGAGAAAAGTAACAGTTCTCATCCCTGTGACTGCTGGTTTCTGTCAAATTCGTTCTGGTTACATAAAAATGCCCTGTAATCTGGGCTGCCCTAGCTAAACAGAAGGGCCCCAAACTGTAATTGCAACAGATAAACCTACCACGGGGATGCTGGCCAGATGTGCGGCCCCTTTCCCACTGGGGTGACCTCCTTGGTGCCAACTCCCAGAGAGCTGGGGCTCTAAGGGAGGCAAGAGTGCCCGCAGACAGCCCACCTGCTGAAGTCCAGCTAGTGCCCACCTCCCACAGGGCCCTGCTCCCCTCCTGCGGTAGCCCCTTATCCACCCACCCTGATCTGAGCACCTTGTGGCAGAGACCCCCGCGCCTGGAGCTTCATTTTCTCCTCTCACTCCTTGCCACCCCCAAAGGAGTCCCAGCCTCATGCCTATAAAAGTCTGCCTCTCACGCTGACCAGTGTGGCTCAGTGGGTTGGGTGCCGGCCTGCACACGGGAAGGTGGCAGGTTCCATTCCAGGTCAGGGCACATGCCTCAGTTGTCAGGGGGCCAGGTGGGCAAGAGAGGCAACGGACTGATGTGTCTCTCACACATGGATGTGTCTCTCCCTTTTCCTCCCTTCCCCTTTCTCTTTTTAAAAGATACTTTATTTATTTGTAAATAAAATTGTTTAAAATATTTACCAGGTCTGTATCGAGCCAATGTGTCGATATAATTAAAACAGCTTGTGCTTAATACTTTCAGGACCTCGTAGTTATTTTTAGAGCTAGGAGACCAGCTCCAATTTAAGGCTGGGAGGGTGAGAGCAAAGGAGAAACCTTTTGTGATGCAAATATCCACGTTCTGAGGGCCTCTCCTTCTCAGATGTCAGTGTTCACAGATTCCTCCAAAATTTGGTGCATCTGGGACCTGAGCAAACACATTCCCTGTTTTCAGGGGTCTCTTTTTCCTTGGAAACCCCTTGCTCCTGCATAAAGCAAACGTAGGAACCTCTGGGAAAGATCTCTGAAGAAACCAGTGCTGCAGAATTACTGTTTTTTTCCCCAACGACTGAGCAAGACCAAGCACCATGGGAAGAAAGACCTCACAAGACCTGCTTCATTTCCAACCAGCTGCCATTGGGAGTTATTCAGTTGTTTTGTCCCAAGGATGACAGGTGTCCCCTCTTTTCCAAACAGATAAAACCTGTGTGGGTTTCTCTGGAAGGATCCGTGTTAACTCAGCCTACAGTTCTTTACAGGAGGTTAGTGCAGAGGTCTTGGGGTATTTGGGCTTCAATAAACAGTTCGAGGCCCCAGCTGGGTAGTGGTAGTTGGTTAGAATGTTGGTCTGATATGCTAAGGTTGTGGGTTTGATCCCTGGTCAGAACACGCACAAGAATCAACCAATGGATGTGTAAATGAGTGGAACAATGCATTGATGTCTCTCTCTATCCCTTCCCCTCTAAAAATACACATCAATAAATAACATTTTAAAACAGGGTCTATTGAGAGTAACAGGATCTGGGGGGCAGTGTGAGTTTCCTGGGGCAGCCATAACAAATAGTCACAAGTTAGAGGCTTAAACAGTAAAAATCATGCTCCCAGTTCTGGGGCCAAAAGTTAGAATCTAGGTGTCGCAGGGCTGCACTCCGTCTGGAGGTTTCAGGGAAGGGCTCTTTTGGTCTTTTACAGCTCCTGGTGGCCCCAGGTGTATTGGCCTTGTGGCCGCACCTCCAACTTCTGCTCCATCGTCACCTGGCCTCTCTGCACCTGTCTCTACTGGGTCAAGTCTCTCACTTCCTCCCTCTTACAAAGACACATGTGCAGGCAGTTAGGGCCCCACCAGGATGAAGATCCCATCTGCAGAAACCCTTTTCACACCAGGTCACCTGTAGGTTCCAGAGAGGAATCCTTGGGGCCAGTGTTCATTCGGCTGCCACCATCTGAAGCTGGGCCTGGACTCCATTCTGCCACAACAATTCTGGCCAACAATTCTGAATTGACCCCCTAGTCATGTGGGCCTCAGTTTCCTTTTGGTGAAACAGGAATTTTTTTTTTTTTTTTTTTAAGATTTTATTTCATTATTTTTAGGAAGAGGGGAAGGGACAGAAGCAGAGAGGGAGAGAGACATCAATGTATGGTTGCTTTTCACCTGCCTCCAGCCACAGATCTGACTGGAGACCTGGCTTGCAACCTGGTTATGTGCCCTGGCTGGGGAATCGAACCTGCGACCTTTGGGTTCGAAGGCCGGCACCTTACCCACTGTGCTACCAGCCAGGACAGGAATGGTTTTGAGGAGGGTGCTATCCAGGTGCCCACCGTGTGCCAGGAGTGTCCACACAACGCACCATGAGAGCTTCCCCCGACCAGGGAGACCTGCGCTGTGAGGACAAACAAGGTAACATTGTTGGCCGTGACACCTGAGCTGGCTGACTGGCATTCCTCCTCTTAACCTAAACAGGCCGGTGACAAGGCTGAGGGCAGGGGAGATGCAGTTGCTGCTTCAAGGGAGAAATGTGATGGACACCCTGGCAGAAACCAGAAACTGGTTTGCTTCTCAAAGACTCCTGGCGGACTCCAACAAGAGGCCTCTCTGGCTTGCGTTCCCAAGACTGTGGGGTTCCCCAGGAGCAAATACCTGCACCGTCCAGAGAGCTAGCTCTGTGTGCTGTGTCCCAGGAGCAGGTCCCCCTTCTGTGAAAGGGCCCAGGATGCTTGTGAGGAGAATCCAGCGTGACCACCAGGACAGCAGGCACGTGGCGCCTGGTACATCCCTCCCACCAGTCTGGAGACCTGCTGTGGTTCTCCTGCCGCTCTTGGAACTGCCCCTTCCTTTCCATGAAGGTGACTCAGGTAACCCACTCAGTGGAGCTCAGAGCCCCTGTGGGTTCATGACCTAAAGCCCCGTCACCTCTGGCCTTCTGGAAGTCCTGCCCCCCTCAAGGCTGCCACGGAACTCTCTAGACGCAAAAGGCTGCCATGTCAAGATCTATAGGACAACCTCCCTCCTCTTCACCGGTGACTCAGCGCAAGGTTAATCCTGCAAATGACAGCAGCCCCGGTGCCGGGGGTGAGGGAGCCAGGGGCCAGGAGCCACCTGCCCAGTTATGATGGACTGGCAGTTACAGGCCCCAGGGGCGTTGCAGGCAGGCGAGGATTTGCGAGGCTGACAGAAGAGGCCGCAGGCTACAGGAGGAAGGCCTACTATGGCCAGGGTCCCCCAGGGGAGGCGCCCATCAGGCTTCAGCTGCACGTGGCCAAGGCCACTTCACGGTGTTTGGGAGGCACCTGGGGCTGGGTAAGGGTGGAGGGCACTGTAACATCCAGGCCAGGATGACCTGGGTCCAGGAGGTGCCTGAGCTCCCACTGGAGGCCACTGGGACACCGGATGTGCTGAGGGATGGATGTGGAGTGGGAGGCTGGGATCATTATGCACAAGACAGAGCTGGACCATGAAGAAATAATCAAAGGGCGAGGCTGGGTCCTGAGGAACCCTAAGGAATGGGACACCCCAGAGGGGGTGAGGAGAAATATCAGGGTCAGGAGGGTCAAGGGTCTTGGAAAGATGAACAAGGAGACCCGCAGGGTGGCTGGCAGGGTGGGCACCATGGGAACTGTCAGGGGGCAGGTGAGGGCGGGTGGGAAGAAGGGGTGGGGAAACTGGGGGGCAGGTGGAGGGGGCCACTGAAGGCTTGTGCTTTGTGCTCGTGGAAGCCTCAGGTTCGAGAGGCCGGTCACTAGGCGCTCCAGCAGAGAGGCACGGACGCGGAGGCGGGCAGGGGCTTCCAGGGCTGTTTAAATAAAAGAACCTCATCGTCAGGGCCAGGAATTCAAGGCGGGTTTCCAGATGCTGCCAGATTGAAGGCTGTGTGGGAACACATCTGCCCCCAAGTGTCTGAGGGAATCAGGCTACTTTCAGAGCCTGTTGTTGGTAAGAAGTGCTCTGTGAGGGGGTGGAGGCTGCTTTCTGCTGGTTGCTGGTGGATGGAATTTGACTTCAAGGTGATCCGCCAGCGTCTGTCTGGAAACACCACGGGCAGCTTTGAAGTGGAAGTCTCGGTTTTAACGGCTAAACAGTTTCAGATGTGACAATGTAGTTTTATGGGCTTAATAATTCCGACACATGTGCGGCGGAGGCCCACGGAGGGTCCCATTCAAGGGGCTGCTGGAGCTGTTATTCCGAACTTCTGATTTTAAACCGAAAGATGAGGGATGATGAAACCAGGCATTCACGGGCAGGGCTCCAGGCAAACAGGCTTCTCCATGAGCTGCAGGTGGGTCTAGTTTCCTTCTCTCCAAATTAAAGCAGAGCTTCAAGATCCAAGAGGGGCGTTCCTAGCTTTCTGCCTGTCGGTAATCCTGGGTCAGAACTGTTTAATCAGGCTTTGTCATAACCAAATTTGGACTTTACCTCTAGAAACCCAGCCATTTGGGATCAAAGGGTCTCCTGAAATAAACATGCGTCTCCTCACATGACAGCAGTAACTTACGTCCTGTGTGAGGTCTCTATCTTCTTGTCCCTGTCCCAGCTTTTCACAATTTAGTAAGACAAAATGCATTATACACCCCACTTATCCTGGCCTATGCCGGCACTCACCCTCCCAAAACACCCTGACCCTGGAGAGGGCTCCCAAGGACCCTACATTTGGACCTTGCTGGAGAAGGACTGCCAAGCCTGTGCTAAGAATGGCTGAGGACACATGCCATGGGGACAGGCACATCCCCTGATGACACACGTTACTAGGGATCCAGCTCAGTGGCCAGCCCACGGTGTGTCCTTATGAGTAGGTGACCGGGGGTGGACCCAGGCCACCTGCTGCAGGAGTAACTGCCCTTAAAACGTGTGCAGAGACAACACTGTCATCAGTAGAGGGTCAGTGAGGAGCTGGGTTGAACAACATGGTGGCCAGGATTCTCCTTCTCTGATACTTAGCAAGAGGGACTCATGTTACCCACATTAACTGACAGGGTGGGGACGAGACGCAGTAAGAGCCCCTGACCTCAAACCCCAGGCTTGTCACTGGGACCAGAAGCCTCATCCTCCCAAAGTCTCCACTAGAATCAGGTGTGGCTGAGGGTGAGCAGGCTTCCCCGGGCAGGGGATGAAAAGTTTCAGCACAGGTACCAAATGCACATGAATGTACACATGTGTATATCTAGTCTATGAATACATATGCACATATGTGAGCAACACAGACTATATATTCACATTACGTATGTATACACATAAACGCACCATTTTTCACTCTTGATAATTGAGAAGTGACCATAAAATATGCCCCCAAACCTCAGGGATTTCCATCCTCAGCATCCTGGAATTTTGCTTTCAGTTCAACACTAAATGTTATAGGATCACCTTGCAGCTACTCAGCAGACCTCATTCTCTCCTCCCAGTTGTGCTGCTACTGTTTTTGTCTTCAGAGCTCACGATTCAGAGTTTTGCAGAAAAAGGGAAAGCAAGGGTGATCGATCTTCCAAATGCAGCTGCTGTCCTCTGAGCATACTGACTACAGGTCACAGGACACACACAACAAAAACAAGACCCCCGTCTCCAACCCCCGGGCCCCTTCCTACTCTCAGCCACCCTCATTCAGACAAGGTCCATGCCCCTGGGTTTCAGCTGCAGAATTTGCCTTCCCCCAACCTGGGATTCTTCCATGGGCCACCCCACTGGACTTCTCCTTTTCTTTCACTAGTATTAGGGCCTCATGTTTCCTATGTTAAATGAAGGTTATTACAAAGCTGGAAAGGAACTGTATGCACTTAAAGCCTGTAACTTAGAAGGTACCACGTGTAACCTAGTGCGCACGTCAGTCCCCTTAGCAGAGATGACCAGACGGGAAATGTGCAAGGGCTACTATCTGATTATAGCACCAGGACCCCCGGGCTGAGCCGCTCTGAGAAAAGGAGCATGTTTTCTTCTTTAGAAAGCACCTCGGCAGCGTCATGTGGAAACACACCCTGCACACCACGACAAGGTAATAACCTCAGCCTGGCTCTGTTGTTGTTGGCCGAGGCCCTGCAGATCAAAGGGAGGCTGAGGCCCAAGGCGCACCCCTCCCTCAGCCCTGGGATCCGCAGCCACGCAGCCGGGTCTTAAAGGAGCAGACACAAACCCTAAGCTACTTTTACAGGCACCCACCAAAATCTGCCCTTAAAGAAATTTAGTTGAGACCCCACACCTGAAAGATAAAAAGGGTTCGGCAGAAACCAGCACACGTGTTTGGTAAGAGACCATCTTGTCCTGAATCCAGGCAGCTGGGGTCTGGGCACAGGATGAGCTCCAGTCCAGACACTGGTCCTGGCAGCCCTTCTGCGGGTCCTTCCCAACCTGACAGAGCAGGAAGGATGGCCCAGGGTGGGGTTCTTTGGATGCGAGCAGATTTGGCACCATGGTATGTGAAGCCTGCTGGCCAGCCAACAACCCGTTGTCCGGATACTCGGGGCAGCAACCAGGCCACGCAGTCCTTTGGCTAACCCAAGATGTGCCTGATGGGGCTCTGAGCCCCGAGACAAGCCGTGCCTGATTTGGTCAATGTCCACTGCTCCCGCCTGCTGAGCCTGAAAACCCTGAAAACCTAAAAGTAGGAACCGTGTTCCCACTGTCCAGATTTCTTCTCCATCTGGGCCATGTTCTCTCCATGACAAGCCAAAAGGAAAGGGAATGAAGGAGGGGGAGGCTCCCTGAATACCAGGCCCAGGACCTTCCAAGCAACTTCCCCTCCATACAGCCAGAAGGCCAACACCACCCTGAGCTCCCTGGCCACTTGGACAGGACGCTGAACAGCACTGACATCCCTGATGGAGGGGCCTGCACCTGGGTCAGGCCGGTGCAGGTCCTGCTGACCCCAGGCTAGAAGCAGTAGACTATCTGGCATTCTAGCCCACAGCCTTTCTGCTGGGCAGCTGTCCCAGCTCACCTCAGGGACAAGGCGACCGTGGTGTCACCACCTTGACATGAGAACCACAGATGTGGTGTATTCATCACCCCAACCACTCCCGGAGCTCCTCAAGAAAGCAGAGCTAGTCTCTGCTTAAAATACATCTCAGGCCTCTGGGGAAACCTCATGGGAGAGCCATAAGCACAGCAATTCCCGAGCGCTAAAGACAGTTTTGTTTTAAAGAAAACCTCAACCACTTTAAACAAATCAATGGAAAATGAGGAGAAAGGGCATGATGTCCGTCCGCCCTTCTTGGCTCCAGCCTGCTTTTCCAAAGCTGGGAAGATGGGGTCTGGGAGCCCCATGAATGACAAGTCAGTGGGTGTGGGGCCCAAGGATCACCTGGCACTTCTCCCAGGAGGAGCCACTTGTTACAGACAAAATGTCCTGCCTCCCAGAGCTGCAGGAAAGTTTGAGAGGCGACCATGCTGACATTTATCACACTTAGCATAGCTGCCTCTGGGAGGTGGGATTGGGGTGCAGGCCATGGTTATTCTCTCTACTCCCTGTTTTCACAATAGTCCCTTCTACACATGGCCTCAGTGGCAAATGTGGCAAAGCCCAGGGGGGACCCCTCCCTGTCCTACCCTCTCCCCGAGCCTGGAGATTCAGGGATGGCTACCCCGACTTCCATCAGACCTTTCGTCAACGCCGTGTCCTCACATCTATGGCATGGGCCCCACCCCCCATCTGGCTTCGCGTGAACCCTTTAGTTCGCCAGGCACCAAAGGCACCAGGGGGCACCTGTTCTGTCATCCCCTATCTAGCTCCCTCACAACCTGTGAGCAGCACACTGCCTGGGGCAGTCAGGGAAGCCTGCTGGTCGGAGCACAGGCCATGGGGGGCTGCCTGGGTTGGGGTCCTGGCTGTAAGCCTCCATGCAGCGTGCCTTTGGGCAAATGGCCTAACCCAGCGGTGCCTTGGTTTCCTCTCTGTTAAAGGGGAAATGACTTTATGAAAAGTAACCAGTAATTGTGCTCAGTGCTGTGAACACAGCACCCTCCTGAGTTAACGAGTGAAGACCTGTGGGTGTCACCTCAGGTACACCAGGTACACGTGGATCTTCACGGGGTGGAGGGTTTGTGGAAAGATGCTGAGAGGCCTGGACATTGACCATGGAGGGTTGGACCATCCAGGCCATCAGAAAAGATGGGAGGATACACCAAAGGCCACCAGGATTGGTGCACCTCTAGGGAGGTCTTTCTTGAGCACTAGGATCAGGTAGGATTTTTTTCCCCCTAGAAGACAAACAGACTGTACCTGGGCCTCACCTGCCCCTGAGCTATGCGAGAGACTGCGTCCCAGAGGGTTGTCCACTTAAGACCCGAGATATATGAGGTTGCAGGGAGGACCCAGCCTGGGGAAGGTCCTGCCTCTGCTGACTGGCTGCCCAGGACCAAGGCCGGTAGCCTCACGTTAGCGACCACTGATGGCAGGAGGGGCCTCCTGGCTACTGAGGAATCTAACACGGCGGCACCCCAGAACCAAACCCACCAAGACACTTCAAGGATTGTTTGAAAATAATCTCAGATTTGAATTTTTGTATTAAAATATGCTGCTTTTCTTTCTTTTTCTTTTTTTTTTTTTTTTTTTTTTTTTGCTTCTCTCACTTTAGAGCTCTAAATTTGTTACAATTTCCTTGGGAGACATGGCAGAATAAAAGGAAGTCCTTCCCCTTTGGCTGCCAAGGGCTGGCCGTCATCATGGTAAATTCCAGCTGGCGCAGCAAACAGGATCAAACAGACCCAATTTGTTTCATTCTGGCATGGAAAGAGCTGCCAGCAGAGCCTGCTACATATCCATCGACAGGAAAGTGGGCAAGGAGCTCACAGGCCGGGAGGGATATAGTTCACGGTGAGGCGGATGGTGTCCCTGCAAGGTCCCAAGTCCTTACTGGAGAGGCAGCCCAGCAAGGCACTTGGTGCAGAGAGGTGGTCAGCCCAGCAAGGCTGGTAGCCCCCAGAGAAGCAGCTCTGACCAAAGCCAATGCTGCATTTGGTTTTCTGTTCCCAGGACTGCATGATGAACTCCACCCAAAGACTGACTGTTAAAGGCTTGGTGAGACATCCAGTTTGTGGGCAGGATGGCTCTCACCTTGTGTGGAAATTAAACAATGGCTGTCTCTCCTATTTAAGGAGAACAATGCCAAGTGCCAGGCATTGTGGCAGCTTTGCCTGCAGAACTGAGCCTGCAAAGGCCCCTCGGTCTTTCTGGGAAGCAGCTGATGACAAGGTCTACAGATACAAGCCCAGCCCTATGAAGAGAAATGAGACGGGAGGTATGGAGGGTGCCCGGTAGGGGTCCTAAAAGGACATGTGAGCAGACACCTGAAGGCAGGAGGCAGTGAGTCAAGCTGTGAAGGATGGGCCTCTAGGCATAGGGGCAGCATGTGCAAAGGTCCTGGGGTAGGACCAGCAAAGAGGCCAGAGCAGAGAGGGTACTTTCTGAGGAGGTTCAGAGGCAAGAGGGTGATAGTTGTCAGTCAGCCTTCTGGGCTTTCACTTCAAGGAGGTGATGGTGTTGCCCAGCATTATGTTCAAAATACCCACTTGGCTCACAGAGATGGAGGGGAGAAGTAGAAATCTGGTTAGAGGGGAAGATGTGGGGAATGAGGCATAACAGAAGGGGAGGTGCTGGAAATGGCCAATTCTAAGAGATCAAGTTGACCAGTTTCCTGAGGAACGGGACCTTGGTATAACAGACAGGGGACGAAGGACCACTTTGCTGAGATGGAGGGGCTGGCCAGTTATACCACATCCTGCCTTATTCCCACAGGGTGCAGGCAGCTTTCTCCTACCTCAACTACACTATGAAGAGGAAAATTGCAAGACAGTAAGTATCCTTAACACTTAGGGACACTGCTGTGCATAGAGTGAGGTGTAGCCTCTGCCTGGTCAAAGGGGCTGCCTCAGTCTAAAGTGGATCCCTGAGGTGGTAGATAATTCTATGTGCTTACATTGGCCTTAAGCTGATTAAAAGTTGTTCCAAATGTAGAGACAACCACCTCCACAATCCTGCTTCTAAAAGGTCCAGATGTGGAGCTGAGCTGGGTTGCTGTGAGGGGCCCACCCTGCCAGCCGCCCTCCCTTCCAGGCCAGGCTACCAAAGAATCATAGAGTGGACCCAGATGGAGACCAAATGGTAACGTGCAAAGAATGGCCCTCGAGTTCACTGTGGCTAAACCAGAACTTGACATTACAACAGAGGTTTGTCTGCATTCATGGTTGAAGAACTTAAGTTTCCCTGAGCACAGAGCTCAAATCTGGATACGGTCTTGAATCAACAAATGCTAAAATGGAACTGTGTTACTTGTGGCTTAACGTGGATATTGGAAAGGTGACCTCAAAATAAAAATTTAAGATCAAAACATTAATGTAAAGGCCACATCATTGTCAAAAGAGCTTTGCCAAACAAAGTAGAAGATGGTAGCCATTGTGACGGTACATTTTTGTGGGTAACGTACTGGGCTGAACAATATCCCCCAAATCCACATCCTCCACCTGGAATCTCAGAATGTGCCTGTATTGGAAAGTATCTGCAGATGTGACTAGTTACGATAAGTTCATGCTGGATTTAGGGTCAGTCCTGATCCAATGACTAGTGTCCTTGTAAGAGGAGAGGACATAGACACAGGCAGGAGGCCATGTGAAAACCAAGGCAGAAAGTGCTGGAAACAGCCTAAGTGCCCATCAGTGGATGATTGGATCAAAAAACTTTGGTACATTTACACAATGGAATTCTATATAGCAGAAAGAAAGTAGGAACTTGTACCCTTTGCAACAACATGGATGGAACTGGAGAGTATTATGCTTAGTGAAATAAGCCAGTCAGTGAAGGACAAATATGATCATATGATCTCACCCATTACGGGACAATAATGAGCAAAACTAACAACAAGCAAAACAG
>PVIW01001078.1:72943-343569 GCA_004026585.1 Noctilio leporinus | reverse complement strand
TTTTGTTTCTTAAGATTTTATCTATTATTTTCAGAGAGAGGGGCAAGGAGAGAGGCAGAGAGGGAGAGAGACATCAATGTATGGTTGCCTTTCACCTGCCCCCAGCTAAGGACCTGGCTGGAGACCTGGCTTGCAACCTGGTTATGTGCCCAGCTGGGGAATCAAACCAGCAACCTTTGGGTTCTCAGGCTGGTGCCTTACCCACTGTGCCACCAGGCAGGGTGGGAAATCGTTTTTAAAGAATTAAAATGGTGATGTTGGTTTTCGTTTGTTTTTTGCTTTTTCACTATTGCAACAAAAAGTCATATAACTAAAGTTTTGAAAATAGAATAAATGACCTTTATTTTCATAACTTTAGAATTTTCCTTCTCATTTTTTACATATCTATACATCTCCAAATGATTATGTATTTGGAAGCATGTACCCAGCACTTAACATGTGCAGACACTGCTAAATGCCTTGCATATGTTATCTCATGTAATCCTCACAATAACACTGTATTAGCAAATCTAATCCCCATGTTAGAGGTTGGGAAATGGAGGTTCACTGAGCTTCAACAACGTCTCAAAGTTGCACAGCAAGTAGGTGACTGACCCATTGTTTAAAGTTATTTTTTGACTCCGAAGTTTACGTGTTTAAACACTGAAATGCTGAAATAGTGATATTCTTAAAGTATTTGTCTTGAATTTACTATCAGGGAGTTTATTTTATCTTGGATGATCCCACAGCCTCAATTCTATGTTGAATGATGAAAGAACATTCCAGAATTGTTCCTGCTCTTTATTTGTCCTTGCACTTCTCTTCCAGTGCCTCAGGGCTTCTGGCAAGTAATCCTAAGGACAAGAGCACAGTGTTTTCTGTTTCATGGCTGGATAATCCTCTCAGCTGTAAATATGTTCAGAAATGGTTGTGGCTTTTTCTTGAGGCCTCAACAGTTTTTAAAAAGTGATTTATTTTGATAGTGCTTTAACCTCATGGTTTCAAATATTAAGTTACTTGGTTCAGGTGGTCTTCTATGTTCCCGTAAACGTGTTTATGTTACCCTGCAGACTGGGAAATTTCATTCCAGGTTTTCTGTTTGTTTTGTTTTTCTTTTTTCATTTGATTTTGTGCAGGAAGAGAACCGAATTCTTTGAACTTGTCAGCAAGGGAGACTATGATTGGAACCTCAAAAACCATCGTGATATATTTCGGTAAGAAAAAGCTCTTGTTTGTGTTTCTCCCTTATTTGAAGATTTAGCTTTGCTTTTCCAACAGTGTGAAGAGCACACAAATGGTTTTTAAAGTGACAAATCTTAGCTGACATTCAGATAATTAGAGATTAGTTGAATAATTAGAGGAAAGATAGAATGTCTTTTGGGGTCCTAATGTATTATATTTGTGTCTCCTCTCTAAAAGTTTTGCATTCAAAATTAGAAAATAGAATTCAAGCTGATTCAATTTCAGCAAGCCATGGCTGCCTTTTCTCCAGAGAAGGTGGGCATGCAAGTTGGTGGGGAGAAGGGATGGAGGAGCTGAACCTCAGAAAACAGTTACACAAAATAAAGGAGAGCAGAGAGTTAACTTTTGTGTTTCTTTAGAGACAACATGTGTTGTACAATAGACAGAAAACCAATTGGAACTGTTTTGATGGTGGAAATGAGTAGTCTGTTCTGAACTTTACAACAGGCTTATTCCGGGTTGTTTAAAAAATATAGCCACAAACCATCATCTTTCTTTCTTTCTTTCTTTAAGATTTTTTATTCATTATTTCTAGAGAGAAGGGTGAGGAGGGAGGCAGAGAGGGAGAGAGGCATCAATGTATGGTTGCCTTTCACCTGCCTCCAGCTAAGGACCTGGCTGGAGACCTGGCTTGCAACCTGGTTATGTGCCCTGACTGGGAATTGAACCAGCGACCTTTGGGTTCGCAGGCCGGCACCAATCCACTTGAGCCACCAGCCAGGGCACAAACCATCATTTTTATGTGGCACATTTTAACCACCCAATCACAGCCACTCCAGCTGATGAGGCACCATTTCTCTCTGTTGTTCCTTGGCCTTCCACTGTCCCCATCTCACCCAGCCTCAGAACTTTTGCCATCTTAGTCCTGTGCGGAAACCGTGAGGTGCTCCTGAGAAAGCTTCCAGGGAGACCAGGACAACGTGTTCACCGAGTCTGCTCCACAGCCAGGCCCCTGCAGGACTCACTCCGGGGGTGCCCTGTCAAACTCCCCCTCTCCCGTTTTGCTCTATGAAGCCTCTGCCGCACCCCTGGAACACAGAGCTCTGCCTGCCCCAGCGCTCTGCAGCTGACCTCTCTTCACAGCCTCTCTCCAGAGGGCCCTCCTTGTCTCCCTCTCTGCGTTACTCTTCTTCTGCATTAGCTTCACAGGCCTTTTTCAGTGCCATTTTTTTGAGGACGAGGGGAAACCTTTGAGCACCTCCATGTGTACCCTCCACCTCCCCACCCCAATCCTGTCCTTGCTGTACCAGTTTTATTGTCTTCACTGGCACCTTCAAACTCTGGGTGATTTTTTTTTTTTTTTTAAGATTTTATTTCATTATTTTTAGAAAGAGGGGAAGGGAGAGAGGCAGAGAGGGAGAGAGACATCAATGTATGGTTGCGTTTCACCTGCCTCCAGCCACAGACCTGACTGGAGACCTGGTTTGCAACCTGGTTATGTGCCCTCACTGGGAATCGAATGGGTGTTTTTGTTGTTGTTGTTGTTGCTTTGTTTTTACCATCATGACTTTTCTAAAAAGATCTTTCCATTTCCTGAGCCAAAAAAAAAAAAAAAAACCTTGAAATCTACCTTCTTCTCACAGTCCACTCCTCATTCTCTCCTTTCCTTGAATTCCACACGTCACTCACATTCACTCCTCTTAACTTCTTGGGAGACAATTTCTTTCTTTTAGAGCAACTTTTAATTCCAAAAATAATTTTAAGACTATATATTTTTTCTGTAACAAATTAAAACATTACAAATAAACTTCCAATTCTTTAAACTTCACTCCCAATTCCAATACAGCTGCATAGCTGTGCTCTGTTATCGATTAGTTATAGCTTTCCAGATCATTTCCAAAGTACATACATTCGTGTGGACCCATAGGAAAAATACTGCCTAGTGTGAATTTGTTTGTCTGTTTTAACATAAATTATATATTTACAAAGTAATCTGAAATTGCTTGTTCACTCAACTATATGCCTTGGAATGCTTTTCATGTTCATACCTCATCACCTTTTATTGCTACATGGTATTCCAAAATATAGACTTAGCACAGAGGTTAGTCTGTGAACTGGGACTTCAGCTCCTTTGGAAACTCATTTCCCAACTCCCAAGAATCTAATTCTGCAGCTTTTCCTCTTCCCTTTCCTTGGTCTTTGCACAACCCCCTAATTGCATAGGCTTTTTTACCCTTTAAAATTCTCTTCTGCCTTGAATTTTGTACAGCCATGACCTCTGGACTTTCTACACTCTTTCTGGCTCTCCCTTTTTCTCTTTTGTATTTTCCAGGTTTCCACCTCCCTGCTATCCCCTAAATGGAACTACATCTCAAGGACCTGTGTTTGGTCTTCTTTTGTTTCTGAGCATCCTGGGTTCAGCTACCATCTCTTCCCAAGTGACTCTAACCCACTTTCTCAGGCCTGGCCTCCTCTGAACACAACTCCTAAATGCCTTGCTTGTTCTCCCTTTCCACCAGGATGTTTTCTGGTAGAGGTGTTCAAACTTTTTTGGCAGGGACCCCATATGTCTTTTTAAAAACCATACCTGGAAACACAGTATGTAAAATAAAGGTGGTCCAGGAGCTGTCCACTGCCCCCAGCTCTGTCCCGTCCCCGTTCCATGGTTAGACTCTGGCACATGCACTAAGGGGGTAGGGGGCTCTGGGGAGAGCTGCCTTAGAGGAGTTCAAAATAGTAATAAAACCAGCTTTAAGTCGAACTGCTTTTTATCATCACCATGTGCCTTCGATCTAAACAATGTCAACAGTAAGATACACTTTCCTGAGAAAAATCTTTTGTTGTTATAAGTTGCTAACAATTGTGGAAATTACTGCTGAGCATCAAAATAATTTACATGAGGTGGGGACTGGTTGAAAAGAAAAAAAACAATTTATATAAAAGGTTCAAATTGACATGCTATCACTTATCTGTTAATTGTACATGTGTCACTAGTACAGGTGGACACACTTTCAAGATTAAGTTGCTATTGATTCGGGGCCTTTGGCCCTGACTTCAAGTGTCATTTGTGTCTCCAGCCTTTGGTAATGTCACATTCCTGCTTCTAAACAGTATATTCAGAATAAACAGTGTTAGCACAGTGATGGTAAGGATGAAAGAACATAACTTGAGTACTTTAATTCTATCATTTTATATAACAATTTGGAGGTTTGAGTTTATAATTTAAAACTGTAAACTGCAGCATGGAATATTTTTGATTGGTAAATGAAAACTTCAGTTCATAAAGGGCATCTTTTCCTGAATTTGAATATACCTTTAAATGTATTTCTTTTAGGTTGTTAACTGTTCCAACTAGCAAACAAACCAAGAAAGATTTTTTTTATTGAATATTTTATTGTTGTTCTATTACAGTTGTCCTAATTTTTCCCCCATTGCTTTCTCCTGCCCTGCCCATGCCCCAATCCCACAATCAGTCCCCACCCTGTTGTCCATGTCCATGGGTCATTCATACATGTTCCTTGAATTGTTCCTTCCCCTTCTTTCCACCCTCCTCCCGCTTCTCCTCCCCCTCTGGTCACTGTCAGTCTGTTCCTTATTTCCATGCCTCTGGTTCTATTTTACTTGGTTGGTTGTTTGTTTTGTTCATTAGGTTCCTCTTATAGGTGAGATTATACGGTGTTTGTCTTTTACTGCCTGGCTTATTTCACTTAGCATAACATTCTCCAGTTCCCATCCATGCTGTCATGAAAGGTAGTTCCTTCTCTCTGCTGCATAGTATTCCATTGTGTAAATGTACCACAGTTTTTTTTATCTATTCATCCACTGATGGGCACTTAGGCTATTATAAATAATGCTGATGTGAACATAGGGGTGCATAGATTTTTCTAAATTGGTATTTCAGGACTCTTCAGGTATAATACTAGCAGTGGAATTGCTAGATCAAAAGACAGTTCCATTTTTAGTTTTTTGAGGAAATTCCATACTGTTTTCCACAGTGGCAACATTCCCACCAACAGTGTACTAGGGCTCTCTTTGTCCTCACCAGCACTTGTTTGTTGATTTGTTAATGATGGCCATTCCGACAGGTGTTAGGTGGTATCTCATTGTGGTTTTAATCTGAATCTTTCTGATGGCTAGTGATGTTGAGCATCCTTTCATATGCCTATGGGCCCTTTGTACATCTTCATCAAAGACGTGCTTGTTCCGGTCCTTTGCCCATATTTTAACTGGGTTGTTTAACTCCCTAGTGTTGAGTTGTATTAGTTCTTTATATATTTTGGAGATCAAACCCTTGTCTGAAGTATCATTGGCAAATATGTTTTTCTATACAGTTGGACCCCTTGTCATTTTGATGGTGTTTTCTTCAGCCATGTAAAAGCTTTTTAACTTGATATAGTCCCACTTGTTAATTTTTTCCCATATTTCCCTGGCCCTAAGAGATATATATTGGTGAAAATATTGCTGCATGGGATATCTGAAATTTTACTGTCTATATTTTCCTCTAGGACTTTTTTGGTGTCGTGGCTTACATTTAAGTCTTTTATCCATCTTGAGTTTATTCTGGTGTATGGTTTATTCTGGTGTAAGTTAGTGATCTAGTTTCATTTTCTTTTTGCATGTACCAGTCCAGTTCTCCCAACACCATTTATTGAAGAGGCTATTTTCACTCCATCTTATGCTCCTGCCCACTTTGTCAAATATTAATTGACTACAGAGACATGGGTTTATTTCTGGGCTGTATATTCTGTGTCATTGATCTATATGTCTGTTCTTATGCCAGCATCAGATTATTTTGATTATGGTGACTTTGTACTATAGTTTGATATCAGGTATTGCTATCCCTCCTACTTTGCTCTTCTCTCTCAAGCTTGCTGAGGCTATTTGTCCAACTGTACTAAGCAGGTTGACTCCACTTAATTGAAAATTGGAATAAAACAACACAGACCTCAAGATTACAGCTGCTGGTACAAACTCCCTCCCCACTCTCTGTCTCTAGAAAAGACCTTTTACTTCTTGTAGAGGCTAGATCTAAAAAATGAGATAAAATTGCTCTTTGCTCCCACCTATATTTGCTTTTCCATTCACCTGCCTTTATTTGTTTTAGGCCCTTATCAATTCATGTTTGTCAACTAATTTCCCTGCTTTCATCCTCTCCTTTGTCAAACTCTTTTCATACCTACCACCTAAAGTTCTCTTCTTGAAGGTCTAGCCAGGTTCCTCTTGAGCCCTCAACCTTAACTGACTCCCCAATGCCAATCAGATAATGTCTCAGACACTCTACCATTTTCCCTCCCCACCCTTTTTTGTCTTCCTTCTTCATATGGACTTTCTGCTGTCAACTATTCTTGAAATTAGAGACTCTTTTGTCAGGCTTTATGGAAACAATTATAGCTTTGATACTTTTTAGCTGTGCAACCTAAGGCAAGCCACCTAGCTTTTCTGATCAAGGAATGAAAAACACTATTTGTCTTGTAAAATAGACATAATAACAGTACCTCTGCTATTAGAATTATTATCAGTATAGCACCTAGCAGATACTCCCAAAATTTATTGATTAACTGATTAATGGTGATATGCATTTGAGAGGTAAGCTTCAAATTATCAAGCAGATGGAACCTCAGTAATTATCCACGTAATGGTACAAATGGGCAAGCTTACAGGGGTAATTTCCTGTCGGGGAGAGAGACTGCAAAATCCAATGTGTTGCCTATAATCTTGTCTCCCTCTGATGCTGGCAGAATCTAAAATGTGAGGCATCCGAGTGTGGCCAGCGGGGTTCTGGTAGCTTTGTAATAAGCACAGAATCCTGAATCCTTTACTTGCTTTGGGAAAGTGACTCAACCTGTCCATGTTTCCATTTAGCTCTCTATAAAACAGGAATCAGAGTGCCCTCCTCAGAAGGTTGAGGAGAGGATTCATTATCTGGGAATTAGTTGGTAAAGCACCTAGTACAGAGGCAGGCAAACTGTAAGCTGCAAAAGTGCTTGTTACAGAAGGCCAAGTGTGAAGAATAGGCTGATGTGTCTCTGCCAATGCTGGTGTGCCTGGTTGTGCTCTGAATGACCCATTGTTATCTGCCTGCTCCCTGAAGGGGTTTCCTAGAGAAGTCACACCAACCCCCTGCCATCTAGGCTCTGCCATCTGGGAAGCAGACATGTTTCCATGGCACCGGAAGCCTGCCGGGTATGAAATGTTAACACCTGACATCAGGACAGCCCTCTGACCTTGAACAACGCACCCTTTCTTCCAGAAGGAGCTAGCCAACATGTGGTTCCTCAGCTAGATTTGACATTACTTTTCATCACAAACTGCTGCTTTTAGTATAAAGAAAGCAGATTTTGGACAAAGACTGCACTTTATTGTTCTCCTTTCTGCCACATCAATAAGCACCAGGGTTCTCCACAAAGTGAATTGTTCCCTATGTTTTTAATATCCACGGTTAAGCATGAATTCTACTGAAACCCAATAGAAATCTGCCCCACCAAAAACCTGACTCAGATTTTTCCTATGCTTTCTTACATGCTCAAATTCATGAAAGCTGCAGCCAAATATGTTTCTTCATAATTCTTATACAGCATGGTTGTAGTCAGGTAGTAAACTGGAGAGAAACAGTGTGGCTCCTGCCCATAAATCTTAGCTCCACGGAGGAGAGGAAATGAGGCTTCCAATGTGGAGTGGGCTTCACCTCTTTGGTGTAGGTTTTCTCCCATTCCCATCAATCAGTGATAAAATTGAATATTTGGTAATTAGATTCATCAGCTATGTACAGTATATATTATTATATATTGATTCCCTTGCTGAGAGTTAAAAATATAAAGCATTGTCCATTACAAATTATTTTAGGCAGAGGGAACTTAGCCCGGGTACAGAGAAAGGTGTGCTTTGCCTTCCTCCATCTGCCGCAGACAAAGCAGAAGGACCTCGGAGGGTGGGTGAGCTTCGTCTCCCCCAGCTGCGTGGCCGCAGGATGGGGATGCCAAACGTGGAGACCACAAACAGTGCTCCCCTTGTTGAAGAAAAAAAGATGGGGGCTTGCCTCCATCCCATTTTACTTATTTATGTATCAAGGATGGGTTTGTTTAGAAAGGCAATAAAAGATTATTCAGGCTGTTTTGTTTGGTTCTGTTTTTCAGATCAATGTTAATGACAGCCTGTGACCTTGGAGCCGTGACCAAGCCGTGGGAGATCTCAAGACAGGCAAGTAGTGATTAATGGCAAGGCTCAGCAGAGGAGGGACTGGGGGGTGGGGGTTATGACATTCCAAGATCCCCGACTACCAGACTCTGAAACCCTAGTCAATTTGCATCAGTATTAACATGGTGTAAAAAATAACAAGAGACTTAGGCTCCACATAGTTTATTGCCCAGGCTTCCTTTATGGTATTTCCACTGACTAGTATTTCTGACTCTGGAAGATTTTTTTTTAAACACACTAAATCCAAATAGTATTTTGACCATTTCTTATGGCAAGAGTTTCAAAAATTGTGTTTTGAATTGGTAATCATATCATATTTTTAGCATAAGGTTTAGTTTTTCACATCTAAAAAAAAAAATGAGTAAAAAAGAAATTCTGTTTTGCTTTTTAAATAGACAATTTAAAGATCAGTGTGCTCTTTGGCCAAAGTGTGCAGTGTCCAAATTAATTTGTACCCCAAAATCACACCTTCACCATCTAGTTTCACTGCCAAAACTCCTAGTTCTAAAGCAAGACTAGGTTTCAAGCTACTTTGAGTTTTATGAGACACCTACTGTGTGAACTCTGAGGTCTAAAATAGTGACTTGGTATCTTAAGATTTGACATTTTAGGGAAATAACATACATTCAGCCCTGGCTGGTGGCACAGTGGATAAGGTGCCAGCCTGCAAACCCAAAGGTCACTGGTTCGATTCCCAGCCAGGGCACATAACCAGGTTGCAAACCAGGTCTCCAGCCAGGTCTCCAGCCAGGTCCATAGCTAGAGGCAGGTGAAAGGCAACCATACATTGATGTCTCTGTCCCTCTTTGCTTCTCTCCTCTCCCCTCTCTCTGGAAATAATAAAAGTTAAACCTTGGCTCTTGTTTGTGCAAAAGAATGTTTAAAAAAATGATACATTCATATAACAATGCATAGTTATTGATTGAATAAGTAGCATAATAAATGACTGATATATATGTATTATCTCATTTAAATCTTCAAAACCATCTTTGAGGTAGCTGTAGTTACTGTAATATGCTGAGTAATGGCAACCAAAAATATCAGATCCTAAATCCTGAAACCTTAAACATTACCTTAAAAGGAAAAGGGGCCTTTGCAGATGTAATTAAGTTAAGAATCATTGGTGTCATTATCATTATTATCATAATTATCCTGGATTTTCCAGGTGGTCCCTAAACCCAATCACAAGTGCAGTTATAACAGAGAGTCACAAGGAGATTACACATTCAGAAGAGGAGAAGGCAACGTAAAGATGAGGCAAACTTTGGAGTGATGCAGCCACAAACAAAGGGATGCTGGTAGCCCTCATCAAGGAAAGAGACAAAGAACAGATTCTTCCCTAGCACCTCCTGAGGGAGGGTTGCCCTGCCAATACCTGGATTTCTGTCCAGTGACCTAATGTTGAACTCCTGGCATCCAGACTTAGAATAAATTCCTATTGTTTTAAGATACCAAGTGTGTGGTAATTAGTGGCAGCCCCAGGAAACTAATACAGTGATAATCCCTATTTCACAATTGGGGGAACTGAAACTTAGTAAGTGATAGAAGTAAGTATTAAAATCCTAGCACATTAGGCTCCAAAACTTTCATTCTTCACAGGGGTTTATGCTTTCTTGCACAGGATGCATCAATCAGCAGTTTTAAATGATGCGTGTCAGCAGTTTTAAATGAGGCAACGTTACCACTAAACCCAAAATCTCAGTGGCTTAAACCAACAAATCACTCTGAAACATAAGCATACAGGGTGGGCTGGCCCCTCTTGTCCTCATTCTGCACCAGGACTGAAGAAGCACCACCTTCTGGATCACTACAGCAGATGCCTGGGTGGGGCTCCCATTGGCAAATAAATGCAACCCTCCCCAAAGGATTCATTGGCCAAAACCCTGCCCAGCCATCAAATATAATCCTTCCTTGGGCCCAGAAATGAAAAAGCCAGAAATAGTTATTGCCTACCACAATTTATCCTTTTAATAAATAAATTAAAATAAGTGAATGAATGAAGAAATAAACAGATAGATAGATAGATAGATAGATAGATAGATAGATAAAAGATTCATTCTCCTCCTTCAGGCAAAAGGCAAAACTTGCTCCTCCTGTCCCCAGGGGAGATGACCAAATATCCCAATGGTGTCAAGCCTGAAGTCCATGATCCCTGGGTTATACATGCTACCTCTGCATCAGGCCTGCACACACCCAAAATACAGCATCCACCAGACATGCAACCACAAAACATTCATCATTACACTCCCATTCAGAATGGGAAGAGATGGCAATGTTTGACAGGCAGGTATTCGCAGCCATTGCAAAACCCTACTGGGCATTTACCGTGAGGGTCCTCTACTCTGCGGTGGGCCCTGTTTCTGTGGGAGATTATTTTGGTGGCCTTTAGATCCACCCTGGAAAATTACTCCTCTTCCATTATCTTCCTTGACTATGGCCAAAGGCCAAGAAGATTTCTCAGCTTGCTTCCTACCTAAAGAAGGTTGAGGGTCCAAAGCTTCTTTCAAGTTTTAAATAGTCACAGACTTGTGGTTAATTTTGGCACCAAAACTCTCTTAAACCTCTAGTCAGCTTCTTACGTCTTGGTTTCTACTTATCTCCATTTGCCAATAACCACATCTATAGTTCTACTCTATACAAACTTTTCAGATCTGCTATATTTCTTTGCTTCCTTATATTCAGGAACAAAGAAATATGCATATATACATCTTTCTTTCTCTATACTTCCTTCCCTCCTTCCCCTCTCTACCCTGCCTCTTTCTTTCTTTCTTAACAGCAGCACCTCACTTCCATACTAATTTTTATGTTAGTCAAGGCTAGGCCACACTTTGTTACACTAACAAATATATTATCAAATTTCATTCGCTTAACCCAAATAAAAGTTAATTTCTGGCTCACATCACAGCCCAATGTAGATTGGGCAGTTTTCCTATAAGACTCACCTTCAATAAATAACTCTCCTCAAACTGAGTCTTGGTCTTCATTTTATTGTGACATATTTGAATTTGCATGAAGTGAAATACCTGTGATGAATTTGTGGCTGAGCAGCTTATTTCCGCATCTTTGCCCACCCTTGACTTCTCCCATGTGGGAAGGCCTCTTCTGCAGTGAAGTCTGAGAATAAGCAGCAGGAGAGAAGTAGGTGGCTCTTCCATGCATTGGGGGAAAGTGTGGTACTGAGGGTGGACACTATGATAGGGATGGAAGGGGAGTGGAGTGGTGGAGAGTGAGAGAATGTTCGGGAGACCGGGAAAGAAAAAGAAGATTGGAAAGGGAGTGGGCTGAGGGATGATGTGTTAGCACCTTCAGAAAGCCCAGTGCAACACATGGCAAGAGCTAAAGGAGCAGAAAGGAAAGAAGTTTCTGCTTGATGTTTTAGACCAAGGAGACCAATGCCACTTGTAGATGCTTCTTCTTGTTCCTGATGTAAATAGTATCTTATTTTTAGGATGTGAACATTCACTAATAAGTGCAGAAACTCAAGAGTTCAGGGAAATAAAACACAGAGCCATGTTTTTCCAAATTTTTCCATTAAAAGTCTTGTCACACCTCTAATCTGGAGATCTCTAAATTGAATAGGTCAAAATATTTTTAAAACAAATCACTTCTATGATTCTAGGAAAAAATTGAACAAAACAATGAAAACTTCCTTTAAAAATATAAATATATTTCTAATTTCCTGGAAGTTGATTTTTTTAATTCCTTTTTTAAAAAACTGGTGTCTATTCCACTTTTCCTTCCTCACAAACATGATTGTAAGCATGTGGGTTTCCCCAGTGAGCCTCCAAGGCACGATTAGCATCTCAATTTCCTTCCTTAATAAGAAAGTCAATCACAAGTCACTTAATGTTCCTGGTTGGGTTCTTAAGTACAAACAAAACAGTGGTACAAGTTAAGCTGTGAAAGAAGCACAGGGGAGACACCCAGGACCACTTTAGAAAGATCAAGGACAAGATTTTGTTTTAATTTCTTCGCTTTCCAGGGGCTGCAGACCTGTACAGCTGTACAGGGCTCCCGCCTTGGGGGTGACCTGATTATACACTTGCATTCTTTAGTGCAAAAGATCCCCCTCAGAGCAATCAGAGGGAGAGTTCTGGGAACTGAATAAATAAGGCCAGCCCCTTAGGGAACCATTTATTCTTTTAAAAAAGGCCAGAGACACAAAAAATAGGCCTGAAGTACCAAAGTGGAAAGGTAGTGGCAGAAACTGGAGAGCGAAGAAGTGCAACAAGTCAGTTCCAACTAGTTTTATGCTGTTGAATCTTTTAAATGGTTAAAACCTGCACTGGTTATATATTCTATTTCTTTATAAATGACTATATACTTGCTACTCTCAGATTTGTGCGTCGGTGTATAATGTGTTTTGTGTTATCCATGTTATAATTTACAGCTGACAAAAGCTCTTGAAAGCTATCCTTAGGCAAATTGTCTTGACTCTGTGTACTTGACTAAAACTGAGCCATTCTAGTCTTTGCCAGACCTAAGAACCTCATTGTTATAAGAGCCTAGAATAGGGAAAAATTAGTCTGGGAATCCAGAGCTTCTTGCCATCAGGTTGTCTAGGATTTTCCCCCCTTCTCTTACAATATTTTATAAATACAGCTAGTTCACCTTAGAGATTTCCTAGATGCAAACTGTTGTTGCAAATACCTAGTCAACACTTACCTGTGGTATCAATGGGCTTCCCATTAAGCTATCCTTAGAAGCACTGGGCTTGGAAAAGGAGAGAGTCCCTTGAGCTTGACTAAGAAAGAGTAGCTTCTGATCATCCACATTAACGAATGAAAAGTGGAAAAAGACAGGTTCTTACATTGGAAAAATATCTGCAATTGGGATCCAATAGCTAGCTATTCCACTGTGCTTGTACCAACTGGAACCCACCATAAATGAACACTTTTAGTACAGAGACAACCTGAAGAGTAAATAACACTCTTCAAACTATATCATGACATACTAAGTCTGGCATTAGTCCTGCTCCTTGACTGTTTGCTCCAGCAGGAAGCAGAGATGAGCCCCAGGGTTCCTCCCAAGAGTGCACACAGGTATTGGTAAGGAGAGGCAGGTAAAGAATTTTTATGTGATGGCAAGATTAAACCAGGTTAAGATAAAAGCATGCAATTATGTAAAGAATCTACATAGAAACTACCAAAAGTGGACCAAGTTATTATCACAAATATATTTAAATATTATATTATAATAAATTATTATTAGGTTATTATTTGCTTTGTTTTTCTGGATAAGAACAGTTCCTACTTTGAAAGTGGCAACCTAAATGCTTCACCCCAAATATGCAAGCTATATGTGCTGTTGGAAATTGTCTATTGGTGTGCATCTAAAAATACACAGCACAAGTTCTTTTGATGAAAAAGAAATCAGTGTCATTGATTAAGTTCTGTAATAACGTCTAACATAAAAGGTTAATGTACTTCCTCATAATAAATGATTGTTTATGTTGAAGATAACTGCCATACACATAAGCTAAAAATGACTTCTGAACCTTATAATAAACTACACATAGCTATAAATTAAAATATGTATATGTTTCAGGTGGCTGAACTTGTAACCAGTGAGTTCTTTGAGCAAGGAGATCGGGAGAGATCAGAACTCAAACTCACTCCGTCCGTAAGCTCATC
The DNA here is from genome assembly GCA_004026585.1 of Noctilio leporinus. Classification (NCBI taxonomy): domain Eukaryota; kingdom Metazoa; phylum Chordata; class Mammalia; order Chiroptera; family Noctilionidae; genus Noctilio; species Noctilio leporinus. The sequence continues at coordinate 329,581 of PVIW01001078.1, read as the reverse complement.
CTTTTACTATGATGTATCTACTCTTTTGAGTGACTTTTTAATGATTCCAAATTACAACTTGAAAAGGGAAAACTTAGGAATGGATTTAAGGAAGCACTTGTGAAAGTTTAAAACTTTAATTACACTTAAATGCTAAACACTCTTATTCCCAGGTTTCTCAGCAAGAGCAGTGTGCCACTTAACAAGAACTTCCCAAGCACCCACAGCGGGGCAAGTAGGCACAAGGGGGGATGCATAGAGTGGCATTTGAATAACTCAGAACTCAATGCTGGCATTTTAGATGTGGTCAATGACTACCTTGAAATAAAAATAGAAGGAAATAATTAAAAGCAAGCTGTTCGGCCTTGAGGAGCTAGAACAGACAGCTGCCATAAATAATGGATATTCAAGATTTTATTTTTCAATTTTGAACATTTCAAAATCCCAAAAGCAAATCATTTTAAGTCTACGTTTCTTTTGTGTGTGTGTGTTTGCAAAATGAAAAGTTTCACCTAGGAATTTAGGTGCTGCAGATTGAAATGCTATTTATATTGGATTTATTCATTGAAATATTATTTGAGAATGCTTATTGTCAGCTCAGGAGGGTACTGTTTTCACTCATCACAAAAGATATAAATGCCTTCCTTGGTCACCACCCTCAAGGAATGGGCTGGCCTCTTTATTCTTAATGAATGGTTAGCTAAAAACCCAACTGACTCTAAAAGTGGTGCAAAGTGTTTTAATGCCTGTACAGCACAGTAGAGTCACTGAAGCTCAAGAAATATGTCAGTTGTCAAGAATGTCTATTTATGAGGATTCAAATCAACTGAGTATTGAATATTTCAAAACTCCTTTCTTTGCTGACATTTAAGAGAATGAAAAGCAGAAGAATTAGCTCCTACTTAAATAGTTTTACCCTTTTGAAGTCAGAACTGATAATCGTACTAATTTTGGCTTCTTAATTTGTTGCTTACCTATAAAAGGTCAGAAGACTACATAACCACAATATTCATAATAGCCAAACAGTGGAAACAATCCAAATGCTCAACAACTGATGTCTGGATAAATACTATATGGCATATCTATACAAAGGAATATCATTTGACACTAAAAATGGATAAAGTACTGATGCATGTTACAGGAATAAACTTTGAAAGCACTATGCTAAATGAACAAAGCCACTCACAAAGGACCAAATAGTATATGATTTCATTTATATGAAATGTGAAGAATAGGTTAAAACAGTCACCAATCATTTCAGTTTCTAAAGCAACATATATTTGTTATTTTGTTTGTTTGTTTGTTTGTTTGTTTGTTTTTTATGCCTTTCTTCTGAAAAGAAATTTGGAGTCACCAAACTTGGTTATAAAAACAAAGGTACTAAATTAGAATACATAGTTAATATATAAAACTGAGTTCAACCTAAATTTCTCTCAGCTATCTATTTTCAAATACAAGCTTTTCTATTCTATAAAAACCTGTTTCAGAGGCATCTTCTGAAGGATTCACACTGTAGCAATACCACAGTTCATTTAATTAAAAGAAAAAAATCACAAGTCCATCACCAGCATTGGCATTGGCCATTGGCAGATGCAGTGGTGCACGCAGCACCAAGGAGCCTTTGTTAGCAGGCTCTGGTAAGCCCTTCCTGAAGGCCTAAATAAAATTGATTTTGTGGTGGAGAGACAGCTTGAGGTGCTACTCTCTCCTCACAAAAGGCTATGACTGGCCCTTGGCTGCTGTGGCTGAGGTATGCCTCGTTAGTTCTTTTCCAAACATGTCTAGAAATGCATGCACCCAGAGGTGACACCTGCTGTGCTCATTATACCTTGAATTTAGGAAGAAAATTACCTGAGAGCCACCTTCAGGTGTCATGGTCTTAAGATCATTGGAGTAACTTCATGAAGATGAAGGCTGATCTGGATCACAGCCAAAGTCATTTAGCAGAACCTGCCTGAGCTCCTCCTGGTATTAAGCATGAAGTTGGGTACTGTGCATCCAGCCATAAACAAAGTGCCATCTTCCTTGCCCTCAAAAAGCCTTTCAACTGGTGGGAAATAAAGACATAAGTAATCACGAACAATCAATTACAAGACACAAAATGCTATACAGAGAAAGCACAGGACAGTGTGCTATCTCATGCTTCCACTCATCAAGAGGTGACTAGTGCAGAAATGAACCGTTTACAGCTATGGGCCACTGATTTTGACAAGGGTGCCGAGACAATGCAATGAGGGGAAAACAGTCTTTTCACCGAATGGTGCTGGGAAAGCCCACTTTCCACATGTAAATGAAATTGGACCCCTATCTCTCACCATACCCTCACCATAGACCATGGACCTAAATATTCAAGATAAAACAATAACACTTTTAGAGAAAAACAAAATCTTCTGGATTGGATTTGGCAATGGTGTCTTACATATGATACTAAAAGTACAAGAGAAAAGAAGATAATATAGATAAATTGGCCATCATCAAAATTAAAAGTTTTGCATGTCAAAGAACACTATCAAGAAACTAAAAAGACAACCCAGAAATTATTTGCATATGTTTTATACAGGCCTAGTATCTAGAATAAGGAACTATTGCAACTTAACAATATAACAAAAAATAACCCAATTTTTAAAATGAACAAAAAATCTAAATAGACATTTTTCCAAATAACCAATAAGCACATGAAAAGATGCTCAAAATCATTAGTCATCAGGGAAATACAAATTAAAACCATAGTGAGATACCATTTCATACTCAATAAAATGGCTATAATCAAAAAGACAGACAATAGCAAGAGTTGGCAGGATGTGGAGAAACTGGAACTTTATACATAGCTGGTGGGAATGTAACATGATCCAGCTGCCTTGGGAAATAGCTTGGCAAACTCTCTAAACATTAAACATTACCATATGGCTTAGCAATTCTACCTCTAGGTATATCCCTAAAAGAAATGAAAACAAATCCAAAGAAAAACTTCTACATGGATATTCAGAGCAGCATTATTCACAATAGCCAAAAAGTGGAAACAACCCAAATGCCCATCAACTGATAATTGATAACTAATATATAGTTTATCTATATGGTGGAGTATCATTTGGCAATAAAAATGAATGAAATGCTGATGTATTAGGAATAAACCTGGAAAACATTATATTAAGTGAAAGAAGTCAGCCATAGAAGACCACATAGCATATGATTCCATTTATATGAAATATGAAGAATAGGCAAATTTATAGAGTTAGCAAGTAGGTTAGTGGTCGCCTAAATTTGGGGGTTTTGGAGAAAAGGAGGCGTGACTGCTAACTGGAATGGCACTTCTTTGGGGAAGATAAAAATGTCCTAAAATTGACTGTATTCATGGTTACACAACTAATTGTGAATATACTAAAAATCACTGAATTTTTAAAAATAACTGTATACCTTGCACCAGAAACAGAGTAACTAAATAAATAAGAAAATAGCAAATAATAATGAAAGTTATAGAGAAGAGAAAACAGAATAGTATTTTGAAAGGAACATTTAGGACCATGACTAATACAATTCCCAAGAACCATCCCTTTCTCTAACACATTTGTGTTCTCCAATTCTCATCCTCTTCCCTGATATTTAACATTCTACATTACAAGACAAGGATGAGCAGAACCTGTGAGAGTCAGTGATCTTCTTCTTAATTTGGAGACCTTTTCCTCAGCAATGCCCTTCTATCTTCTCGTGAGCCTTAGCAGCTAATGATTTCTGTCCCACCTACACCCACTCTTGTTTGTAGTCTGCTGGATGCAGGATTTTTCAACATCTCTTGACCAAAGGGATGTCTTTTTTTTATTTGTTAAATTTACTGGGATGACATTGGTTAATAAGATTATGTAGATTACAGGTGTACAATTCTATAATACATCATCTATATGTCGCATTGTGTGCTCAACACCCCAAGTCAAGTCTCCTTCTGTCACCATATGTATTTTACCCGTTACCTCTTCTACCTCCCTCCAACTCCCCTTACCTCTAAGTAATCACTAGACTATTGTCTGTGTCTGTGAGTTTTTGTTTGTTCATATGTTGCTTTCTTTTCTATATCTCACATGAATGAAATCATGTAGTTATTGACTTTTTAATCTTATTTTGCATAACATGATATTCTCAAGATCCATCCATGTTGTCTAAAATGACAGTATTTCATCTTTTCTTAAAGCTGAGTAATATTCTAGTGTATATATGCAACCACATCTTTTTCCAATCATCTCTCAAAGAACACTCAAGTTGTTTCCATGTCCCGGCCACCATGAACAATGCTGCAGTGAACATACGGTTACATATGAGGCCTGTCTGAAAAAAGCCCAGCCATTGTTAATATAATGAGAATGGTTTGCACAACATTGATGTAACCTGGCAGCTAAGCAGAGTGGACTGGAATATGAGTGCGTGAATAATGACGACATCACTGTACTAGTCTGTGAAGGTGGTAGATGTCATTGAGTGAGCATGTGTACTGTGTGGTCATTGCATTTAAAATGGCTGAGTGTATGCAATGAATCTGCATCATATTTTTGCCTTAAACTTGAACATTCCTCCACGGAAACTATTTGGGTGATTCAGAAGGCTGCAGATTGGCAGCTTCAGCATGACAGCACACCCACTCATGCATAATGTCTCATGTAGAGTTTTTTGGTGAAACATCAAATCACCCAAGTGACTCAGGCCCCCTACAGCCCAGACTTGGTGCCCTGAGACTTCTGGCTTTTCCCAAAACTAAAATCACCTCTAAAAGGGAAATGATTTCAAACTGTATGAGATTCAGGAAAATGCAACGGGGCAGCTAACGGTGATTGATTGGGAGAACTATGTAGGGTCCCAAGGTGCCTACTTTGAAGGAAACTGAGGTGTCCTTTTTCTACACACGATGTTTCTTATATCTTGTATTTTCTTTAATAAATGTCTCTATTTTTTATATTGCATGGCTGGATACCTTCTGGACAGACCTTGTGTATCTTTATGAGTAAATGTTTTCAAACTTTTTAGGTAGACACTCAAAAGAGGGGTTGCTGGATCATATGATAACTTTGTTCTTAATTGTCAAGGAACCTTCATACTGTTTCTGTAGTCACTATCCCAATTTACTTTCCCAAGGGGATGCCTTGAATTTGCCCTTGATCCATGTAAGCACTAGATGATATGGGTGGTACATTGTATCTGGAGGAAAGACAATAAGGCAGGGCAAGGTCAGTTGTTTCTTAGACCCTGGCCTTGTTCCTTAGGAACAAAGGGAGGGGAATCCTCTTTGGCATAAAACAACAGTATTTGTTGAAGGAATCCATTTTATCCCCCCAATTCCAACTGACTGTTTCTCTTTTAATATCTTCTAAATAGATATATGTCACTTCTTTTTGTCAAAAATATAGCTAACTTTCTAAACATTATAATATCACAAAATTTAAAGGAATGATGAGGAGAACAGGTACCTTCTACCATCATCCATCCAATAATAGATAACATATTTTGGTATTTATTAATGACACACGGAACCTTTTTTAAATCTTCACCTGAGGATATGTTTATTGATTTGAGAAAGAGAGATAGATCATTTGCCTCCCATCCATGCCCCAACCAGGGATCAAACACTCATCCTTTCTGTGTATGAGATGACACTCCAACCAACTTAACCACCCAACCAGGGCCAGACAGCATTTTATTGAAGAATGCTCAGAATTGCCAATCAAACATCCAACCCCCGAAAATTAGTACAAAACCTTTCTATTTAAAATGAAATTGCTTTTAAGGATCTTTTTCAATCTGTCCCACCCTCTTTCACTATAAAAATAAAGGCCTACAATTGTTTTGGTGGCAATAAAACATATCTCCTTCCCCTTGACTTGTACCCAATTTCCAGCGACCTGATGACTTGATTTAGTGGCAGTTACTCATATCTAAAGACAGATTTGGGCCCTGAGCAGTTGTGTGCTATAAAGTTCAAATAAATTCACTTATAAGCCTCATAAAAGAGGTGAAAATACTTTATTTCTCATCATAGATAAAGGAAAAGAATGTACATGTAAAGACTGGTTGTGAGTTGTGAAGTGTTCAGTTGGTAAAAACCGGATCATTGTAGCAAAGTGTTGGACAAAGCACTTGTCAAGTTTTCCATTGTAATAAAGCAAGGTTCTCCACCCCCATTCTAGGCTATTTTTGATCGGAACCGGAAAGACGAACTGCCTCGGTTGCAACTGGAGTGGATTGATAGCATCTGCATGCCCTTGTACCAGGTAATCACTAGTCGGGAGGTCTGTGTCCTGACTGAGCCAGGACACACGTTACTGTACTTTCAGCTTTAGTTTGAGGAGGCTCTTCGGGTACGTGTTTCTAAGAACTATGGTTACAGTTTACATTTTCTCAGGTTTCTGATCATGTCCTGAGAAAAATTGGCACTAGAAGGCCCAAGACCTGAGGACATAATCTTCATGGGCCTCAACTCCTTAATTTGTAAATCAGAGATAATAACGTTTTTCTCAGTATTTCTCTTACTGTGCCCCACGAAACACAAGCGTCCAGCCATTGCCTAATAGTGTCTGTGGAAGGAGAGCTCTCAGGCCCAATAACTAGGGAAACTCATATGGTGTTTGTCTTTCTGACTTGCTTATTTCACATCAAACTACTGAAGGCTCAGGGAAGTCTTTTAGGAAAGGAACAAGTTTAGCCTTGATAAACTCTGAATTTCTCATTTAGTCATGGAAATCTTTTTCTTTTCTTTCCTTTCCTTTTTTTTTTTTTTTTTTTTTACACTTTTTCTTTTACTTTTATTACTACCATGAAATTTCCACCAATCATGATTTTCTAGTCTGACCCTATGGTCTGGGCCACAAAGTTTTGTGAAGCACCTGCCACCTTGAAATCCCAAATGCTGACCACTGAATTCCGAGCAAGATGCACTCACACTTTCAGCTCCGTGGCCTGGTGCTCAGGACCGTGGTTCTGGCAAGGAGACAAGTTTTGAATGTTACCTCTCCATGTTTTGAGCAAGGACTAGGGCTGGCATCAGTTAACGTGAACAGTTTAGAGTACACTGGCTTTCAATTCTACTTTTGAGCATTTGCTTTCCTGTGTAAAACCTGGCGAGTTCTCTACCCCCTACCTAGCTCAATCAGTCTGAACTTCTTTTCTGACTTCAAATGAGAAACACATGCAGGGAAAGCGAAACCGCTTCACTTTCTCACTCTGAGTAACTCCATTAAAAACACAGTATTGTTTTTTAAGGACCTCACAATCATTAAGTTTCAGGCTTATCTACCACTTTGTTTTCAGCACTTTTAGGAACTGCTGAGCCCTGTCGTATTAACATAAAAAAGAAGAAGAAAAGAAACAAACAAACAAAACCCTTAGAATACTGTCCTGAAGATGGAAATGTAATTTTTTAATATTTATAAATAACAAAAGTGAATTCATTTTTTGTTTTATGATATCCATGCAACATATATTTGTATAGTCAGACAAAGCTTAAAATGATCTAAAATAGATTATTTTTATTATAATTGGAATGTAACTTTCTTTTATTTAATAATGAAAGCTCGGATGAAAAATCAAGAATGATGCACCCTTTATTAAAAGAGGAGCCTCAATTCTCTCTCCTCTCTGCTCCTCCCCTCCTTGATCTTGGTATTTCTGAAAAAGCTGGACAGCTCTCAGTCAGATAGACCTTCCTTTGCTAAATTGACCTTGACAGAACATGTTGAATTTTTTTTTTATGTTATTCCATTTTATTTTATTTTATTTATTATTTTTAGAGGGGAAAAGAGAGAGGCAGAGAGGGAGAGAGACGTCAATGTATGGCTGCCTTTCACCTGCCTCCAGCTACAGACCTGGCTGAAGACCTGGCTTGCAACCTGTTGTTCCATTTTTTGTTGTTATTTTAGTGCACATTTAGGCAATAAATGGGATGAATAAAATTATTCCTGCAATTACTAAATTCCTTTTATGTAGGCAAAGCTTAGGAGGATGAAGACATGTATTTATGGAGCTGATAAATTTTGGGCACTGGTTTGCAAAATTATCTTGGAATGAACCCAAAGTCAACACACCCTTTTTATGTGATTAGTTGTAGTAAATGCTGCAAAAGACTCTCATGTGCTTTTCCATGTTAATTTATTTCATTACTAATTCACAATCATTTGGGCTTATCATGTATTCCTACTGAACACTTTGAAATCTTAAGGTTAAAAAGAAAGTTACTTCAGTTTAAACTGAAAATAGCAATTTCCAGAGTGTAGAGAGTAATATTACATCACGTTATTTATTATTCATGACTTTTCACTTTACTATTTATCTGTACAGTTACATACACCTGCTATTTTGATCCTCAGGAAATAAACATATAGAAATGTTAGTGACACTACCACCAAATTAGAGTTGTATCCTGCTCACCCCAGGCCTTGGTTTTGGTGTGATGGTCTTTCTACCTCTGATGGTTAGTTCTTTTACCATCTTTCCTTGTTAAACTAAATGGGAGAAGTGCGGTATTCTAAAGAGGAATGTGGAAGGAGCTGTGCATCAAAGTTCATGTCTATACCTGCTGCTCTCTGCTCATTAACAAAGCATGAAAGTCATGTTCTATTTTGAGTTCCTCATCATCAGTAATTTTTAAAAATGATCTCATGTCTCTCTGACTGGCTTATTTCTTTTGGCATGGTAATATCCAGGTCCATCCATGCTGTCATAAAAGGTTAAGGTTCCCTTTTTGTACAGCCAAGTAATATTTTATTGAGGGTTCTTATTTTGTTCCATCTCACACAGTGGATTTTTCATTATCAAACTAGATAATAACTGTTGGTCCTTCCAAATTCAAATGGAATCAGTTAGTGGGAAGAAATCAACCTTAGTGCAAGGACATAAAATCTTTTGAAAATAACTCACCAAGCCAAAAAAGTCACTCATGTGACACTGATTACTAAGGCAAAATGTCTACAGGAACTCAGGTTGTTGCTAAAAAGCCAGTTTGGGGTTTTGAACTTGGAAGTGCAGTAATGAAAGTCTGAGAGGACAGAAGGCAAATGGGAAAGTATGCAGGTGGCAGGGATCCCAAATGTGATTGGTTTGAAATTACATGGCCTCAATCACAGAACATAAGAATCTACTGTGGCCTTGCTAAGCCAGTGTGGCAGAGGGCCAAAGAATGCATAACAGGACATAGGAGACAAAGAATGTCCCTTTCATTCAATTTCTTTCAAAGATTTTATTTATTTATTTTTAGAGAGTGGGGAAGGGAGGGAGAGACATACCCCTGTCTCTCCCTCAGTCTGTTGCCTCTCGCATGCCCCCCCGAACGGAGACTGTCCCGCAACCCCAGCAGGTGCCCTGACCCGGAATCAAACTGGTAACCTTTCAGTTGCAGGCTGGTGCTCAATCTTCTGAGCCCCACCCTTTCATTTATTTTAATAGCCAAGGTCCTGAGCCCAAGATGGGGCATGTTCCAGGGCCAGAAAGCTCACAGAGCCTAAGGGTGTTACATGGAGAGCTGGAGTCCGCTTGCAGGTGCTTGCAGGTGGGAGCAGCGTGGAAAGGCGCAGTCTGGCTGCGGCCTCCACGCAAGAAACTGGGAAACACAGAGAACCGAACCCCGAGTTTGCTGGGGAGGGTGGAGATGCCGCTGGGCAGTAAATACAAACACAGTTTTAACCCACCTTTTGGCTTCATTGACTTTCTCCGGGTAATTCGGGTTTACTTCATGGTTCAGAAAGAGTTGTGCTTGTAAATTGCGAAGTAGATCATGCGCACTTCCCGTGCGCCCCAGGGGGCGGAGTTTTGTCTCTCCACCCAGCGGAGCGTGAAGGCTGGGCTAGTCTCCAGTCCCCAAAGGGCTGGCCACAAATTTGTGTGCCTAGGTGAGAACTCATGAATGACTTCACAGGCCCACTTGGATATTCACTACATTTAATATTGAAACTCTTATGTCTGGAACAACTAATTTCCAGCTCATTTGTCACTATGTTGGGGTAAAACAATGAGAATACCCCATCTCCACCCTCCCCACCCCCTGCAAATCTATTCATTATGAAGTTACCTCCGTACTCTGTGATTGAATAAAAGTGACTAGCAGAAAATGCATAAAAAGATAGAAATAAAATAGTGGGTAAGGAAGGAAACATCAGAGAACAGGCCCATATCCACAGACAGTTATATAATAGGGAGATGTGACGTTTATGGATGAATATATAATTCTCCAAAACTTGCTCATCTCTTTACTCTATAGTTCCAAACTTTTCTTTAAAAAAAAATAAATAATAGAAAATCGCCCTAACAGGCAGAAGTCATGATTTATCTGTGACAGCATGTTAATCAGAAAGCACACAGAGAGCCAGGCATGGGCCCGGAATCAGCAAAGCGTGTTCCCCCAGGAGAGGACTGAAGCCCTGCACAGTCCGCGTTGTCCTAGCGGGGTATCTGGAGGAACACATTGACATCTGATTCCCGTGCTCTCTGCTGTCTTTGCACCCTGCTGGGCAGCCATTAGCCTGCTGCTTGACAACTTTGGAAAGAGAAAAATAAAGAAAAACAAAAACAAAAAAGAATTTTAAAAAGGCACCATCAAACTTTGAAGTCATTGCTGCGCCAGCCTAAGGGATAAACAGAAACCTGATGTCGGAATGTCACACTGAGCTTCTCTGTGTGCAGTGGCAAGCTAAGTTTTTGCCCTGTATTTTCATTCTCCACTTAATCGAACCTCAGTATACTTAGAATTTCAAGGATGTGCAGAGGCATTATAAATCTTCTGTTTGCTAAGGATTGAGGGATTTAATCTATGAACATCGTAAAATTTTCAGCTCATCCCAAACTGGTTATTTTATTATTATTATTATTAATTTATTGTAGTTGTATTACAGTTGCCCCATGTTTCCCTCATTTATCTCCCCATTGGAGTGGATTTTTTCCCACAGATAATGCAAAAGAGATGGACCTGGAACAAGATATAGCCAGAGTAGTTTATTCTCCCCACCCCCCTTCTCTCTCTCTCTCTTAAAAAGAAGGAAGAGCTTGGCCAGAGAATTGAAACTTTATAAAAATGTCACAAGGCTACTGCAACAGGCAGGGCTTCCAATGTTATGATTATAGTAACTTCTGATGTTTTTTCTACCTTCAGTTTCAATGGTCACTTTGGAAAGTAGGTTCTACTTGTCGCAATTATAAATATGCTCTCTGGAAAGAAGGGAATCTTTAAAGTATAGTTGAAATTGTAGAGATTGGGAATTAGAATTGATAAACTGAAAAAGAGGATGTAAGGTGCTACTCCAAGATAATTTTTTTGGATACCTTTTTTTACAAAAAGTATTTTTACAATACTTTTACAATAAAAGTATTGTAAAAACAACTCAGTGTTCCCCCAAATGGTTCCTGCCTTGTGTTCAATATTTTTTCCAGAATGAAAAAAAAATTATCGTATACTATATTATATATATATATATATATATATATATATAGTCCCAATTTCCCCTCTTCCCCACCTTTTCCCATTACCACCATTCCTTCCAGCAATCCAACCCTTAGTTCATGTACATGGGTCCTGCATATAAGTTCTTTGACTTCTCCACTTCCTATACTATTATTAACATCCACCTGTCTGTTTTGTTCCTATTAATTATGCTTCTTAATCCATGCACCTTTTTCCCCATTCTCCCCTTTCCCCCTCCCACTGATAACCCTACAGATGATCTCCATATTTATGATTCTATTCCTGTTCTGGTTGTTTGCTTAATTTTTTTTTTTTTTGATTCTGTTATTAATAGTTGTGAGTTTGTTATCTTTTTAATGTTCATAATTTTGATCCTCTTTTTCTTAAATAAGTCCTTTTAACATTTCATGTAATAATGGCTTGGCGATGATGAACTCCTTTAGTTTTACCATGTCTGGGAAGCATTTTATCTGTCCTTCTATTCTAAATGATAGCTTTGCTGGATAAAGTAATCTTCATTGTAGGTCCTTGTTTTTCATCACTTTGAATACTTCTTGCCAATCCCTTCTTGCTTGCAAAGTCTCTTTTGAGAAATCAGCTGACAGTCTTATGGGAACTCCTTTGTAGGTAACTTCTTTTCTCTTGCTGCTATTAAGATTATCTCTTTATCTTTAACCTTTGGTATTTTAATTATGATTTGTCTTGGTATGGTCCTCTTTGGGTCCAACTTGTTTGGGACTCTGTGTACTGCCTGGACTTGTATGTCTATTTCCTTTACCAAATTAAGGAGTTTTCTTTCACTATTTTTTCTAATAAGTTTTCAATTTCTTGCTCTTCTTCTTCTTCTGGAATCCTTATGATTTGGATGTTTGTATACTTGGTGATGTCTTAGAGGCTTCTTATGCTATCCTCTTCTTTCTTTTTTTTTTTTTTTTTTTAACTCTTTTTTCATCTTGCTGTTCTGGTTGAATGCTAATTTCTTCCTTATGTTCCAAATCATTGATTTGAATCCTGGCTTTATGCCCTCCATTATTGGTTTCCTGTAGGTTTTTCTTTATTACATTTAGAGTAACCTTCACTTTTTCCTGGGTATTTTTTATGTTGTTGCTATACTTAGTGAGTTTTTTGAGTATCTTGATCATCAATGTTTTGAATTCTGCATCTGATAAGTTGGTTATCTCTATTTTGTTTAGTTCTTTTTCTGTTTAGCTCTTTTCAGTTCTGTCTGTGCCTTCATTTTGGGCCGTATTTCTTTATCTCCTCAATTTGGCAGACTCCCTGTGTTTTTTTCCTGTCTATTAGGGAGAGCTGCTTTGACTCCCTGTCTTAGTAGTATGGCCTTTTATAGAAAAGGCACATGTAAATTGTGTGGAGCAGAGTTTTAGGTAATCACCAGGGTAGAGCAATCAGCTTCACTGCTTTGTGCCTCTGTGGGGAGTCGAGGGGAGGGCTTGGAAAAGGGATAATGCCACTACCTGGCTTTTGGAGGTTTGCCTGGTACTTGCCCAGTTTCTAGTCCCTTCGCCCACTTCATGCATGCAATTAGCACCTTTCCAGCTGTTGCCCCGGAGCTGAATCCAAGTGGGAGTGTATATGCATACATTCTAAGTCTGTGTGGACCCTTTAAGCAGTCTCCTGAAAATCCAGAAGTGTCTTTCACCATCCCAACCCCCACTTGTTTTTACAGCTAGAAGTCATGGGGATTTATCTTTGTGGTGCTGGCACCCTGTTCTGTGCAGTCTTGCCTGAGGCTGGAATCACTTGTTCCTGGGGTATTCCTCCCATGAATGTGGGACTACCATTCTGCTGGCATTGCCTCTCTGCACCACACTGCTACCTCTCTGTACATCTTTGCATCTCTGTCTGGATAAATACGGCTTCTTTAAATGCTTGGTTGTCAGATTTCCATGCAACTTGATTTTCTAATGGTTCTGGGTGTTATTTATTTTGAGGCCTAATTGTAATTCTTTCTGTGGTTATGTGAAGAAGGGAAGCATGTTTATCTATGCCTCCATCTTAACCAGAAGTCCTAATATTTTTTTAAAGAATAAGTAATGAGCTACTGAAAGACTAGTTAGAATATAAGATTATCTCTCTTAAAAGCAATAATGAATGGGATGTGGGGATGAAGAACAATTTTGTCAGATGCTTTAAAAAATGGACACTATCCACATCAGTTTCCTATAAATGTTTTCCCTACAACATTTAGTATTCTTATGGATGAGAGGAAGAATAATTGAGGCTGATTTCTTACTAGTCCTTACAAATGGGGGGACATGTAGAATGACATCATTTATAACTCAAAGCCTCAAGAAGGAAGAACAGAAGGGAGGGATGGAAGGAGGGAGGGTGGCAGAGAGGGAGGGACAAAGTGAAGGAGGAAAGGAAGGAAAGAAAAAGTGAAATAACTTTCTATGTTTTCTATAATTTATCCATCTGCCTATACCTTTTCTTGGTAATGGGGATGGCATTCATGGACTGGTACTTAAACTTGGCAATTAAAACATTTCAATCTCTTTTGCTTAAAACAGGTTTATGGGGGTACCAAAATGTGAATCATTCCCAATCAGAGCTACTTTTTCTCCCCAGCTGGCATCTAGATACCAGGGGAACTCACCTATCCTGTAGCCATTCTATGATCCTGAGGGTGAGGGTCCAAGTACACATACTGGCTTTTGGGTCTTACTGGGTTTTCTGAGAGATGACTGATCAGTGCCACTGTGACTCTGGGTGTAATGCCATGATGCCTCTGTGTGACTATGGTTGTGGGTGTGAGCATGATGAGTACTTTGTACAGGCTTTGGCCACTAGCCCTGGTTGCTGAATTCCATGATCCTTGTAGTGGCCTCTCAGGGAAAGCCCTATCAGCTTCCAGGGCAGTTCTAGTTGACTGGTTCTCTTTAAATTGGTCCATCCTCTGTGGGACACCCATGAAGAGCTAACTATTTTCTCTTTAACCTGCTGTCTACACAACTTCCTCAGTCCTTTTCTAATATGCTACCAGGGCTATGCTAATTTGTTCTATGAAAATTCTGTAATTTTCCTGAATTTAGGCCCAGAGATTCAAGACGCAAACCCTCCTCCCATCGTTAGGCCTTGACCATAAATAACATGGATCCTTGACACTTTCTCTGATCTTATTCTTTCTGGCTCTCCACCCTCCTTTTCTGTTTCTCTTTCCTTCCTCTTTCTCTTCTCTTTTTCTTTTTCTCCTTTGTCTTCCCACTTCCCTAACTGCTACAGTGGAAAGTTTTAAATTTTCTTTTTCCTTATCAAATGAGAACTATCCCATTATGGTTTCCTCTGTGTTCTCCATCTAGAACTTTGTAATAAAACTTGATGACTGACTTAGTCAAATTTGATTATCAATAAGCAAAAGAGTGTTCTGAAACTTTGAAAGCTCCTTTCTCACCACACAAAACTGAAATTGAGAGGTATTCTTTCTAAAGGTGAATGATAGGTGAGGCTGTACCATTCGAGCATACAAACACCTACTACATTAGGCCATGCTACCAAGGCAAGGAGTCATAGCAGCTCTACCTAATTCATAGAAACAAACACAGAGAGGCTGCAAAAATGAAGAAACAAAGAAATATGGTCCAAATGAAAGAACAGATGAAAACTCCAGAAAGATAATTAAACAAAATGAAGATAAACAATCTATCAGATGCAGAGTTCAAGTAATTGTTTATAAGGATGCTCAAGGAGCTTAATGAGCCCTTCAACAGCATAAAAAAGACCCAGTCAGAAATGAAGAATGAACTAATTGAAATAAAGAACAATTTACAGGGAAACAAAAGTAGAGTGAATGAAGCCAAAAATCAAATTAATGATTTGGAACAAAGAAGCAAAACATAACTAATCAGAACAAAAAGAAAAAAAGCCATATAAATGAAAAGAGTATAAACAGCCTCTGGGACAACTGTACCAGAAAAAGAAGAGCAAGAAATTGGAAATCTATTTGAAAAATAATGATAGAAAATGTCCCTAATTTGCTGAAGGAAATAGACATGCAAGTCCAGGAAGCACAGAGAGTCCCAAACAAGATGGATGCAAAGAGGCCCACTCCAAGACACATCATAATTTAAATGCCAAATGTTAAAGATAAAGAAAGAATCTTAAAAGCTGCAAGAGAAGAAAAGTTAGTTACCCACAGGAGAGTTCTCATAAGAGTGTCAGCTGATTTCTCAAAAGAAATTGCAGGCTAGAAGGAATTGGCAATATTCAGAGTCATGAAAAGCAGGGACCTACAGCCAAGGTTTCTGTACCAAGCAAAGATATCATTTAGAATCAAAGGGCAGATAAAGAGCTTCTCAGACAAGCAAAAACTAAAGGAGTTCATTATTATATGAAATATTAAAGGGACTTGTTTAAGAAAAGAATATCACAACTATGAACAATAAAATGGCAATAAATAGATATCTGTCAATAATTGAATCTAAAAAACAAACTAAGCAAACAAGAAGAACAGAGACAAAATTATGGATATGGAGAGCAGTTTGATAGTTGTCAGATGGGAGGTGGATGTGGGGAAATGGGTAAAAGAGGTGAAGGCACTAAGAAGTAGAAATAGGTAGTTACAGAATAGCCATGGGGATGTAAAGTACAGTACAGGAGATGGAATATCCAAAGAACTTAAACACATGACCTATGGACATGAACAAAAATAGTATGGGGATTGCCTGAGGTAGTGGTGGTTTTTGGGTAAGGGTGACAAAAGGGGAAGGATTGGGACAACTATAATAGCATAATCAATAAATACCATTTTTTAAAAAGCTGAATGAGGACAGCTTGCTGTTTCTAGCCAGAAACCACCATTTGCCAGAAGTAAGGAGTCTGCTGTGTTAATGAAAAGGGGGCTACAGGCATCACAATACAAGCCAATTGAAAACACATTGGTTTAATATTCTCAAACTATTATCCTTGATGCACATACTATACCCAGATCTGAGCACTGATGGTAAAATCTGATCCTTCGAAAGTTTTAGTGTATTATTAACCAAATATGAATGGAAGAGATATTCAAACATTCCAAAGTATCCATTTCATGTTGTTTATAAGCCTCTCAACTATAGTCTGTCGCCCAAACTTTTGCCAAAATGACTTCCTTTTAAAAAAAATGGATCATGGCCTCCCTCTGCTTAAATACCTTAGACCACTACCACCACCTATAAAACACCTTTCAGATTCCTTAGTTTTGCATTACAGGGCCCCCTTCTATGTACAAGGCCGCTGCCTCTCGGCCTCATCCCCTGTCCCCCTGCTGCCTTCCTCACCTTGCACCCTTTGCCCCAAAGCATAGGACTCACTCTCCGTATTGTCCTTCTTCCCTTGCCTTTGCTTACACCTCCTTGCCTCTTTTTTCTGCCTGGAAGACTGGCAGTCCAAATTATCACCTCTTCTGTTAAACCTTGACTCCCCACCATACTTCCATGGTACTCTATCCATATCTTTATAATCACACATGGCACTCTATACTGTGATTATCTTTCTGTCTGTCTGAATCTTTCCCCTGTCAGACTAATTCCTGAGACCATGATATTCCTGGTATCTTGCACAGTGTCTTGCATATTTGAACTGCTCGGTAAATGTTGAACAAATGAAGAAACAGAACAGTGAATGATGGGATATAGTACTACAGAATTAATTACAATGTGTGGAATGAATGTATAAAGTTGAGTAATAACATCATTTTAAGTTATTATCTATGAATATATAAAACTTTTAATCAGAGTATGCGCTGTTATATTCCTGACCATAATTTGAAGTATATGGCCTATGATATCTTTTTAGAAAGTGGTTTAGTTCTTATCATACTTGAATTGGCCCCTAATTCTAATGTAAAAGACCAGTTTATAGCCATGGATTTTTCAGAACTTTGACTTTTTCAACAAGGAAACACATGAAATTTTCTTTCACTCATCATTGCCAGAAAACTAGTCTTCTGGTTTTCCTAATATTCAAGTTAATTGAGAAAACTAGCACATATACATAGGTGTCATGAAATTATGTTGTAGACTGTATACATGATTTCAAGAAATTATAATACAATAAAGCACACTAAGTTTATTATGATTAAAATTAATCTTTCTTTGACTTACACTTTCCAGGTCCTTTGGTACCTAATAGTTATCAATACAAACATGAAAGCATTACATGTTATGTAGGATAGAGTGCTGAAAAGAAGAGAGCTCATTATAGGAGAGCATTGGCATTCATGTCACTTCCTGTATTGTGCATGACATGTGGCCAGTGAAGGCATCTCTCACCTTTGGCTACATCTCCAAGTTCTTCCTGAATACCTGACATAAGAGGATGTTTAACTGTATAATGTCCCACACTGACCGCCCCCCTTTAAAAATATAAGTTTTTCTTAATACAGCTCTGTGTACATTTTTTACAAGTAAAATAGATTTTCATTTATTTTATATCATGTAACTAAAAAAAAAACCCTCTTCTGTATACAATGGTATTTAACCCATTCCTATTCATATGCATTTTATGAGCTCAAAATTGCCATTATGAATCCATATAAAAATGCTGAAATCTGGTGGAAAAAATGATAATATTCTCCCTCCCTAATAAGGCTTTTGAAGGTAGAATTTAAGATAAGATCTATTTCTCCTTATCCAATTGACCAACATAAGTAACTCTTTTTTTTTTAACATCTTTTTTAAAATATTTTATTTATTATTTTTACAGAGAGGTTAAGGGAGAGAGGCAGAGAGGGAGAGAGACATCAATGTGTGGTTGCCTTTCACCTGCCTCCAGCTACAGATCTGGCTGGAGACCTGGCCTGCAACCTGGTTATGTGCCCTGGCTGGGAATCGAACCAGCGACCTTTGGGTTCGCAGGCCGGCACCTTATCCATTGTGCTACCAGCCAGGGCTGATAAGTAACTCTTTTAAAAGTTTCTACTTTGGAATCATGAAGCTGGAAATCACTTAATCTTCAAGTCCATACAAGACTTGGAATGCTGTGTTTACCTAAGTTACTTTCCAGTTCCTCTAGAAAGCATATTTTAAAAGTTATCAATTTACCTCTTCTTCATGGCAATCTCTTCTTTGACTCCAGGAAAAAAAAAAAAAAAGGGGGGTGCAGGGAGAAAAGTAAAGGAAGGAAGATAGGAAGGAAAATTGCAATTTTTTAAAACCAGGAAATGAATCAAGGCCTCTTTTAAAGGTTATTCTTTGCATTGTAAGTACCCTTTCAAAATTTCTGCACTTTAGTGTTGGTTCGGAAGGTCAGCATTGTTTGAGTTCCTGAGAAGTGAGGCATGAGATAAACAAAGCTTTCTTATTATCCTATTGCCAATCTTCAGTTCCATTCTAAACATGTTCTAAGAATTCAAGGAGGCAGTATTTGAATCCTGAGCTATCACCACTCATTTAATCAGCCGAGTTGCAGCTGTAAAGGTATTAACCAAGTCACTCAAGTTACATTGCGCCCTTTTAGTAAGCAGATTGTGTACAGCAACATGATCACGGAGCACCAAGCGCTCAACCTCAGGCAACAGCCAATAGGTCAGGCAGCTCAACAGTTGAGTCTGTTAGCCCGCGTCTCAAATGAAGTGAGGGACTTCTGTCAGACTGAGGTTTTGGAAAAGAGGTTCAGTATTGGAGTCCCAAAGATACAAGGATATCCTTATGCATATGTAAGCAGACTGTATTTCCCACTGGATAAGGGCTTAAATTTTAAAGTTTACAAGGTGCTTTTACATACACAATTAAATTTGACCTTAACTCTGTGAAGGAAGAAAATACTTCATTCTGAATCCTATAATGTCTAATGGTCTAAGTATTACACATGAAGAAACTGAAACCTAAAGAAGCTAATGGACTCAATCAGGGTGAAGTTGTTAATATATAGCAGAGCCAGAATTTCAAGGCCAAGTTCTCTCAGTCTTACGTCACTGGTTTTCCCCACTCTACTGCTCTGAGGAATGAAAGGCAATTCCACTTTGTCCAGCGATTCCCTGACTCAGTAAACCTCCCATATATGAAATAAAACTCTAAATGCTCTAAGGAGAAGGATCCAGGGACCAGAGCAGAGATTCCAGGGAAGGCAATTCCTAGAGGACTGAATGGGCTAATAGACTCTTGTTTATCTGGTTACTGCAGAAAACTTTCTCAGAAATATTTTATGTCTATGTCAACTTGTCTCTCATCTAGTACCTTCACCTACCTGTCGAGTAGGGTGTTGTTGCCAATTAAATATGGTGGATGGACCTCACTAGTTTATCTCCTTATCTTCTCAAGAATCCCATTAATATAGTAATAAAAGAATTTTATAAATATATTTTATTGATTTTGCTATTACAGTTGTCCCAGTTTTCCCTCTTGGCCCCCCTCTACCCAGTACCCTCCATTCCCTCTGGCAGTGCCCACTTCGTTCCTGTCCATGTGCCATGCATATGAGTTCTTTGGCTTCTCCATTTCCTCTATTCTTGACATCCTCCTGTCCATTCTGTAACCACCAATGTGTACTTCTTTTCTTTTTTTTTTTTATCACATCCAGACAGTTCACCATTTAATTATTGCCTTCTGTCAGCCTCTCAAATCATGTTAATATAAAGTTGTCTTTTCATTATTTTGAAATGCTTATGTTATGTTAATTAAAATACAGTTAAGTTGTATTTTTGGAATGGGTGGGATCTGACTCAGAAACCAACTTCATTTTCTACTATGGGTTTGGCACTGCCTCTAGGACAACTTTCACAAAAGTGAGTCCTGCGATACACCATTTCTGTGATATATTTCACAAAAATAGCATTCCAGAGTAAAATGTTTTAAAGAAAAAAGAAAAATGCTTCATTTACTATATCTAAAATATTATCATTTAATATGTAATAAATAAGCTATTGACATTTTAATAAAAGAATTTTTTTAAAGATAGAACTTTCTTGGGCAATGGGAAGAAGCTGGAAGAAATTTGAAAAGCATGATAGGAAAAGCCTATAATGCCATGAACAGCATGTTAGCAGAAGTCAGGAATGTTAACTCTGCTAGTAAGAACTCAGAGGAAATGAGGAGCACAACAGGAAAAATTGGTATCATCTTAGAGAATACCTGAGTCCTCAAGAGCAGACTGTTAGAAATAAAGACCTATCTCACAACCTCTTAATCCTGCGGTGCTCCTTTATGCTATTACCCACATGCAAACACATTTTAACCCAGGTACACTAATGCATTCTGCTTTGGTCACTTAATATAACATTAATGTTTCCACATTTGTAATATAATTTTCATATTATCCTTTGAAATGTGATTTCAGTACTGAAGATTGTCTGAACGGCTGAAAAATCTAAATAGGAAAGGATAAAGAGGAAAAGAGAAGAAACCCTAAGATGAAGCAGTAAAGGCTGAGGGTTTTTATAAGCATCTGATTTCAAATCTGCCCTCTGCACTCTTTCTTCTTACAGTGGTTACCACTGACTTGTAGGTTTGACTGACAGTAATTCCATTCTGCTGCTTTTTTAAGGCCTCAGGCCTTGGAAAGTGACTTTCTTCTTAGGGCAAATGGAATGGATGATAGTTAATATCAATCTTTCCAAGAGCATGAAGAAAGGGAGAAGTGTGTGGAAACACTTTAACAGCCTGTGTTAAAGCCCACCACACACCTGAGTCATTAGTACTGTTAGCATCAGTCATATGCTCTCTAAACTTCAGTAGCCTCTGTTGCAAATTTGGGTAAAAACAGCCAAACCGCCTGTCCCATGAAGATGTAATGAGTTTACCACACCATTTCTTGAGTGCTTAGCATTTGCCCGGCACCAGACTGACTTACTGGCCCTATCTCATTTAGTTCTCTCAGCAATCTCAACTTACATGCTCTTCTTATCCACCTTTTCAAATGTAAAAACCGAAGCTACAGAGTTTCCGTAACTTGTCCAAGAATATAGCGCAAATATGAAGTGAAGCACCTTAGATTCTTTCTGCTTTCACATCTGGGCTCCTTATCAGTATGGCCATCTAAGATGGGTGTGCAGGCATTAGCATTATATAAATCTCATCCTTATCTGTTCTCCTCAAAGAGAAGTAGCTTGCTATTATAATACTAAAAGGTTTAATTGGAAACGAATTTGCCGATCACCTGCAGTTGAGAAAAGCGAAACTCTGCAAAGTCACTCTGGCAATAAAATAATAGCGAAGTTTTAGAACCAAGACTTTTGACTTTCATTTTCAGGTTTGTTCCTATACACCCAGCCATCTACACATAAAAATTTGAAACTTATTTCAAAGTTTTCAAAACTATCCAGAAGAGAGAGTATTTAAAAAGGAAATCTCCATTCATGGGGATGCAGATTTCAAGCCAGCAGAAAACAGATGGGGGCCAGAGAGTTTGTTCTGAAGGACAGCATAGTGAACCAAGATGCCTCCAAGAATGGGGGAAATGGGATGAAAAGTCAGCAAACAAGGTAGAAAAGACAGCTCTGAAAGGGCCTGAGAAACTGAACAGAAACTCTGAAGGAAGATAAATGGATAATTTAAAAGCCATTCAGTTTTAAAGAAAGACAAAGAATAAGCTACATTGCATCAGAAAAGGCCCAGAAATGATGATAGATGGGACCCTTCAAATGAGTGGGGAACACAACAGAAGCACAGTTGCCTGCACAATTCCCAGCTGAGGGCAAATTGGAAGAACTAAATAAGGATATGAGACTGATATGGATTGAAGAGTTTTTCAAAATCTATTTAATGGCCAGGCAGGGGACATTGATCGCTTTTCAGAGGAAACTGTTTAGGATCAATGAGGTAGTCGGCCTTTATTTGGGATGGGGTTGTGTGATGGGAGTGGGGGAGGGGTTTACACACAACATCTTAACAAACATTTAGATACTAAAATAAATTTTGAATTATGGTAGTAAAGCACTATATTATTTTGACCTTTATGAAGTAAGCCATTTCTCTCTTTTATCCTTGAACTTATAAGCCTTCTTTAACTATTAACAATCTGATGACTTATTTAATAGTTCTAATACATGATCAAAGATTAATTCCTTTATCAAAAAGTTCATGTTAAACTTTTAAAAACAATAGTTCATTGTTAAATAGTTTATGCACATCCAGTACATAGAATTCAAAAGGTGTGAATGTTACAAAAAACATTGGAGAAAAGTATCCCCCAGGCACTCAGCCCCTGTCCCTTGGGACCATCATTGGTAACCAATTTCTTAGGCATGTGTCTAATGACAGTCTCTATAAAAGCATAAATAGTGTATTTTTACACTTTCATACATAATGTATAAAATATAAAACATTTTGTTTTGTAAAATGTATTTATGTATACACCCAGTGCTCATACACATGTATACATACATGTGCACACATGCATGCATGTACATATGTGTACCTAGTTTAATCCTGCTCTATGTCTTGTTTTCTTATGTTTAGTAGCACTGTCTCATTCTTTTTTATAGCTGTAGAGCATTACCTTTTATAGATGAAAATTATTAACCACTAATTACTTGTTTAATTATTTAAGGATACTTAATGATGCTTCTAATACTATGCTATTGTGAACAGTGCAATAAATATCATTGTAAATGCATCATCTTCATACTTTATTTGGAAGATAAATATGCAGAAGTGGAATTACTGGGCATTTGACATCTAGGCATTTAAAAGTTTGATCAATATTGCCAACTTTCCCTTTGTGAAGTTTGAACAAATTTATATTCCCATCAGCAATGTCTAAACTGCCTATTTCTCTACAGCCTTCCTAATACATTATGTTATTCAGCTTCTTGACTTTTGCTGATAAAACAGGTACAGAATCTTTCTTGTAGTTTTCATTTGTATTTTCCATATCATCAGTGTATCTGATCACATTTTTAGTACAGATTTATTTACCGAGGAGCCATTTATAAGTTTTCTCTGTAGTGCTAGTGATATTTTTTCTTGCTAACTTGTAAGAGATTGGTATATATTAAGAAGTAGACTTAATCCATAGCAAAAGTGGCCAATGTTTTTCCCCAATTGTCATTTATCTTTTTACTTTGTCTGTGTTATACAGAAATACATTGATTTTATGTAGTCAGATTCATGAGTCTTGTCTTTTATGGCTTCTGGATTTCATGTCATATGTAGACTAACTTTCCCATTCCAAAATTATAGTATTTGAAAAATTCTTAGAATTTCTTTTATTATCCTATGTGTTCATTTTTATATTGATATCTGTTACTTATCTGGCTTTGATTTATTATCTTGAATGTAAAGTGGGAGGTCAAAATAGTCTTTTAGATTGCTACCTAGTTTCCTATCACTTTTTGACTAATCTTTTTCCTTATGATTTAAAATGTCACTTTTATCATGCTCTAAATTCCCTTAAATTCAATTCTATTTTTACTCTTTCTAGTCTGCTCTATTGATCTGCCTGCCTTATCATACTATTTTAATTCATATTGCTTTAATAATATATTTTAATGATGAGCCTTGTTTCACCTTCCTCACTTCTTTTTCAGTATTTTCTGGGTATTCTTGATTTTTTTTTTCCATATAAGCTTTAGAATTTAGTTCAAAAAAATATATAATGTATCTTTTTATTGGAATGATTATTTAACTTTAAATGGTCAATGTTTGAAAGTTAAATTGATATAAAACTTTCCAACATTGGCTAGATAGAAAATGTTGCCAGTTAGGAAGTTTTTGTTCATAAAATTCTAATGTTCCCTTTCTTAAACTGTACTTCAAAAATGTAATAGTAAAAATAGAGAGGACATTGGTCTTGCTGTCCCCCCACAAACTTCTCCCATATCTTAGCTTTTATAGGACTTAGAATATAGAGAAGAACTATGATAGCAAATCCTCAACCAGGTCAGAAAGTAGACAGATTGGCCCCTTTCTATGGACTAAGAGACGGTCAGCTAATGATACAGCATTTGCCCCATATGCTCAGTGGTATGTGTAAAATATGCCTTTCTTTTCTTTTTTATTTCTTTCTAAAATCTCAGTTTTTAAAGTATATTGTAAACTTTAGAAAAGGATGATTCTCTTACCATGTGACGGGAAACAACCAAAATAATAGAGGATTTTTGTCTCCAAGGATCTTTCCCTAAAGATAGAACTTTTCTCCTGGATGTTGTAGGCCTGGTCCTCTGTGGATCCAGCCATTGGGAGACCAGCTTTGATGGCTTCTCCCTATCTCAAATCTGAGCACTGTTTGGTGCTGCCCATGAAGACCTTTTTTTAAACTCTCACAAGAAATGCTCAGTAATCATTGGATGTGCATGGTACTAAAAAGTTTAATAGTGCAGATAATTAGTCTTTGAGTCTTCAGGGACTTTCACATATAATAGGTCTCCCATATCCAGGAGGCCTACATTTACATATTTAACCAACTGGAGATCAACAATATTCAGGAAAAAAGTGTTACATTGTTGCTGGCATGAGTAGCCCTATGATGTTTTCATCTGCATTGAATATGAACAAACTTATTTCTTGTTGTTATTCCTGAAACATAATAGTATAACAACTATTGACATAGCACTTACATTGTATTAGGTATTATAACTAAGCTAGAAGTGATATAAAGTATATGGGAGGTTGTGCACAAGTTTTTGCCAATACTTTGTCATTTTATATAAGACATTTGAGCATCTGCAGACTTTGGTACCCATGGGGGTCCTGGAACCAATTCCTTGTGGATACTGATGTCAATTTAAGCTAAAAAACAGAAGGACAAATACTAATAGAGTATTCTAGAATCCATTCTGAGAGGTGCCATACTCAGAACACCATGCCCACTAGGGATTGGAATTGCAATTCCTTATTTGTACGACCTTCTTACATGGGTACTCTACCCACTTTGGTTGGAGAACCTTAGGGTTCAAGGCACATAACAAGTATACAAAAAAACCTATAGTAAATAACTTGGTGCAGCCAACAAACTCAATTTTAAATATGGTCTTTTGACACACTAACCTTTGCAAAAATAATAGCTTATATCTATTTCCATAAAATCTCAGGTACACAGTTTTATCAGAAAACAATCTAGTATGCGGAGAGGTGGATTATTACCATGTGGCTGTGTTTTAGTTGCATGTTCCAACCACCTCTTACATGAAGTCCCATTCATCATAGGCTGTGGCTTCTGGGTCAGCAGCCATTCCTTCCAAGTCAGATGTTGCCTATACCGTGAGTGTGATTGATTAACTACCACTGTGCTCTGAAAACCCAACCTACAGGATAACCTATGACAGTGTTCTAGGGGGGCTCATTATAACAGAAGAGACAGTTCTCTTTGCTTCCATTTACACTAGCTGTCTTTAGATGTGCTTGTTATTTACTACTTAAAACCCTGGTTTTATTTTCCCAAGTCAGGGTAGGGTAGATGAGTCACAAATAACAGCCTCACTTTCTGCACCTAATATTCCGGAGGCAGTGTTTCTTCATTAATCAGTGAGATCACCTCCCTGTGAATTTTTCTTAAAACAGCACCATAGCCCTGGCTAGTGGCTTAGTGGATAGGCACTGGCCTGGGAACCCAAAGGTTGCTGGTTCAGTTCCCAGCCAGGGCATATAACCAGGTTGCAAGCCAGGTCTCCAGCCAGGTCCGTGGCTGGAGGCAGGTGAAAGGCAATCATACACATTGATGTCTCTCTCCCTTTCTTACTCCCTCCCTGCTGTTCTCTCTGAAAATAATGAATAAAAACTTCAAGAAATTTTTTTTTTTTTTTTTAAGAAAACAGCACCACAGACACTAGAACAAAAGAGTTGCTCCCAGTCCCAACACGGCAGTCAAGTGTGAGACACCTGTCATCACCAACGGCCCAGCTAGCTGAGATCTCTCCTGTGAAGATGTCAAGGGCTCTGTATCGAGGCCTGGATTGAACGTTCCCACTCTGTTGTACACTTCACCGCACAAACGTGGGCTCTTTAGGCTTAATTTTCCCAACCTCAGTCTCCTCATCTGTCAAAACAGGGCCCACAAGACCTAGCTCACAGCACTGTTGTGAGATTAATCAGCTCCTATGAGAAGAGGCCTCAGTATGGCACCTGGAACACAGGACACATTCATTTTGGCGGGAGGTGTTTTACTATCTGTCACAGTAAGCAAGCAGTGGCCCACAGAACAGATTCTGTGGCTCACAGGCACATTCTATTTGGTTGAATCCTGATTTTAAAATTATGAAATATCTGTTTGCCATAGACCTCATCACTCCCAACTGTACTTTGTTTATTAACTTTCCTGGCCTGGCCCTGTAGACACTTACGCCTTAAAGCTCTTGCCCTATATTATGGAAATAGCAATGCTATTAATCCAAGGAGACTAAAATCCCTGTCTCATAAATTCAGAATGTTAATGTCATTTGTAAACATCATTTTCCACAAAGGGATCCCTTAAGCATATAAATAAAATAAGCTAAATAAGCAAGCTGAGAAGCCAGAAAGGAAAAGGGGAAGGAAAGAAAAGAGGGAAACAACTGTAATACCTTGTTGCATATTCACTTTTACAGGCACTGCTGATCTGCTTCAAACCTTGGAAGGAAAATTAACCGTTTCTAAGTTATTACTAGCACTGTAATTAGCTTTCAGAATATTGGACATTGATGCTACAAACATCCATGTTACAACTTGGCTGGACTATACCTTTAGGATTCTGATACTGCCCTGAATCTTTCTTGCAGTCGATTCTAAGGAGCTTGCTTGCCTCATACTAAACATTAGCTCTGTAGCGTTATCATCTTTATTGATACTTGAGTAACTGTCTCACAGTATGTAGGTTTCAAGATATTAAATATTGGATCCCTGGCTGGTGGCACAGTGGATAAGTTGCCGGCCTGTGAACCCAAAGGTTGCTGGTTCGATTCCCAGTCAGGGCACATAACCAGGTTGCAAGCCAGGTCTCCAGCCAGGTCCATAGCTGGAGGCAGGTGAAAGGCAACCATACATTGATGTTTTCCTCCCTCTCTGCCTCTCTCCCTTCCCCTCTCTCTGAAAAATAATAAATAAAATCTTTTAAAAAAAGATCTTAAATATCCTTAACAAAACAAAGTTCTGACAATATTTTGCTGGCGCTTGCAAAAATCTGACATAGCCACCTGTTATTGCTGAATAGTAGTAACAAGTCCACAGAGTAAATATCGTATGAAAGAAGTAGTTTTCCCAACTGGAAAAATAATCTCATCCAATATGATAAATATGGAATAATACTGAACTCCCGCTAAGGAGAAAATAATATCTAGTTTCTGTTTTACCTTTCTGTCCAAGTTTACTTGGTTCACAGAGAAAAGCCAGGCTAAATGGAGGCTGCCACCCAATTCCATTAATTCTCCTTCCTTGGAAGCCAAAACTCCATAAGCCTGCCATCTTTGACACCAGAAGGAATTGGCACTTGTGAGTATTTCCTTAGTCCCCACAATATGGCAGGCTAAGAATGAGCACCTTTTAAAAACTTTAAAAGAGTCTAGCCTACTCTGTGTTCCAGAGAAAAAGGAAGTACCTGCTAGCTGTTCCCAGTTCTCATTAACTTGGGCAGAGAGGCTGCTCAGCAGGTAGTATGGCAGCTTTTTATGCTGGGGAAGCTTAGAGTCCCTCATGCCTGCCACCAGTTCAAAGTCTGATGGGGAGTTCAATCTCAAGTAATTCCTGGGATGGCGGAGAGCAATAACTGACGAGAGCTAAAGGCCCCTCCTTTGCAGCTCAGAAACTCACTCAACTTAGTTTGAACAGAAATGGAATTTTGTAGCTCAAATAATTGGGGAGCTTAGAGGTGCAGTTGGCTGGTGGCCCTCAGCTGGTTCAAGGGGATTCAAAGGTCACTATAAAGACTTATGTCCCTTTTTCCCTACCTCCTAGTTATGTTTTGGCTTCATCCAATCAGGCTTTCCTCACATGTCTTGGCAGCTCTAAGGTTACACGTTTATTTTAAGAATTATTCGCACCAAGGAAAAAAGGAAGGAAAAAGGAAGGGAGGAGGGAAGGGGGAAGGATGGGAGAGAGGGAGGAAAGATAAAGGGAAACCTCATTTGCAGTAGTTCCAGGCAAAATGTAGAGAGAGCTCTGATCGCCTTCACTTGGGGCCCATCCCCACCCCTACACCAATCCCTGCAGCACCCCTGTTGGATGGGCCTGCCCTGTGTGCCTACTTAGAGCACATGGAATAGATTCTGTTGTAGCTTCTGCTCTCTACCACAATCATTATAACCCACTGCCAAAAGACATTAACTTACACCTTCCCAATGGAAGGAATTTATTCAAGTATCAAAATGCCTAGAGTCACCTGACACCTACATAGGTAGACAGAAAATAGAGACTTACAATAGAGCTTTGATTCTAATTTAGAAATTGTATGCAGCCACTGGTAACAGAGATCTAAAATCACAATAGCTTAAACAAAAGAAAAATGTTTTTTCTCTCTGATAAAAAAATAATCCAGATATGCCAGTTCCATGGTCATCAGAGAGCCAGTGCTATTTAGTCTCCAGGGTGCCTCATAGTCACAAAATGGTAACTGTAGTTCCAACCATCATGTTAATATTCCAGTAGCAACCAAGAAATAGAGGCAAGGGCAAAGGATGCTCCTCCCAGCTGAATAAATGTCCATTTAAGAGTTTTCTCAGAAGCTCCTCCTTATGATTTCTGCTTACACCTCCCTGGCCATTCTAAAGCTCAGGAAATGTCAAATGTTCACTGGGAAGATAAACTAGCTATCGCTGTTAGAAATACTATTTACTCCTGGTGGAGTAAATGACTGTCCCCAAATGAGACAGAAGTCACAAGGCTAAAGCCTTTTAAACTCCACTGCATTCTAGCCTAGGAAGAACCCAATACTACACAGTGCCTGGCACTGTGTAACATGTGTAAATGATTATCAATTTTCTGATTTTAGCAGTTGCACACTAAAGATTTCTTTTAAAGCTGGTTTCTTTCATGTGAATGCTTAAAAATACCTACCTGAAGCAAGGCCTGGCTTGCTTCTGCATTCAGCAATAGTGTTTATTTGTTTTGCAAAGCAAGTTTTAAAAACGGTTGGAGGCCTCCTATGGTAGTTAATACATTATCTTAAGCAATTTAATGCAAATTAATTTTTACACAATCCTGAGTTTCAAAGGCCATTGAACTGGGGAAGGATGGAGTGAGGTTTAGGAGGAATCTGTTTGCTGCCTCCCATCTGGACCCCACAGACAGCTGCATCTGCTCCCACGTGTGATCACTAACACTCCGGCAGCTACCCTGCTAAACACAACCTGCGGGGTTGAGCTTATTTATTTAGTTAGTTATTACTCCGGAAAATGTTAAAATGCCTAGAAAGATGTATATTTCAACTTTTCTAGAAAACTGGGAGACATTATTTTTGGTATTTCCAAACTCTGTTTTTTTGTACCATAACATGAATTTCCACTGGGTTTTAAGGGTTTTTTCTTCTTCTTCTTCTTCTTCTTTTTTTGTATTATTTCTGGATTTCATTCTCTTTTAACAATGCTCCTTTTTCAGTAGGGTCTTACATGGAATGGATTCTGTTGTAGCAAATGGGAGACACGAAAATGTGCAGGGCAAGGAGTGATGAGTGTGGATGCGTGATTCTGAGTGGTGAGTGTGGATGCGTGATTCTGCAGCCTGAGGGTGGCTACAGTGTGGAGAGGGGATTGGATGGGAGCAAAGGAAAAGTGGGAAGCCCAGTGAGAAGGCTGCAGCATGTTAAAGCAGTTGAAAAGATAATGATAGTCTAAACTAAGGTTGTGGAAATGGCAGTAAAATGAGACACAAAGACACTTTGGAAGTAGGATTGACAAAACTTAGTGATGGTTTGGATGTGAGGGAAAAGGGAGATGCCATCAATGACAGGTAGATTTCTGGGTTGGGCAGTTGGGTGGAAATGGTCAAGCTCAGTTCCCTGTAAGAGTAAACCCAAGAGCAGCAGAAGGTCTGGAGAAAGGTGATAAGTTCAGGTCTGGGCAGTCGGTTCCCTGTGCAGCTTTGTAGTGCAACGGAAGAGTAGAAGGCTGGAAAAATGTGATTCTTAGCCAACTGCACCATCACAGCATGGCTTATAAAATTCAGGAATATGTCATATTAATTCATGGATAATCCTAATCTTTGGGAACCAAGAAGAATGAGCAGTTCAACAGTTTAGTAACTTAAAGTTTGGATATCTCCCAGAGTTGGCCACTTCTTTCCTGAAGTCACAAACCTGAAGCAGAGCCTTCTTTGTTTCTCAGAGATGTTCTCTGCCAGTTATGTGAATTCAAGAGAATTTCAGGGCCTGACACCTGTCCCATGTTCTCTGACCCCTCCTGCAAAAGGTCTGAGGAGAGGTGACACCAGCCGATCATATCTACAATGATTTTCCATTTCGAAATACTAACCCCTAACTGGATCTTTTTACATTTTCACTCAGAAAGTAAAGTACAATAGTAAAGTGATCATATTTTCAAAATAGCAATATTGCCTCAAACAGATATTTGAGATGGGCTCCAAGTTATTTTTATATGTTATCAGAAAGTAGGTGTTTTTAAAAACAACTTAAATTCTCTCTACCATGCATTGTATCTCTTAGTTTCTGAGTATTTCTCTTGGGTAAGGTAGGAATGGGGGAAGGCAAAAAATAGTAAGTCTTATTCTCAGTACTCTGAAAATGTGTAATGCAACAATAGAGGTGAAAACCATCTTCTTTCTTTGGCCTTAAAATAAATAAATAAATAAATATAAATACAGCCCTGGTTGATGGCTCAGTGGATAAGGCACCAGCCTGCGAACCTAAAGATTGCTGGTTCGCTTCCCGGTCAGGGCACATAACCAGGTTGCAAGCCAGGTCTCCAACCAGGTCCATAGCTGGAGGCAGGTGAAAGGCAACCATACACTGATGTTTCTCTCCCTTTCTTCCTCCCTCCATGCCCTTCTCTCTAAAAATAATGAATAAAATATTTTTAAATAAATAATCATCTCAGATAATTTCCTCAACATTTTTATTTTTTAAGGATTTTATTTATTTACTTACTTATTTAGAGAGAGGGGAAAGTAGGAAGAAAGAGAGGGAAATGTTGATGTGAGAAACATCAATTGGTTGCCTCATATGCCCCAACAAGGGACCAAGCCGACAATCCAAGCGTGTGCCCTGACCGGGAATTACACCAGTGACCTTCTGCTTTGCCAGACGATGCCCAACCAACTGTGTCACACCAGCCAAGCCTCTTCAACATTTTTAAAAGGTATTAATGACATAGTTGGACATTATTGAGCTCAAAGACAAATCTGATTTTAATATGGTGGGGTTCCTTTATGCCCCCCCTTGCAAGAGCAGAGTACAGTAGTTTATCTATTCTATGAGCATGGCTCACTCTTCGAGTGTTCCCTGGTCCCATGTCTGCCCCATCTCTCCTGCAGTTGAATTCCAGAGGTGCTTGAGCGTGCCAATAAGCACACGCCAGGCCCACAGCACGTATGGGTCAAGATGGAGGAAAAGCAAGGCCAGAATCTGACTTGTAGCAGCTTGGTGAACTGATAAAAACAATATCGAAGGAATAATGGTAATGAGAGAGAATACTACGCTCTTTTCCCAAGGGGGTCCTTCTGGGTGTGTGTTTACAGCAGATTTTTGTAGCAGGTCAGCATGTCTGACTCTAGATCCCGCTCTCTTGCCTCTGGCAGCTGTCCTGGCCTTAACCCTTCTTCCTGCCACTTCTGTGCGGGGTGGGACAGGGGAGGGGCCACCGTTCCCAGGAGTCACTGAGCTGGGAGCGAGAGACATAAAGAAGAAAGGTCTTGTTTCCACTCCCCTGAGATAGGGAACTCCTGGGATAGTACCAAGGCAGAGTTGTTTAAAGCCAATGACAAGAGCCTTCTACTCTTGGCCATAATAAAGTAACAGGAGCAAGAAAACAAAACGAAAGGAAAGCACACCCAGAAAAAAACATGAAACAACCCTCAAACAGTGGACAACTGGCAGGACAGTACAGTGATGCCTGAGAGAAGGGAACAAATGAAATGAGCCCTGCAATTGCCCAGCTTATTACCCAGAGGGAGTTTCCAGACCAGGCTCGGGGAGAATTCAGGCAGAGCCCAGTGGGCCCGCTGAGATGAGGGGGCAGAGCCGGAGCCTGGGAGGCCAGGGACATTAGCGTCCTGGGAAGAGCTCCAGAGAAGGGAGCAGCACACAAGTCATCAGTCCTGCAAGCCCCAAGTCGATTCTGGTTTAAAGGAAAAGCACCCTAAGGATGGAACCATTAGGTACAAGTTACAGGGATATAGTTTTCAGTTCAACATAAGGAACAGCATTCTAAAATCAAACCAAAGAGTAAACTGAACCCTCTGGAAGGCAGTGAGTTTACTACCTCTGAACATGTTTAAAAATTGAATGGCCACGCACAGGGGTGCCACCCATGGGGAGACCACAGCTGATGGCGCCATGCGCACAGACGCTAGAACCCCCCACGTGCCTGTGCAGAGTGAGCAGATGGGTAAGAAGCATCCCTTCCACTTCCACTTAATGAACAGCGAGTCAAAGAAGACGAATATTAGAAGCACTTGCTCAGAACTCCTTAGGGGTCCCTCACTGATGAGTTCTTGGGGGCACTCTTACCTCTCAAAATGCTGGGGAAAATTACCTTCCTGATGGCATGTTGCACGTAATAGCTGTAAACCTTGGGATTTAGGTTTATGGGTAACCCTTTGCTTTCCTGATATTCTAATAGTTCTATATCCTCTCAGGTAACTGCATTTGTGTAACAAATTTATAGTGTGAGTAGGAGTAATTCTTTAGGATTGGATTTTTGCTACCTTTGCCTAGAACTAGGACGTGCCAGGGGGAATGATATTCTAGTATGTCGATTCTGTGTTTAAGGAGACTATAAAACAAAGAAGCAATTCTGAAAAATATGTGTCCCCCCTAAAAAAATTTTTTTTCAACACTAAAGAAGGAAGAGGAAGGAGAGCTAGATAAAGGAAAGAAATCTTTTGTGGGGGACTAAGCCAACTACACTTAAATGGTCTAAGGAAAAAATTGGTGGAGGAATTCGAATCATGGACAGGTGCTATGAATGTAATTTAAAATGCTCGGGAACCTGCCAAAGAAGAGAAAAATGTGTTGCTTTTGAGATCATTTCCCAGCAGCTTCATAAAAGAAAACTGATTACAGGAATTTAATAAGTAAAGCCGAGCCAAAATATAATAATCAAATGAGTTTTTAATTATATTTCAGGCAGAAAAAATTCCAATTTGTGCTCCTGGGATTAAAAAAAAAAAAGTTCTAGAGAAATGCTTTTGTAGCAGGAAAACAACATAAACACTAATTTCCATAGCAATTATAATAGTTTAATTAAAAGGCTTAAGCAGAATGAAGGGAAGCCAGTGCCAACCTATATTAAATAGACCCATGGCCTTCATTGCTACCTCACACTATTGTCTAAATAAAAGCTCTATGCATTGAGCAGGAAAAGGTACCTGCATGTTTCCCATGGAAATAGACAGGATTTTTATCACTGCCTGGGTTATGTTGCTGTATTATTTTTATATGGATAACAAATACATCTGATTTTATATGGTGTGGCTCAATCCATGTTGCTCAGTGTGATAACTATCACTTTTTCTTTTTAAGAGAGAGCATGTGTGTGCTCTGCTTAAGGGACATCCATATGAAAGAACATCATAGCCAGGATGGAGTGCTCACTGCTCAGTAGGATACCAGGTTATTCCTGGGCGTTTCTGCCCCCTCTTACTTACTTACTTTCCATCTAGGGACATTTTATTTGTGGTCTTATGACTCCCTGGAGTGGGAGGCTGAGGGGACAAACGGATGGTTTGTAATCATGCTTAGGGAAGAACCTCAATTAGAAGAGCTATTGCTCCTGTTGGAGAACTGGGCTCTTGGCCGCAGGCCATGCTTGGAGAAAACCTCCTAGGAGGTGTGCTGAGCTGCAGAGGTTTGTTGGCTTGAGAGGAACGGGACACACCTGCAAGGTGTCTCTGTCGGAGATCTAATCTGCAGCCACAGAACACTGACCCAAGACATCCAGTGGCAACTCGAAGTACTCCTGCCTTCGCATGAGTTAGCTCCCACACAGCTCCTCCATCCTGCTTTTCAGGCACTGCTTTGTTCCACTCTAGGAGTGATCCAAGTTTTGTGAGCCCCAAGGTTTGTGAGGACATTTTTTTTTTTAATACATGAAATTAAGTAAAAAGGAAATATTTAGAAGGGTCTCCTGTAATTAGGACCCTAGATCCTGAGCTTCATTAGCCTCATGGTCGTTCAGCTTCTGGCCACACGCTCTGTGTCCTCTTCCTTCACCACTTCTGCCGCCCTCTGCCGCTCTCTTCCATGCTCCTTTTCTTTTCTCCCATGTCTGTTTCCATACATGTTCTCATGGTGATCTGTACATGCGGCACAGCTCCCAGAATCTTAGCTCTAAAAACAAGTACCTCTTCTTGTTTCAAGATTTTACCTGGTTTTTCTTATTCAG
The DNA here is from genome assembly GCA_004026585.1 of Noctilio leporinus. NCBI lineage: Eukaryota > Metazoa > Chordata > Mammalia > Chiroptera > Noctilionidae > Noctilio > Noctilio leporinus. Next base: position 294,779 of record PVIW01001078.1, on the reverse strand, counting down.
GAAAGTCCTTCTGGAGTCATCTACAATAGAGCAAATGGAAGGTTTATTTATTTATTTTTTTAATTAAAGTTCACGATCTATTGAGATAGAGGCCTCCATGGCAGGCAAAGATGCACATATTAGCAACATGCTAGAGCTAGATAGTTAGTTTCCTGTTTGATGTGGATCTAAAACAGGATCATAATCTAATTGGCCCACACCCTGGTAGTAATATAAGGCCACCTGTCTGTTTTCATTTCTGCATAGGTTCTATTAATATAAATGTATATCTACTTGCAAATAGCTCACGGTTACCAAACAATCATCGTTTTTCATTTCTTACAGAGGGTTTCCATTCTCCTCAGTGAAAACTGCAAAATCATGTCAGTGACTCTGATTCCTCTCTCCCCCACCTTTTTATTGTTTTATCGTAGGCATTGGTGAAAGTTAATGTGAAACTCAAGCCGATGCTGGATTCTGTGGCTGTGAACAGAAGTAAGTGGGAAGAGTTGCATCAGAAAAGGCTTCTGGTCTCAGCTGCTGCCTCCACCTCTGTGGGCCTCACAGTGACCAAGGAAAACAGTAACTAACCCTCCGGGTCAGCTGCTGCTGCAAAATGACTGCATCCTGAAGGGCCAGGTCTGGTCCAGCCCATCACCATTTTGTCCTTTAGGCTCAGACAGACATAAAGTCTGGGAAGCCTGCCTGGGCTCTTACCTTGAAGTTGGTTGGCAGGGGAGAGCAAGACAGGAAAGACAGAGCAGGAGGTGGGGCAGGAGGTACCTCCCAGGACCCTCAATGTCCCCTGATGAGCAGACACAGGCTGAGACTGAGCCAGGTGCTGGGCAGAGACCATTGTGGATCCAGGGCCTGAGGATGGCCGGCCTGCTTCTTCAAGACAAAGAAGTGCAGAATGGGACTCTCGTCATTAATGCTGCTTCCTTTTGTACAGGCTCTTTTATTTGTTCCAAGCCAAAGCCTGTCTTCGCACCCTTTCCCAAGCACCCTCTTGTGCCAGACTGTCCCCAGGATCCCGATTTGTATTTTGTAGAGGTATTTTGCTTTTATCCTAGAGTTTCTTAATGGTGGCTCAGAACCTGTAGACTTGCCTATGTAAAAGATAAACTATATATATAATCTTTACGAGCACCCATCATTTCCAGTTTTCCCCTAAAAAAAACCATGGTAGGAACACGTCAAATGTGTTTGTCTAATTGGTATGTATACAAGATTCACAACACTGCATTGGGATTATGGTCTCCTTTTTCAGTTTTTGCATTCAACCTTCACTGTAGACCAACTCTATTCCCAGAAGGTATAGATTAATAGGCTTTAATTAAAGTCAGAATGAAAGGAAATCTATAGTTGGATTTACTGCAAGCGTTATATAAACATTTAGAAATTACTATTTCCTACAGTTAGACATTTCATAGGACACAGCAGCACCAAGGAGAATGATCGCTGACTACATTGAGTTCTCCTAGTGATGCTTTTTGTATAAAATTGAAGGTTACCATCAGTACCAACCTACAGCCAAACACAGGTTCCCCCAATTTGCAGTGTTTTTCTTAAGTGTTAGAAACAATGTTTGACAGGTTAAGAAATAATGGTCTGGACCGAGAACAAATATTCTATTAAAAGATTGAAAGAAGGTGAAAAGATTAGTCAAAGAACATATATGAAGGGCCCATGGACAACAGTCAGGGGATTGACTGTGGGAGTCGGGGGTGGGCTGGGTGGAGCCAGTGAAGGGAGAAAAATTGAGACAACTTTAATAGCATAAATAATAAAATATTTTTTAAAGCCAGGTTTATAATGGGTAAGACTAAACTATATTGAATGGATGCAATGACTAGAAAGCTACTTTGCTTCCCATCTTATGTGGGTTGAGGACATGGTGTGCCTTCTCCACAGAGCACTAGGCCAGCCACTAGATATATACCGCTCCCTTTGGCACTACGGACTGGATGACCAGTCAATTCACCTAACTGCTTCCACTCTGTTTCCCCATTTGGCAAATAAGATTACACTAGATGATTTTCAAACATATTTTAACCTCAGAACTCTTTGTGGAAATAAATTTAATAGGGGAACTCCTCAAGGTCTAAAACATCTAAAAGTCCAAGTCTCCCATCCGACACAGGGTTGGGGACCCAGTGTTGCTACAAACCCTCACACTTTAACGACATACATGGTGGCCCATAGCAGGGGTCTGAGGTGTTTGAAATTTTCTGGACCAGATGAACCTTAAAGTCCATTCCAGTTCTGAAAAGTCTAAAATTTACAAACCCCTTTTTGGTTCTTTTTGCCACCACCATTATCAGTTAACTTTTGTACTCAAATACTGAGACAATAGGGGTCAAGTTCCACAAAAAATATCATTTTCCTCACAAGAGCAGGCATTCAGGAAATGTTTAAAGAATGGGTAAATTAAGGTATCGAAACAGAAGTGAAGAAACAGCACATTTGTTGGGAAGAAGTAAGATTCCAGGTGGCCAAAAAGAAAGTAAAATTATAAACCAGGCAAAGAGGGTGAAAGGAGGAGGAGAAGCAAAAGAAGATGACCAAGAAAGAAGAACTAGGGACCAAGACAGGTGGTAAGAGAATGGCCAAAGGAAAGGAGAAAGTCAGTCCAAACAAAGAAAAATGGTACTTCTAACCTGAAGAAGAAGAAGGAGAAGGAGAAGGAGAAGGAGAAGGAGAAGGAGAAGGAGAAGGAGAAGGAGAAGGAGGAGGTACAGAATGCTGTCATCTATTGCTTAGAAAAGAGAAACTTGATTGAGGGGGGAGGGGTTTGACAGAAAAGGGAAGGAAGGAGTGGGGGTCCTAACGTTCCTAGCTGCCCTTCACCGCTGTCCCTGCAGGGCAGGCTGCAGAGACCAGAGGAGAAAATGAGAGCAGGAAAAACAGCCTCCGCGGAGCGGGTAAGAGGAGGTTGTTCAGATTTATGGGTTTTATTAAGCCAGTTTTCTGAATCACTCTGCCGTAAAGGAAAACGACTTCCCGGGGCCGTCTCTCCTCCTCAGGTGAGGAACAAAGGGTGGGTGGAGCTAGGCGCGGGCCCAGCGCAGGGGGCTGCGGCTTAGACGCACTGCAGGCGTTTCGGGCTACTCTGCAGCCACATCGTGCTTTTATCACGAGTGGGAATTGAAAATCAGTCCGTGTGCGGCAGAGACGAACCCACATCTGTTATCCTCTCCAACAATAAATAAGTAAATAGCCCAGACAGGCGGATGCCAGTCTACCTACAGCAAAACTTGAAAGCCTGTGCTGGATAATAAAACTAGACCCGGGGTCCCGCGGAGACCGCAAGCAGCTACAAGCACCGTAGCTGTCCTGCACACTGATGCTGCAGATTGCTAAGGGGAACATAATTTATAGCACAAACCCTACGGCTTCCACTAAGGTTGAGTGTTCCCCTCATTTCCTTGCCTTTTTATTGGCTTCACTGCACGGTTGCCAATAGCAACCTCCACTGGTAGCAAGGGGAGTTCAACATCATTGCAATCTGCCATACAGTGGAGCCCTGACAATGTCAACCATCAATCAAGTAGCTGTTTGTAATTGCCTCCATCTATTTCTCCTGTCTCAAGGTGTCTTTCCTATTGTGGGTCAGAATTCAGAAACTGCTGACTAACGCCATGGGTCTGCTCCCCCACCATGAAGCAGTGGAAAGAAGGGGAGCGGGCTCCCTGCCACCAGCAGCGCAGGGGTTAGAGGTGAACTTTTGTGAGTCAAAGGTATTTTTAGTCCCTTTCCTAAACAATCTATAAATTTCCAAGATCGTGAGGTGTGTGTAGTTATCCATGTATTCTGCTTTTTTCTAAAACAGAGAAAATTATCCCAGTCCTTATTATTAATGTTTATTTCCTACTCAGGGAAGGCATTTAAAATGTGAGCCTTCTTACAAAACCTACAACTGATCAGATTACATTTGCTTCCTTGGTTCTCTTGGCATTCATGTTTGAAATGACTTCATCCTCGAGAAGCATATTTTTTCCAGAGAGGCTATTTATTCTCTTATTAGTGAGTGTGTAGATGATATATGCGCAGCCTACAATGTAGCTGGCAACCCTGGCCACTAGGGTCAGCGTGGCAGACTGGAAAGGTCACCATCCAGCGCACAACACCCTGGCTTGGCCACCAGCTGGACCTGTAATCTTGGGACTCACCAGGTGTCAGGCTTTTTGTCTGTGAAATAAAAGCATTGACTTCATTTCCACAACAAAGGACCAAGCCGTACTTAACTTTAAAAATTTTTCCAGATACCTGTATTGTTTATTGTTTTCAAATAAAATAGGAATAAACTGAAAAAGGACATCATCTCATTAAAGACAAAATAAAAAGTTACATATATGAGGTAAGATATAAAAACAATCTTACCCCAGATATGTCTGAAGCCTGCCTCTAGTGATCATAAAAGATATTATGTCGTCAGTACAATTTTTAAAAATATGTCCTTTTATCACATAAAGGACAATTTTAGATGATCTCATATCACAGATATCCCATAAATGCTATCCAATTTAATTTAGAAGAAAATTCATAAAGTGAGTAAAAAGTTAAAATTGCATGTGCATTTTCTGTTTCCAAAATCTTTGAGGTCTATACACTTCCAAGTCTTTTATATTTGCACACATATTGGGTTAGAAATAGCCTTTAAAATTTTGTTAGTGTAATAACAATGTTATTTATCGCAACAGGAATTCAGTTGCTTTTTTCATATATCAAAAGTTTTCATATTTTTTCCACTTACCTTAGGTCATCAAACAGAATCTACTCAATTTATTTGGCATTATAATTATTTTAAAATTCATTTCTCCTGCTGTCTCTTCTTGAAGTGTAGAAATATGATAACATTTTATCTTAGTGACAGTGAAACAATTCCCTTGAAGTGGGATGGAAATCTAAACATATTAGGGGAAGAATTAAATCTAAAGAAAAACATTGGGGTTGGAGAAAAGAAAACGCAGAAAGAAGTCATTAAAGCTACAGAAGAAAACCTGATTTGGGAACCTAAGAACTCTGGCAGTACCACTGTAATGAAGGTTCATTATCTGTTGTTCTGCCATGTGCTGTGAAGAACTCCCAAAACACAAATGTATCCAGAAATTTAAAGGTTGAGTCTGGCTACAAGAAGGCCAGGATATCCAAAGTTTTGTAAGTGATCAATAACAGAATAAAACACAGATGGCAGAAAGAAAATGAGTGTGTCTGGAAAATTTCATGATGAGCACCTTACATTATATACTTTTTCATCAATACAGCGTAATGTTGTATTGTACATCTTTCTAACTTAATGGTGAATGTTCTTACATATTTGGTACATCTCCAACTGTGCTACCAAAAGATTGTTTATCTGTGTATCAAATCTATACCAATGTTGTTGATGTATACACTGGTACAAAACTGTTTGTTTTATTCAGTAAATTACATATTTGCTGTGAAAAAAAAAAAAAAAGGTTATTTGAAGCCATTTATCTTTGTGTTCATTTCCTGTGGATATATGCATCTGTATAAGAATCTCATTTTTTTTCTTCAGATTTAGGTTAAATCGTATTTAGATGAATTATTCTTAAAAAACAGCATAGTGTGGAAATAATAGGAGGCTAGGTTTTGTTGAGTTTTATTCCCTTAGGTACAAATTGCCTTTGCCATTTTATTTTGATGTACAATAATCGAAAAAGAATCTTCTACTTATTAGCTTCCTGATGATTGTTTTACACAAAAGAAGGGAAATAGGTTTTCAATGGAGCTGTCTGAAGTCACTCCCTTTGTGTAGATTTCCCAGGCGGATGTTTCATTGTAAGAACACTACATTATGTGTGGCTTGGCCATTTCACAAGCAACTAATCCATGATTTTGAAAACAGTCTGCTGCTTTCAGAGACTAAATACCTTTGTGTTTAATAAAATGCTTCAAATTTAACTGAAGCTTTGGGATCATCTTTTTCTTGAGAAGGGCGATTTAAAGGCTAAAAGAGGCAAGCATGCATAAGAACACCAGCAACTTAAATCTTAACTGTCACTTTTAGCCCATTAACCTTGTCTTGATCTGTGGTGTTGGCCTGTGTGAGTGGAAAACTGGGACCACCCTGTCCATGGAGCATTTTAAAGATGACAAAATAATTCAAATGATTGAAGTTTTTCTGGAGGAAGAAGAGTCTGCCGCCAAAGGCAGGGTCCTGGGTTCCTACATACAGATTGCTCATATTTGCAAGGGCAATTACACAGGGGGACTGACCGCCCCCCGCCGGCGCTGACGCCGTACAATTACACAACGGCTTCGGTGCTTAAACTTTAAAATTCTTGCACCATTGTGCCTGTTCTGTTAGAACAAACTGCAGCAAATGATCCAAAGGCAATTCAAATGACTGAAGAGGAGGTGCCCGGGGGTGGGAGGCAAGAGGTACAGTGTGGCCCCTACTGGCCAGCTGAAGCAATCGCCAGTCCTCCGGTGCTGGCTGCGGCAACCCTGCTTCTTTGTGCTTTGTAGTCCATGCTTTTCAAGTGACGCCAACAATAAGAATCACCGAATTCACAGAAGAGCTGTAAAGATTAATGAGGGGAGTTCGGCGAAGCAGGTCCTGGTACAGAAGGTACCTGAGCATAGAGGCTAGGGTAGGTCTTTGTTTGGATGGTTGGTTATTTTTAAATGTCAGTATCCACAGTTGTGCCTTCCCTAATTCCTTTTATAAACCATATTGCTACTGTGGTCTCCCTGAGAAATGCACTTAGATCATAACACTGTAAGCCCCCAAATACAAATTACTTGATACAGAACAAGGGATAGCCAAGAAGAAAATCTAATTAAAATATTAATAAAGTTGGAACTTCCAGTGAAAGAAGAGTTCATAATGAGGTTAAATGTCTCACCATCTGAGTGTAAATGTTCCCAAGTATTGATTTGGAAGACAGTCTTTCCAAAAGTCTGAAAGATTGAACAGATGCTCCAGCAAGTCAGTTAACTACATTGCCAATTTGGCACTAATTTATTCTTTTCTTTCCTATTTATGGCGAAAGATGTGCAAGATAACTGAGCCACTGCCCAAACTGGCCATTCTGCAGAAAATGGCCTGCAATGAAAGTGAAAAAGAATTAACAACTGAAAAATGGTTTTGCAGCAGGTCTTCCTTTACTAAGTAAGATGTCTGACCAGAGCTGTAGTTGTTGAGATGTTCATAAATTACCATTGTATAGGAAGTGGTATTTCCAGGATAAAAAGAAAACACACCTTCCAGCTGGTTTTAAAAGAAAATGACAAGCAGATTAAGCATACAGATAGAATTTGATGATCTCACATTTTGGCAGGCACAAACATAAACATGTTAAGAAGCATCATGCTTTTAGCTTTTATCCATTTTGTAGGAATGGAATTCTTCTATGTAGTAAACATGCCTCCCCTTATGCAGCAAAATCCAACACCATTTTCCCAAAGATTAATTCCTTTCAATGACGCACTGAATCATTTTTGAATCATTTTACTGTAACCATTAAATACTTTCTTACTGCTAGGAATAACATGATACAGTTACTTTTTGATATATGCTCCAGATATTCAAGATTCTATTGGAAACAAAATGATCCTTATGACATCCCATATAATTGATTTCCAGAATTTCTATCATTAATTAAAGAGTCTTCTTGCACCATCTCCTCCTCTCCACACCCCAAAACAAAACAAAACAAAATAAAACAAAACAAACAAAACAAATCTATTCCCCAACTGCCTATCAGAGACTAAATAAAAGTCAGTCTATCACAGCAGCAGTTACGGTCGTGCCAATTTCACAGTGTGATTTGTGCACTCATTTCATTTTGGAAATGACCCTGCCCTCCATCTGTGTAAGCCGAATGTCCTGCTTTTTTCCAGCCAGCACATTAAATAAGGAGGAAGACACAGACAGCCTCCCTCCTGCTGCCTTGATCATAGATAGGTACCAACACAAAGAGGGGAACTTCAACTGATGCCTGTAGGGATCAGAGCAATTTGGGACAAAAGCAATAGTCCTTTTATTTTATTTTTTTCATATTTTTTCTAGGGAACGGTTTGAAAGTGAATGCTTTCACAACACAACTCTGAAAAACAGAGGGACAGACTAAAGATATATAAGGCAATTTCCTTTTGCCATGTTCTATCATCTCATCTTGATTTAAGAGCAACTTACACAAAGTAACGATTCATGCATAAATGCTTTAAAATACCAAACCTGAGTTTCCAAGGAACAAGAGTAGTCAGGCAGCCATGAAGGGAAGATTCTCGGCTCACCCTCAATTACTGAGCCGCACTAGCCAGCATCCCTCCTCAATCCACATACCTCCCTGGGTTGAAGACACTTAAATGGTGCACCTAGAGACTGGATTGAAAGAAGCCTTCAAATAGGGTTATGGTGGTCCTCACAACTGTTTTCTGTGGGGAAATTTAGGTGGCTCAGAGCCCCACTCATTGAAATAAGTGTAGCCCGTCCCTTCCTTGATATTCATGCAGTGGAAGCTTCCTTGTCTGATTTCACCCATAAGGGCACAGTTCTGCTAATATCTTAGCAAGGGAAAATGCTGAATGAGTACACGAAGTCAGTTGTTTTATGATAGCAGCAAAAACTCACCTCCTAACTGTTACAGGTAACTAGGAGCTATACCACATCCGTTAGTTACTTCCTAACATCTGCTCACAGCCCTAATTCAGGCCTAAACAATCAAATTTCTATTGCCCAAACTAACTTGGTTGGTGTTTTTTAATGGAGAAAAAAATAAATGAATCTACCATTATACAACTTGGCACCAAACACTGAACTCTTAAAAACTTATCTATAGGAAGTGTATGAAATAGATTAGTCATCAGTCACTATTTCCTACTGAAACTAGCTGTAAGATATCACAGCACAGCCACTAACTACTCAACTGTGCAGTCTCAAGCAAGTGAAGCAAGGTTACTTGAACCTTTCTGGCACACAGACTCTTTATCTGTAATATGTAGAATACTGGGTAGATATTATGATTAGAATCAATATATGTAGATGTTCTAATAGAGTGCCTAATCATATATATATAGTTGCTGTTGTATATATAGATGGGATGAGGGGACAGCAAAACTGTAGAAGAGGAAAATAAAGGATTTGCACTTAAGTCTTTAAATATATAGTCAATGCTTTTATTTAGACATCATTTATATTGCATACTAGACAGGCTAATGCAGATTATGGAATATCAGCAGAGATGTAGGGAGATCAAGGAAGGCTGATTTCTTAACTGCAAGGAAATTTAAAGACCCTTGGCAGTAAACACGGCCAAGTTTAAAGCCAACATCTGCTCAGTAATATTGTTATTTATTAAAAAGGGGCAGTGGTGGTTCAAGTCCCCAGTCAGGGCACATAACCAGGTTGCCAAGCCAAGTTTCCAACCAGTTCCTTAGCTGGAGGTAGGTGAAACGATGATGCTTCTCTGCCTTTCTTCCTCCCTCCTTGCACTTCTCTCTAAATATAATGAATAAAATCTTTTTTAAAAAATAATAAATAGGATGGATGGGGAGGGGGACAGAGGGGAACAAAAAGGGGATGGATGTAATACAACAACAATAAAATAAAATAAAATAATAAATAAATAAATAAATAAATAAATAAATAAATAAATAAAAAGGGGGAGCGGGAGGCACCTGATTCTAACATTTAAGGTCTCTCATACCAGATAAGATATTTCAAAAAAAAAAATTTTTTTTTCTATCTTTAACCTGTGGAAATGGCAAAAATTAGGAATCTTGGTTTTTCTGCATATTGTTATTTGAAAGGGTGCCCTTGGGGCAGCTTAAAAATAGAACGTAATTGTAAGGGGAAGTCCAAGGAAATAGTTCACCTTTTCCATACCGTAAATTTACAAAACAAAACGCGAAATGGCACTATTTTATGCAGCATATAATGTATGAGGCTCATAAACGCAAGGAGCATAAGACCATAAACCTTCTTCCCCTGCCTAGGAGACCTAGGTGATACAACAGATAGCCAGCAATCCTCATCTACAAAAACCAGGGAAACCCTACCTGCCAGGCGTTGGCTCAGCCTGTCAGAGACTACAAATCCCAGAAAGCACGGCGGCCACGTCTCAAGCGAACGGGTGTATTTGACCTGTGCATGCCGGGAAATAGAGTTTCAGCCTCAAAACTACTAGGCGGGGTTTTCGCGCTCTCCTTAATCACATCCTCTGCAATACATCTTCCAGGACTGGATCAGTAATTGAGAGACTCACGTCACTGATTTTTTTTTTTTTTTTTTTTTTTAATATTACAAACGCTCCACTTCCGTCCGGGAAGAGCATTCCGTTTCCGGTTGGCTCGTTGCCCTGGTAACCAAGACGCCCAAGCTTCTTGGCAGTTATGGCGGGGCTGGGGCAGATTCCCGACGGGGAGTTCACCGCGGTGGTGTACCGGCTCATCCGGGATTCCCGCTACGCCGAGGCGGTGCAGCTGCTGGGCGGAGAGCTCCAGCGGATCCCCAGGAGCCGCGCCGGCCTGTCGCTGCTGGGCTACTGCTACTACCGCCTGCAGGAGTTCGCGCTGGCCGCCGAGTGCTACGAGCAGCTGAGCCAGCTGCACCCGGAGCTGGAGCAGTACCGCCTGTACCAGGCCCAGGCCCTGTACAAGGCCTGCCTTTACCCGGAGGCCACCCGGGTGGCCTTCCTCCTCTTGGACAACCCCGCCTACCACAGCCGGGTCCTCCGCCTGCAAGCCGCCATCAAGTACAGCGAGGGCGATCTTCCCGGGGCCAGGAGCCTGGTGGAGCAGCTCCTGAGTGGGGAAGGGGGAGAAGACAGCGGCGGCGAGAACGAGTCAGACGGCCAGGTCAACCTGGGTTGTTTGCTCTACAAGGAGGGACAGTATCAAGCCGCATGTTCCAAGTTCTTTGCAGCCCTGCAGGCCTCGGGCTACCGGCCTGACCTTTCCTACAACCTGGCGTTGGCCTATTACAGCAATCGTCAGTATGCCCCCGCTCTGAAGCATATCGCGGACATCGTTGAGCATGGCATCCGCCAGCACCCGGAGCTAGGTGTGGGCATGACCACCGAGGGCATTGATGTGCGCAGCGTTGGCAACACTTTAGTCCTTCACCAGACTGCGCTGGTGGAAGCCTTCAACCTCAAGGCAGCCATAGAATACCAACTGAAAAATTTTGAGGCGGCCCACGAAACCCTCACTGACATGCCACCTAGGGCAGAGGAAGAGCTGGACCCTGTGACCCTGCACAACCAGGCACTAATGAACATGGATGCCAGGCCTACAGAAGGGTTTGAAAAGCTACAGTTCTTGCTCCAACAGAACCCCTTTCCCCCAGAGACTTTTGGCAACCTGTTGCTGCTGTACTGTAAGTATGAGTATTTTGACCTAGCGGCAGATGTCCTGGCGGAGAACGCCCACTTGACTTACAAGTTCCTCACACCCTATCTCTATGACTTCTTGGATGCCATGATCACTTGCCAGACAGCTCCTGAGGAGGCTTTCATTAAGCTTGATGGACTAGCAGGTGTGCTGACTGAGCAGCTCCGGAGACTCACTAAACAAGTACAGGAGGCAAGGCATAATAGAGATGATGAAGCTGTCAAAAAGGCCGTGAATGAATATGATGGTGTCCTGGAGAAGTATATTCCTGTGTTGATGGCCCAGGCAAAAATCTACTGGAACCTTGAAAATTATTCAATGGTGGAGAAGATCTTCCGTAAATCTGTGGAATTCTGCAATGACCATGATGTGTGGAAGCTGAATGTGGCTCATGTTCTGTTCATGCAAGAAAACAAATACAAAGAAGCCATTGGTTTTTATGAGCCCATAGTTAAGAAGCATTACGACAACATCCTACAGGTCAGTGCTGTTGTGCTGGCTAATCTCTGTGTTTCATATATTATGATAAGTCAAAATGAAGAAGCGGAGGAGTTGATGAGGAAGATTGAAAAGGAGGAAGAACAGCTCTCCTATGATGACCCAGATAAGAAAACCTACCACCTCTGCATTGTGAATTTGGTGATAGGGACCCTTTACTGTGCCAAAGGAAATTATGACTTTGGGATATCTCGAGTTATCAAAAGCTTGGAACCTTATCATAAAAAACTGGGAACTGATACCTGGTATTATGCCAAAAGATGCTTCCTGTCCTTATTAGAAAATATGTCAAAACACACAGTCATGCTTCGTGACAGTGCTATTCAAGAATGTATCCAGTTTCTGGAACACTGTGAAGTGTATGGCAGGAACATACCTGCCATTATTGAACAACCCCTGGAAGAAGAAAGAATGCATATCGGGAAGAATACAGTCACATATGAGTCCAGGCAGTTAAAAGCTTTAATTTATGAAATTATAGGATGGAATATGTAGTCATGTCTGATAATGGGCATTTATCATAATGGCTGTTATCTATATTTGGTATTATCTTTATCCTTTAGCGTCTTTACATTTGTTAAATTTTTTACCAAATAATTTTGATGAAATAGTTTTGTGCGAAATCTCACAAAATGAAACTTGTTGTAAAAAGCACTTGAACCCTAGAAGCATATGGAAAACTGTAAAAGTTAATGAGAAAGTTGTGTTTAAAGCATTTGTAGTACCTGTATTCTTTCTCCTTTGTTCTTTGTGCTTTGCTGCATTCTGAGGGAACCCTGCATGACAAGATGACATTATCCAGTACTAGGCACTCTGAAGTCCAGGATTCAGTTAATAAATAGGACATCTGGACATTAATAATTATTTTAAGAATATTGTGTTCTACTCCAACATTAACCCTTATAATTACATTAATTTATAGTACATACATGTTGTATAGATTTTAGTATTTCTTGGCAGAGCTTTTCAATACAGTTGTAATGTTTTGTCTAACAAAAACTTTATATTCTAAGTGGATTTGCTGTTGTTTGTTTGTTTGTTTTTTAATGTGCAAGACTTGGGGAAATTTTGTGCCATAAGAAAATTTTGGTGCTATGGTGTGGAGACAATAAACAATTGACAAATGTTCATGATTTTCTTTTGCTCCATTTGTTTATAATTTGAATATACAAACATAAATAAGATAATCACACTGTTTTCATAATTGATTTTAACAGTGATTAACAACTGGTAGGTTTAGCCTCAGATTTTTTTAATTTGTTCTTTTGTTTTATTTTAAATAAAATAGGTGTTATTTTATTTATTTTTAGAGAGAGGGGAAGGAAAGAAGACAGGGAGGGAGAGAGACACTGATATGTGAGAGAAACTTGGGTAGGTTGCCTCTTGCACACTCCTAACTGGGGACCTGGCCAGCAACCCAGGAATATGCCCTGACTGGACGTAGAACCAGCAAATAGGCTGGAGCTCAAGCCACTGAGAAACACTAGCCTCAGTTCTTAATTATTATCCTTGTATTTCTACTTAGAACACATTAAAGCTAGAGTTTGTTTCCATGTTGTATCCTCTTGGAAATGGAAAAGTATCTATTCCAATGATTTCATCAACCTTCTCTCACAACAGGTGGGGTGGTCTATGGATGGGTTCTATAATTGTATCAGGTAGATTCATAATTCAAATACCTGGTATTATGCCCAAAGATCTTCCTGTCCTTACTCGAAATCATGTCAAAGCATACAATCATGCTTCATGACAGTGTCGTTCAAGAATGTGTCCAGTTTCTAGAACATTGTGAACTTTATGGCAGGAACATATCTGCCATTATTGGACAACCCCCTGGAAGATGAAAGAATGCATATTGGAAGGAATACAGTCACTTATGAATCCAGACAATTAAAAAGTTTAATTTATGAGATTATAGGATAGAATATGTAGTCGTGTCTGATAATGATTTTTTTGTTTTGTTACTTATATTTCACACCCTTTTAAAACTATATTATCCTTGGCATCTTTACATTTGTTATATATTGAACTTTGTACAATAGTAATAACTAATATTTGGGTTGAGGAGCTTTTCCATTTTAAGAATTAGGAGCATGCAGTATGAACTAAATCAGTTCATATTTTCTCTGCTAGTAACAGTCACCATGTCTTGCCTTCAATGCAAATATTGCTACAGTGAAATCTTTATATAAGCAAGTAACTCTAAATAGCAGTTTATAGTCATCTTTAGGCTGTAAAAAAAAAAGTGTTACCAAAGCCAATGAACTTTTTGTGTTGCTCATGGCTAGCCTATTGGCTGGACCATTTCTCAATCAACAAAGACAGGTTCATTGTGCCCTTTCAAGAGAGACTGTGCTTCCAATAAGAACTGTTCTGACCTTAGCTGTATGCCTACTCTCCATTTTTTTAGTTTTTTAACAAAAGACTAAACAAAATAGAATGTGAGCCCTGGTCCAAGCTCTTTGAGAAGTATAGGTTTTATCATTTTTTTCTTGATTTTTTTTTTCCAGGTCATAAGATTCAGTCCCTGACTTCATTTTTCTTCTATAATTTGGCTTATTGGTTGGTCTTTATCTTTATAATTAACATTCCCCTTCATCTTTTATTTTTAATTTTCCAGAACTGATTGTACCTCCTTGTGAAGACTGATAAATATCATGTGGAAGCTTTCTAATATGCTCAATGTAAGGAAAAATAAACACTGCACTGACAATGAAAACACTAAGGTATGAGTTCCGAATCCTTCAGCATCAAATTTTAGATCTTAAGAAATTAATTTACCCCTTGAGACCTCACAGTAATTTGAACTACTAGATACTTTTAACAGTAACCTCTGGCTGTAATATCTGATCCTGTGTAAGTCATGTAGAAGAAAATTGCCTTCTTTTATAACCTGGATATATAAACAAGTCATTCAGGAAATGAAATATATAATTGAATTTAAAATGAATGTTCTCTGATATTTTGGCCTACAGTAAATGTTAACTCCTAAGGTGGATGTTTGTTGTTATCTTAGTGTTGGATGCTATAAAATTTTGATTACTACTAGGATATTTGGGTTTTTGCCCTCTTTTACTTGGAGATTTTGCTTACAACTCAAGCTATGAATGTATACAAGGTTTGTCCTGAAAGTATTGAGCTGATGTCAATATAATTAAAACACTTTGCTCAGCCGATACTTTTGGGACAGACCTTGTATAAGGTAGTCCTTGTACTCTACTATGATTGTGCATAAATTTAAAATTTGTGAATATTTAGAAATTACTTAATTCTGATAACTTTCCTTTTCAATTTATCTGCTAATTTATATACAATGAGCTCTATCAAGGAAAAGTCCAGCCATTGTTAATATAATGAGAGTGGTTTGCATGACATCCATGTAAACTGGCAGCCAAGGGGAGTGAACAATGACAACTTCACTGCAGTCAGCGGGGGCTGTGGATATCATTGAATGAGTATGTGTACTGCGTGCCTTTCACATTCAAAATGACCAAGTGAGTAGAGCAGTGAATCTGCATCAAATTTTGCATCAAGCTTGAACGTTCCTCTGCAGAAATATTTGGATGATTCAGAAGGCCACAGCTATGGGCAACTGGTGATTGGCAGTGCCATCAGTACTAACTGCCCGCTCACGTATCACATCAGGTGCAGAGTTTTTTGGCAAAACATAAAATCACCCGGGTGATTCAGCCCCCTCCCCTATGCCTACCCCCGTCCTACAGCCCAGATTTGGCACCCCTCAACTTCTGTCTTTTTCCAAAATGAAAATCACCTATGAAACAGAGGAGATTTCAGACTGTTGATGTGATTCAGGAAAATAAACAGCTGATGGTGATTGGCAGAGCTGTGTGAGGTCCCAAGGTGTCTACTTAGAAGGGGACTGAGGCATCATTGTCTGATATACAATGTTTCTTGTATCTTGTACTGTCTTTGAAACACATCTCTATTTTTCATAGTATATGGCTGGATACCTTCTGGACAGACCTTGTATTTTGCGGGGAGGGGATATTTGCTTTTAATTCCTCCCCAAAATGATAAATATCCAAACTATTATCGTATGCATTTTAAATCACTTGTTCTTGAAATAATTAGAGCCTCCCCTGCCCCTGATGTGAAGACCTCCAGCTGCCAGCCTGCCAGGGTCTAGAAACAAGAACAAGTGAGGTGAAGATGAAACAGAGATTTACCTGTGATTTACTTCACAACCCACCTTGGATCCCCTTCATTTCCAAATCTTGGTAGTTAATCAAATGTCTGCTGCCATTAACAGAACAGAAGCAATGGATAACAGAGTGGAGGTTATACATGCCAGAGCTACTTCTGTAACTAACTCACCAAACTGCATCATCAGCCTTGTATGTTTATCTAATAGAAAGGAGAGAGGCGGTGCGGACTTTCCAAAAGGACAAAGCCACAAGGAACAGGAAGGCAGTCTCTAGTTTACACGGTTCTCTCTCTGGGCGTTTCCTTTTTCTGCCTGCAAAACTATTTAGAAAACAGCAGTGTTATTACTGCAGAACATATCACAAGACAAGACATGAAAAAGCTATCTTACCACCCCCTGTTTTTTTGTTTGTTTGTTTGGTCAAATTACAGGAATACTTCTCTGATAGCTGGTAGTTGAAATCACAGGCAGGTGTAGAAACTGCATATCAACCTTTTTAGCAATTAAGTGTCAGGAAAGATAGCACTCCTATCATCAAAGTGACTTTGAAATCATTTAACCACATTTTTGCAAATCAAAGTAATATTTATCAATTAAAAGTGACTCTCAAATTGGTAAAGCCAGAGAAAATTTGAAGAGTACTCACCAAAAGCACTGGATCCATACAATTTGTAGAATACAATGAGCTTTATTTGTATACTGGAACCTCTTTTATCTTTTAAACTCTTTGACCTCAATAGAAAAACAATGACTGAGATTTTTAAGATGTGCAGTATTTTTTATTATTTAAAATGTTCTTCCCCTGGCTGGTGGCACAGGAGGTAGGTGCCAGCCTGCACACCCAAAGGTCACTGGTTTGATTCCCCAGTCAGGGCACATAACCAGGTTGCAAGCCAGGTCTCCAGCCAGGTCTCCAGCCAGGTCTGTAGCTGGAGGCAGGTGAAAGGCAATCATACATTGATGTTTCCCACCCTCTCTGGTTCTCTCCCTCTAAAAATAATAATAATAAATAATATATTTAAAAATATAAAAATAAAAGTAAAATGTTGTGGCATTGGGAATTAAATACACAGTTGACTCTAAACGACACTGGTGTTTTTTGTATCCATGCTCATTTTATATGGAAAAGCAGAGCCAGGCATTAGCCAGATGGTAATTAATTAATTAGCCATCACTATAGGGTGTTGTTTTAATATTCTCCTGGGGGGAGTGGGGAGCCTTTTTAAGGCGATTATTTTATACCACAATCCACAATTAATTGAAGACATTTAGATTAGTTAATTAAATCATCTCCTTTGGATTTAGGCCAAGATGGAGCTATCACATACTGAAATCCTATCTACAACATTAAAATGTGTGATTATTAGAAATATCATTAGACAATAGAGAAATCTATATATTTCTAGTAGGAAAGATAGACATTTATTTAAGTAGGACTGCCAATAACTTGACTGTGAATATTTTTAGGTGAACAGGTAAACTGGGTCCAGATTCTTTATTCACAATGAAATGTACATGTTTGTGAAATTAAACACATCACTATTAATAACTGGATACCAAGTTCCAAACAACAAATGAATAAAATTGTGCCATGCAAACAGGACCCTAGGAAGGAGTATGAGAAAGCATTGCTTACTATTATTATTCTGTTTCTAATTACGTTAGTACAAGAACCAAATGCTTATGATAAAGGACACATGATTGAAGAGTTCACCAGCACTCATGACAACTGCTCTAAAAAACATGTTCACAGACTGTCCACAGACTCCTAAAGAGCTTGTCAAGACTCACCAGGAAATAAATGGCTGTTTAGTGTTTCTGTCTCTGCCGCATAAGATCAAACGCTATTCTGTGACTCAAACTCTTGATCCCAGTTGTCCCAAATTTGCCAAAGCCATCTCCTATAGCTATTCACTCCATATGGAAAGGAGAATATCTACTTTGGGGAATATAAGATGTTGAATCCTCCTTTAGGTCAGGAAATACTCCATTTATAGCAAGAGATGGTCACACCCTGACATTATAAAGCAAAAGAAAGCTTCAGGGGGGACAGAGGGGAGCAAAAAGGAGATGGATGTAATACAACAACAATAAATTTTTTTAAAAAAAACTTCAGGAATTGAATCATAACAGATTCTGTTATTATACAATGAAATACCACCTACCCATATTTGCTAAGGTGTGCCATTATTTGGTGTGCTTATTAAAAAAGGCAAACCTTTTTCTGTCGTTCATGTAACATTGCTGTTTCCAGGCCTTGTTCTTGTACTGACTCATGACATTTAATGAATGTTCTGGCAAAGTGCCAAAGAACAGAGGCGAGCTATCCATGATATGACCAAGATGCTGAAACAAATTATTAGCCCCTTTCAGAAACTAAGGAAACTTTTTCTGACAATGCGTAAGATTTATAGTGAAATGATTGGCAAACTGTGAAATTATTCTAGAAATCTAGAAATAATCATGTAGAATGTAAAATGAAAAAACAAATTCATTCTTCTACAGTATTTGTAAATCTGACAAATACTTTTTTAATTACAAATTGGGCATTATGATAAACATTGGGAGTGCAACTAGAACAATGAAGACTTGACCTAGCTCATCTCTTATAGCATAAAACTGAGGCTCACAGAGATTAATATGTTTTGCCAAATAGTGGTAAAGTCAGGATCAGAATCCAGAGCTTCTGGTTCAATTCCTGTGGTCTTTCCATTTACCATATTCCACTCCTTAGATTTTTTTCCAAATTATTCTGACTCTATCAATGCTAAGTGCTTCTTTTTCCAGCACTATGATTTTCCCTACTTCTGTTGTTGCTAATTATTTAATTTGTGGGTTAATAAACTTTACCAAAGTACACTTGGTGAGCACGTTCCTTGGCTCGCCTAAATCATGTTGTAGTTTTTAAAAGTGTGTTGGAGAGAACCTGAGTAACCACCACATGCTATTTGCAGCAGGCACAGATTTAGTTGCGGCGCAATCTGGGTTGGAAACAGAGATCGTTGCCCTACCTGTTGTTTCATCAGTTCTTTCTTTTAAAATCACTTTTTATGATCCTTAAGTTGGTGATTTTCTTCTCTCCATGACTGTCCCTTGCCACCAACCACAGTAAAAACAGCTGTTAGAAACTTCTGCAACTCAAGTGCAAAAGGTACATCTGAGGTACTTATTCAGAAATCACAGTAGAGGCCAGCTGCTTACACAAGTATTTACAGAGTGTCACCAGCAGCTTTTGAAGCTTCATAAAACTTTGCCTCTACTTGCAAAATCCATTTGTGCCAAGGCATTAAACGCTTACACTCTTCCACGGATAGGTTACTCAATTTAGCTTCGATCTTGGGGAGGAAAATGAAAGGCGAGCTAAGAGCAAGAGAACAGACTTGTGTCCCTGCGACCTACCATCCCTTTTTCTCTTTGTACTAATAACTCTGAATTGTCACACCAGAATCAGTTGGCCAACTTAATTTATAGAGATGGGAGTAAAAGGGAGGGATCATTTTTTTTTTTTTTAAGATTTTATTTTTTAGGGAGAAGGGAAAGGAGGAAAGAAGCGAGGGAAAGGAGCATCTATGTGCTAGAGAATAACATCGATTGGTTGCCTCTTTCACAACCACAGCCAGGAACCTGGCCCACAATGAAGGCATGTGCCCTGACCAGGGATCAAATTGGTGGCCTTTTGGTTCACAAGAAGATATCCAACCAACTGAACCATGTAAGCCATGGTGAGAGGTATCAGTTTCTTAAAAGTCTCCCCAGATAATTGTAATGTGTAACTAAGGTTGATAGCTATTGACCTATACAAACAAAACAGTGACCACATGAAGGATGAGTGCAGGGCATCAGAGGTGGGGCACACTCAGAACCAAATGACCCTGACACACAACCTTAAAAAATCATAAAAAATGAGTAAATAGAAAGAAATCAGTGCACCTGAATAATTTTAAAGCATTTTAGTCTAGAGTATTCTGGTTCGTTCATATGTAGCTTTTTCATCAGTGAACCTCTTTTAATTTTTTTTTTTTACTATCATGAATTCAAGAATTCTTAAGAAATATTTGGCTTTCAACAAAGGAATTTGAAACATATTAAAGTATCTAGAAGCTTTGAAATTTGATAGTGGAAATCTTTTAAAGAGGGTGTCAAGAATTTAAGAGTATCCTCATACTTTTTTCCTTCAATGATTCATAAGTACCATTTAACATTATTTTTTAGTTTATTGAGCTTTGCTAAAGTCAAAAGTAACTCCATACATACATTATCATAACCATCCTCATAAACACTTTTGATTTGCTTCGGATGCATTCAACTTGTTCTATGAATATGGACCACATTCATCTAATCTCCCTATAAATATGTATTCCTACAAACCTGACCCTAATCCCACATGGGCATTTCTACATGCACATACATCTTTTTAAATTTGTCCTGAAAATGTAATGGGTAATATAAATTATTATTCAATTGATATGGGGGCTTATAATCCAATATCCATTCTCTACCCTTTCTCCAGCCCCAGCCCTAGATGTTTGCTCTAAATTCAAGCTCAGCTGCACATTAGAATCACCTGAGGAGCTTTTAAAGCTCTCGCTGCCCCAGGCAGCATCTCAGAAACTCTGGTGGGTGGCACCCAGGTTTCAGCATTTTTCTCAACTTTCAAAATGCAACCAAGGTTGAACTCCACTGGTCTAAACCTATTGTTGTAATCCCTTCTGGAATTAGGAATAAGCATGTGACCCAATCTTTACCAAAACATGAGAAGGCTACTCAGAAGATCTGATAGGAAAGCTTTCTTCACCTCTTAAAAAAATTAAAAACCTATAAGAAGGATTCTTTCTTCTGGGCATTGTTGATCTGAATCTGCTACTACTACCTTATGACCATGACAGAAGTCAACCTAAGGGTGAGGATGACTTTTGAAGATCTCAAAGAAAAAGAACTTAAAAGTCTTTGATGACATCTTTGAGTCACTGTTATTATCTACCTTAGAGCTGGACCTACCTCTGGGTCTCCAGTAAGAGGGAAAATATCAGTTATTGCTTAAACTTGTTCGAGCCAGATTTTTGTGTTACTTGTGTCTAAGAGCATGCAGACCACACTTACTCTCCTAAGGTCATACATTTTGAGTGTTGTCAAGGAAGTGATGAAATTGTATTGTATGCTTATTCCCAACACCTTAGTCATCCAGTCTTCCTTGAGAACAAGCATTAATCTTTAGGTTCTAACAAATGAGACAGAGGTAGTTGATCTTTGTAAAGACATTGCTTGAAGCCTTGACTTCATTAGTATTAACTGCCCTTCCAGTATTTTGCAATTGCAGCAGCTACTCATGAGATTGGGTGCGCCTTCATGTTCTTGAGTGAGCACTCACTTACGTAGACTTAAAGGAGAATTCAATTGCTCGACCCAAGTGAGCTGCCCTCAGTCTATGTAAGTCTTGCTCATTGCTTCTTGGCAAAAATCACAAGATAAACACCAATGCGTATAGTGACTAATACAGAAAATACATTCCTCAATTTTAGAATTTCCTTCACATTCCTGTAAGGAATGTTTCAGTTAAAAAGCTCAGTAATAATAGAAAAATAAGAAGGAAAAAGAACCCAACAACAGCACCATCAACAGCACTTTTTCATGTATAGTGAACCTAAGTGTTAAAAGTAAGGCAACTGAATCTTCTCTCCAGTGAGAAATGCTAACCTGCATACTGCACTATTTCAGCTTTGGCCCTTTCCAGTCATAAACCTGATATAGAAAAATCTTCACAAAAAATAAGTAAATAAACACTGCAGTCGTTGATAATCCCCACAACACTGCATTTCATCTATCAGGCCCAACTAATTCTGAGTTGTTGGCTTACACTGGTTCTCTAGAAAAATGAGGAAAGAAATCCCAATTCAAACCGGATGGTCCATATCACATCGAGGGATTGGGACAGTTGATTTACACATATAACCTCTTTAAACATTTACCAGGAGAGGTTCTAAGACAGAATTTATTGCCTCTTTCCTCCATCTTTGGGCCTACAAAAAAGCAAAGCAAAATCCTTCTATGAAATCTGAAACTCCAGTCACTGTTTTCCTGACTGATGTCATTTGAAAGGCACAGTGTAGTCCTTTGATTGTTGCAGCAGAAATCCGCCTCTCTCTGGAGTTTCCATCTGTTTGCCATCAGAAGGGACTTCTTTGGAGAAGTACAGGAAAGGCAGAGCACCCATTCAGCCCCAGGGGTCCTAGTGTCTTTTAGTCTTTTAAAACCCAACTGCTGTGAGTATTGAATTTGCTTACATTTTCCCAGAATAATAAGGTATATAGAATTACATGGCTGTAACTTTAGTTTTCATTTATGTTTGGCTTATCATAAGCTAGTTTGTAAAATTTTCCCATATGATTTTAAAGTGGCTATGCAAATGTTATAAAAATGAAAATTCACTCACTGAAATTCTTTCCCTTTGAAGAAGCGTTTTCTAACTTTATGAAGTACATTTCTTATTATAAAAGAACTTAGATTTGAAACAACTCTTTCTAAGCTCTTCAGATCCAAAGTTGCTTAAATAAACAAATAATTTGTATCACAAACCTACTTATTCACTTCTCATTAAGAGTCAACAGAGATAATATAATAAATTACACCAAAAACATATATTATAATGACAGGAGGCTTTAAAGCTGATCTTTTACAAATCAGCTTCAATACTGATAATCCACTGTATATAATGTGGGGTTCACAGTTATAACTACCAGGGAATTGAATATATTCACCCAGCAATAAATGCATAATGGCTGCCATTATTTCTCAAGAAACAAAGCTTGAATTAATTCTACCGGAGTGTTTAATAAGGGAATAGCATCATGAACATCAGCTGTTCTCTCATCTCCATTCTCCCCTATAGGTATCACAACGTGCAAGGTACCCCAACAAGAACAGTCTCTCCATTATATTCCTCGAGGAGTAATTTATTAAATGTGTTTTCATAAATTGAACTTTCTGTGTTTATGTGCCATTTCCTCAGAGAAGCTGACTACAAGGATGAAATAGAAATAACATCACTTTTCAATATTTCTCAAGCCTCAATTCCTAGAAAAAGACAAGAATACAAAGGTCTTTTTATTCATCCTGTCAAACACCAGTTTGTTTCAATATGGTTTCCTGGAGTTCAGTATCAAATGAGGCACAATCCCCAGTGGGCAATTAGAGAAAGTTTCCCTCTCCTAACTGGGGGAAAGGAAATATCCTTACTGAACCAAAGACCTGTGAAGGGATGGAGAGGGGATGAAGAAAGGTGTCAAGAGAGAGAATAAGGCACGAGGGAGAGACTAGGTGAAGAAAAGCAATAAACAACTCACCTTTAACGGAAAAATGAAATTATGACTACTATATTTACATGACTTACACACAAGGTACATTTACCTCAGTATTTTCTAAAGCATGGTAAGCACATGAGATAATCAAATCAGATTAATTTAGTTGGCACACAGAACAGTTTTAAATAGCCATGTATGTATTTATTTATTTTTACAATTTTATTTATTATTTTTAGAGAGAAGGGAAGGGAGAGAGACATCAATGTATGGTTGCCTTTCACCTGCCTTCAGCCACAGACCTGGCTGGAGACCTGACTTGCAACCTGGTTATGTGCCCTGGCTGGGAATCGAACCAGCGACCTTTGGTTCGCAGGCTGGCACCTTTCCACTGAGCCACCAGCCAGGGCCCACCATGTATTTATTTTATCAAGTGAAGGTACACACACACATTTACATACATGAGACACCAGAGCTAAAATTCCATGGGTTCTATTGTATGGGATGAGGTTAAAATAAAAAATGACTGTATTGAAAGAAAAATAATAAGACTCATAGTACTTGGCTATGGCAAGAAGCCGGTTGGTGATACCTGAGTGATGGAGTTTAAGAACTCATGGTTTAGGCTAATGGAACAGAATTTCACGTGAGGGATGGGAGAACCCTACTCCTACTCTTCCCTGAGAAAAAGTGGAATTTTTACCTGTTATTGATTCAGTGAGTATTTGCCTAGGTCCTTCTATTTTCAGAAAGTAACTTCACATTTTAATACGGAGATTTTTTGCCACCTAGTGTGAAAATTCCATCAGAAGAAAGTTGTCTAACAGATTTATGAGAAAACAAGTTTAAACATCCTAAATCTATTTTTTTGTCTGAAAAGTGGGTTTTAGAGTAGATATTTCTTCATGTTTCCTTACAGTTGGAATCTGTTCTGGTCCTGTTTTTTTGTTTTGTTTTTATTTTTTATTTCCCACAAACCTAGCAAGTCCTGACTTCTGGGCGAATGAGGAATCCTGCCAGTAGAGGGAGCCTCACTCTGCTTGAAAAGTGTGCTGAAAGGCTAACTTCCTGAGGTCGCTGCACCGGGAAATAAGACTGGCAAGCCATTTGTTGGTTTAACACGGTACTGCTTTCCCCGGAGTTAAGAATTGGAGAAGGGCCGGCTAGCCGATGGATCAGTCCTGCAGTGGATGTGCCGTCACAGTTCAGAGTTCCAGTCTTTCTTCCTAAGAATCTGCTGAGCCCTGTACAACCCATCTTGCTAAAGCAGGGAATGTTCTTATCATTACTACATTTTTCATTATGTGCCTAGTAGTTCTGGGCTGACTAAGCAGGGGTCCAATTGTATTCATTTCGAGATGGATGTAGAGTTTTAGAGTTGAATTTTTAAGAGCATCTGTTCCAACTCCCTTATCACAAATGAAGAATAGATACTCAAAGAACTTAGGATACTAGTGTGGATATAGGGACTATTTAGCTTAAGTTTAAAAAAAAAAAAAAAAAATTTTTTTTAAGTCCTTTGCTGACTGTTTAATTCTGTCACTAGGAGCTGTATGGGCCTCAGTTTCCTTTTTTTGGTAAAATAAAGGTACAAAACCAGGTAACCAATAAGATCACATTTGCTCTATCTTCATAGGTTCTCTGCCTCTAAGTGATTATTGCTTTGGCTTCCATTTGAAGCAATTCTAAGACTTCTTGTTTGCTTTTATGTTCATCCATCTTCTTTAAGTTTATAAATGTGTTTTACCTTTTCAAGAATAGAAAGGATTAAAATTCAACTATTGAACAAAAAAGTGTAACTTCATTATGAATGAAACAATTAAGAATACAAGTATAACCCAGGACAATAAGAGAATGTAGGAAAGTGAAAACAGTTGGAGTATTAAGGCTGCAAAATTATTAATGATTTTTCTTTTAAAAAATTATAACTATGTATAATAAAACAATTCAAGAGGAAGAAAAAGCCCATCTAAAAGGCAAAGTGGAGGTTAACAAGCATCAGACTGCGGCCAGCTCAGGATTTTAGGAGGTGGAATGAAAGTAATCAGCAGACCCACAGCGCTCAGCCCCGGGTGCCCCACTGCTGGTGCACTTCAGCTCTGCAATAAACTTTCCCATTTTTCAGGATATTAAATTTGAGTTCGGGGAAAGCCAGACATCACGTAATCACAGTTTGGAATTACAGTATATATGTAATAAAAGCCCAGAGAACGTGCCCCCCAAAATACTCAGAATCTGTTAAAGAGCTGTGTGTTTGCTAAGAAGGAGGAAGGTGGGAAAGAAATCAGGTGTAAGGGAAAGCTTTTCAGAGAACCAAGGTGACTTCAGACCAGGCAGATACTGGCAGACAGACTAAAATCAGGACTCTCCTCTCCCCACTCTCACCTTAAAGGACAGGAAGAAAGTGGGACAGGAAGTCAGTCTCCATTACAGAGCGAAGACACTGTGACTCAGAGGGAACCTTAGGAGTCCACCCACTCCTCCTCCTGCAGGCATCAGTGCTCATGGAGAAAGTAGAGCTTGTGCCCTGATGGCTACATTACATGAATGCAGAAGAGAGTTTTGGTGATGCACTCTACACATTTGGATTAATTCTAGCGGAGACACACAGCCAGTTCGTGGGTGGCTGTGCAAGTCACATAGGGCTCTGCTTGCAGAAGGGTCCAGGCTTGGCTTGCTCCCTCCACTGCCATTGTTGTGAAATCCTCAATAATTGATGAGCAAGGGACCCGTCATTTTCATTTTGTATTGGGCTTTGAAAATGATGTAGCTGGTTTGGGCTGGGCATTTTTGTGAGGCTGTTCACCAAATACTTCCTATATTTCTTACATTGTTGTTCCATGGTCAATATACTTTTTAAGGTTTTATTTATTATTTTTAGAGAGAGGGGAAAAGGGAGAGGCAGAGAGGGAGAGAGACATCAATGTATGGTTGCCTTTCACCTGCCTCCAGCCATGGACCTGGCTGGAGACCCGGCTTGCAACCTGGTTATGTGCCCTGGCTGGGAATGGAACCTTCAACCTTTGGGTTTGCAGGCCGGTGCCCCATGGTCAATATTTTAAATATGCTTAGCTGTGATCTACTGTGCATCAAAGGCCGTTTCTTCCAGTGTGTTCCATATAGCAGCCTGTGGTTTCCCTTCCAGGAGGATTACTAGTCCTTTCTCCCTTCTAAACTCCAAATCAAAGCCCAAGTCTTATCACATACCATCCAGCTTGCCTTTTGTCTCATCCCCAGTTTCCCGAATCCTATGCTCTTTATGTGTGGGGGCTCTAAAAATGCACTACCCTCTAGGAACCAACACTCATTAAAAATAGTTGAGTCCTTCTTAAAGTCTTGCCTAGGGCAAAGATTTGCTATTTTGGTCACCCCACATTGACCATAATCAGGCCTATGTGTAGCCAACAACAGAGGCCCCTGGGTTCTACTGCATCTTGCCCAAACCTCTCTGGACCCACCCCATCCTCACACACAGAAGGCCTGAGGAAGATGAGAATAGCCCTGGGTAATGAAACTCTTTTGATCTTCCAGCTATCTTCTCCTTCCCACTCCTCCCTCATCCCAACCCAGGACAGAGCAGAAAAGAAACCAAACACTGTTCTGCACAAAAAAATGGCAGTCAGTGCCTCATTGGAGAAGGGAGGAGGGGGAAGAAAGTGAGAGAAGAGGAAAGGAATCTTGCAAATTTGGGAAATACTTTTCAGTATCAATTCAGACTGTCATTCCTAAAAATGAATGTGGCCACTGGTGAGACTGGCAGACACAATGTAAGAGGTAAAGTAATGAACATGAGTGTCGCTCACCCTTGGAGAAATAGTAAAATATGAGCCTGACCAGTAGACTTCAGGTTTATTTCTCTTGCCACACAGCAAGGAGCCCTCCTCCCTGACTCATTTGTGAGGTTTAAACAGACAAAAAGGAATTCTGAAACAAATTGCCACCTAGTTTCTAAAATACCAACAACCAAGATGGCCTTAATATCTCCCTCAGGTTTTTTTTTTTTTTAAAGGATATTTTTATTCATTATTTTTAGAGAGAAGGGCAGGGACGGAGAAAGAAAGGGAGAGAAACATCAATGTATGGTTGCCCTTCATATGCGTCCAGCCACGGACAGGCTGGAGACCTGGCTTGCAACCTGGTTATGTGCCCTGACTGGGAATCGAACCAGCAACCTTTGGGTTCACAGGCTGGCGCCAACCCACTGAGCCACCAGCCAGGGCTGGATATGCTTCTTCTTGACCTCCCTTTTCCCAGAGCATTTTCTTTAGAAAACTTGTCATTGTTTCTCTGCCTTTTTTGAGATATATGTGAATCTTTTTAAAAGCCTCTTGCCAGTTCCACAGCCCAAGAATGTATTTCTCAAGTACCTAGGAGCAATCTAAATGTCATCATCAAAGGAGACAATACTGTTATCTCCCAGTCCTTGTGGGAAAGTAGGAGCCTAACTTCTCCAGGTACTTGCTCCAAGTTATAAAACTACCTCTTGTTGTAGATATGAGAAATTTACCTTCCCTTGTGTCAAGCCAATTAGCAAACACACATAGCCCATGATCATTCTCTGACCCCACTGCTTAAGAACACTGCCACCTCCGGTTTCAGCAGAGTTGATTTCTGAGCACTCTCCCCTGTTGCAAGAGCTCTGAATAAAGTCTTGCTTGCATGTCTAACTCTGGTGCGATTTTTGCTTTGACACCAGCCATATAAATAAAGTTAAGCGGAATGTGTTGTGTTCCTGCAAACTCTGATGGCTTTGTAGCATGAAAAGATAAGTGACTAAAATTTATGAGGCAGTGTCTCTTGGTTTGCGCATCTCTCTGGGGGATCCTGGAAAGGCATATCTGGATCAAAGTTGATGTGTGAAGGAGGAATGCCACCAATCTTTCTCAGGAACTGGGACATGGTCAGGGAGCAGGGTGTTTTCTGGAGCTGAACTGCCGGGTGCCCAAAGTACAGCCTACTGCATTTAGCAAAGCCTTACAGAGCATGCACCTCACACCAGGCCCTGATTTAAGCACTTTACAAATGATAATCATTTGCAATAACCCTATGAAACACGGCTTATTAATAGCCCCACGTTTTCAGGTAAGGCAGACACACCTCCTGCAGCACAGAAAGCTTAAGTCAACTTGCTCAAGCTCGCACTGCTGGTAAGCATAGAGCCCTGACATTTTGGTTCCAGTGGCTGTGTTTTAAGGCCAGATTCTGCAGCCAGTACCAAAGAGTAGGAAATTTCCACGTGTTAGAAAGCCCCCTGAGCCCTGATCAGGACACTAGATACATGTTAGAGAAGTCTCCAAGTCTGTACCAGAATGCAGTTCCCACCTTCAGAACTAAAGCAACCCAAGCCAGCCTCTGCAGCCTGCCCCCAGCGTCCTCTGTTCCATAGGATAGAGCTGTTACGCACTAACATCCCGTCGTTGCCTATGGTTAGGATTCCTACACAAAAGGCACTGCAGATCTTTTCTGTATATCTATTTTCACAATAAGGACAAGCCTGGCAGCTCCAGAAACAAAGCAGCCTATTTTTCTGCAAAGGGTTGTACAGAGGTGGCAGTGTCTGAGAAAACGCTCAAACAATATCCAAGTTCTTTCCTTCTGTTCTGAAGCTCCGAGTGACCTTGGCTGATCGCTGTAAGAATGTGATGAAAATAAAATGGCAGCCGTGACCGCCATCGAGGGCAGACCGAGCTCCACTCACTGTGTGGAGTGGCTTTTCTCCTCACTACCCCTTGCTCTGTTCCCACTTACATGCCTCCCTTTCTGCTTCCAAAAGCGCGGGAGACGATCTTGGACAAGGGAGCTCATGTTTGCACAAAGGAAAGAAAGTGCAGCTTGCACTTCAACTACCCCAAAAAACGGATGCCTTCACCGGGTCCCCGTTGTTCCCAGGAGCCCAGGAGGTCTCTGCATGGCCAGCTTTGGGTTAGCTGGGCGAGAGACCCCGGCCGTGGCTCCCAGCTCACCATCCTTCTCTGAGCCCTCTTTTTTCCATCAGTGAAAAGCGAATCACCGTCTCTACGCTTCGTACTCTCCAGGGCTATTATGAGGCTCAATGAGATCACGCTTGTAAAGCGCTTTGTAAACTGTAAAATGCTTTACAAATGTAAGGGATTAGGATAAACCACAATACAGCTATGTTTTATGCTTTTATAAAACTACTAGCTGGAACTGTCGGAAGGGGAATCCCTCTGGTGATTTTTATTTTGGAAACAGGAGGACTTGGGTTTGCCTCCTGGCCGGGGATTGGATTCCTGGCAGCAGCTGTTTCTTCCATTTCGCTGGGCGCCGCACATATGGCCGCCGCGCGCCTCCTGCCGAGCTGACAATATGTACTACTTTGTTTGGGCACATCAAGGAAAAGCGTCTTTTCACCTCCCTCGCTATTTCTCACTTGCCAAGTCTAACACCTAAGAAATAGAGGCTTTCAAGTCACACTTCGCCACCGCAGCATCTGTTTTTACAGATGAGATCTTGTTTCCTCCTTAGCAATCAGAAATGCACGGCCAGACCCTCACCATTTAAAAAAAAGAAAAAGAAAAAGCAGTCTTCCCTGAGCAAATTTTTAAAACCTGGATGCTGCTTTTATAAAGCTTGGCCGTGCTTAAAATGAACATGATCTTAACATTCGCCCTGGGACCGAGTTTGCACCAGCTGAAAGGGATTAGGCTACGAACCAGCCCTAGGTTCAGTGTCTGCGGCGCTCGGATCGGCGAGGCGCGCCGCGCGGAAACACGGGCTGGACGGAGCCGGGTTCCCCAGGCTCCGTGCAGCCTGCACCCGCGCACGGTTGCAATAGCCGCGCGCGGCAGCCCGAGGTGTTTTGAGGTCACTCATGTACAAGAACTACTACTTGCTTGTAAATGTCAAGAGGAATTATGAACCTTTGTAGAAAAGTAACTGTTTGACTAATTTCCGGTTCTATGGAGCAAATACACTACCCTATGTATTTAGAATCTGGTGCTGACAGCCAGGCGGTGGCAAACTTCAAGGTTATAGGATCGTAAATGGGATTAGATAACCCAGACAGTGTAGCTCAGACTCTAGCACTTTTAAAATATTATTAAAACCCCAGGAAAAGGCAAACAATTTTTAAGGGAAAGGTAGTACAGACCTCGACAGAGAGGGAAAGGAATTGTAGAGATGTTACTAGTGACTAGGTAACTCGGTAGAGCATTTCCAGAGTGCATGTTAGAATAAATAAATGTTTTAGAACATAAAACAAAGAAGCACGTGATGATTTATAGCTCAGGAAGATTTTTCTATGAGATTTGAGGCTTGGCAAAAATAAATAGGTAGAAAGGTAGATAAATAAATGAATAAAAGGATGAAGAAAAACTTACTGAGAAGACCTGAATTGACAGTAATAATTTGCAATTCCAGATAGCAGAATGCAGTGCACCACCTGGAAGCCTTTGCATTTTAAATGATCTGTTTCTTTTTAATTGACTAGATTAATTATTTCCACCTTGCCACTTGGCAGGTAGGTCACTGTTCCTTTTCACAGCATTAATGAACCCATTCACTTTTTCTCTATGTAATTAAGACACTGGGTTACAGATCACATTCTTAAATTGGCTTAGTGTACAGCCAACTCAGTCTTTATTAAACAAAATATATGACATCAGGTATTTCTCATTGAAAAAGTGTTGAGTTTCTACTGAGTTTTCCTCCAGTTGTGAGAGTGGTGACTTTGTTCTTTTTATTTTTTGGAAAAGAAATACAGACCTATAAAGATTATAGCATTCAGGGTGGTGTTTCATTCTTCATGTACTTAAAGTCTGGAGACTTAAAGGGCAGCTGATGGATTCATGTTCAAGTATTTCTATTGCCACCAAATTTGGACCAAGGCTTTCATGCGCTATTTAAAAAGGAATAACTTTGGGTATGCAGTTAAAGTTAGTTAAGTGAAATATATTGCTCTCTTCTGTTAGCTTTATATCTAGGCTGTTTAGGAAACCCTAGGAACTTTAAGAGTTACTCAGTGTATTGAATACAGTAGCAGAACACAGTAGAGAAAGCTTTGTCTATGGCCCTCAAGAGAGCAAGCTTTAAGCCAGCCCAAGCTGTCTCCCAAAGCATTCGGTTTCATTCAGGACTTCTGGATCTCAACTTTCTTCCCAGAGGACTAAATTTAAAGCTGAAACTAAAGGTTAAGGTGCTTTAATCCGCCCAGGATCTGAGTGAGATTTGCTCCGTGAAAATGAGTCTGGTGGAGCACCTAATCAAGAGGAAAATTGTGGGACAGATATCTTTGCTTCTGGCAAAAGACTAGCACCACAAATTCAAAATATCAGCAATACTAGTGCGTTGTTTTTACATATTGAAAGCTTGTAAGAAATTCTGTTTGCATTGTCTGAGTACAGTGGGATTGAGATCAAAGATATAAGAGTTGATATTTTTTAAATTCTTACTCCATTGTTTTGTGAGAATGTAATCTTCTCATCACAGGTAATAACTAAACTCTACTGATCACTCTGTGACAAACCTATTCAAGCATGTAGCATAACTTATTTACTAATATTTTTAATGGAACCTACATTTTGCAATCTTTTGTCCCAAGTTGTAAAACTTTATGGCATTCTCCTTTTGTCTACTGAGATTTCAGGTGGTTAACTGCTATATTTCCTTCCAACCTAGAATGCAATAATGATACCCATGTGCCTGTGGTTATGTTTTAAATAAGTGCCTGAACACACACACTCACACAGAGTCAGAATCAGCTGGAATGGCATTTCATCTTAGCCTCATGTATGGCAAACGGCGGTGGTAACAAAAAACATACAAAGCTAATTGTAGCGTGGCTTAGTGCAGCTCCAACTTTTGCACTGAAAGTGCCTTTTACCCATTGTCAGGATGGCTTAAAACAGTATGCAGTGTTTATTTGAGTAGGGCATTTCAAATTCATGTCAAAGGCATGTATGGGAATAGATGTAATGGGAAGAGAAAGATCAACTTCAAGAATTGGAGTGATTATGCACGATGTTGGAGTCCTCTTTGGAGCCTGTACCTAAATTGTTTTGTGTTGGATAAAGCTGAAATTTAGGGTCCTAGAAACACAATATTTAAAGGAAAATGTGCTCTGAGAAATGTGGTTTTCAACTTCCAGGAAGCTAACTGAACTAGGGAAGCACCTCACTGCATTGCAGCTCCGGGCTGGACAATTTTACCATATAGACTACATCATTCCCCCATGGGGGCAAGCCCATCCCTCTGCTCTCCCCTCCAGGAAACAGGCTGCTGAGAAGCAATAACTTGTGCCTTGGAGAAATCTTTGGGCATTGTTCCCTGCTCCCCTTTCCACTAGATTTTACTTCCTTGATGGCATGAGAGGGCTGCCAGACACAGCACTTTGGAACCTGCACATGATAAAAGCCAGCTCAGTGGTCTTCACTTCTGACTCAGTTCTCTGGAGCCACATCTGTGCCAACACCTCCCCACTTGCCTCCCTCCTCTTCCCACAATTAGCTTATCTTACCCCAGCTGGAGTCTGGCTCAGGAGCCATGGGGACTAAGCTGGGTGAAAAATGGGAACCATGACTGGACTAGGTCTTCAGAGCTTATCCTACTGTATAAAATACTGGATATGCCATTTAAAAATAATAATCATGAGAGATCTATTCAGTTTTTAGTTTTTTTCTGATATTTTATGCCATGCGATTTTATGTTCAGGAATACTGATATTTCTATTGCTGTAATAATGTTATTGTACTCATCAGTTAATTTGTCTGTCTCTCCAATTCCAACTTACCTGGCCCTTATCTGTCTCCCTATCACCGATACCCTCACCAAAAGCCCTACCAGTCTCTATTTGCCATTCAGCTTCTATAACTTCCCTGTTCCCTTCTTTTTACCCAAACCCAATGGCTGAGCTACACATGATAGACGGAGCCAGATCACCTTGCCAAGAAAGGGGCTGGGTGGACCCCATGTGGGCTCATCCCTCCTGGCTATTGGGAGAGAAATAACACTGCTCCAGCTGAAAATTACTGGCCAGAGCCACAGTGAGGTGCAGAACGGTGATCCTGAGAGCTCCACTTAAGCAAACCTGACATGGCTGAAAGGACTGAAGTCCTGCTGGCCCAGCGATCTCAGAGGATGCAGCTGCAGAGAAGATACAGGGCCCAGGGGAGGGGGCAGTGGGGATGGAAGGGAAAGCAAACAACAGGGCCAGGGGCAGATTATATTTTATATCAGAATAAGCATGTATGTCTAGCATTTATACATTTGTGAATTCATGTTTTGACTTTATATGTTTAATAAATTAATACATTTTTGTATGTGAAACATTCAATATTTACTTTCACTAAATTTTAAAATAATTTTATTAATTCTGAATTAATTTTAATAAAATGACTTTCAGGAAGCTGTTTACACAAAATACCCCATCCCCATTTTGCTTCAGAATCACTATTCTTTTGTCATTTTGCTTCAGAATCACTATTCTTCTAAATTAATTTATTGTTGTTGTATTACAGTTGTCCCATTTTCCCCCATTGCTCTCCCCTACTCCACCCTCCCCATCCCCTCTCCCATAGTCAATCCCACCTGTTATCCATGTCCATGGGTCATTTATACTAGTTCCTTGTTTGAATTCTTCCCCTTCTTTGCCCCTCAGAATCGCTATTTTTTCAGGAAGGCCTTTCCTCACCTCTGAATCCAAGGTCTTCTACATCGGAGAGAGTGCCTATGCTGCCAATCAGAGAGAGTGGCTTCATCCTCAACAAAAACTCTGGAATCAACAATCAGTCTACCAACTCTCATCCTGCCAACCCATCTATGACTCATCTGCAAGCATCTTCGGACTTCAGAGTATCCATGGTGTGCCAGAAAGTATGTGCAAAAGCCTGGCATGTTATTTCTGTTCTTTATGACACAGGTAAGTATAGGTAGAACTTGCATCCCAGAGGAGTCAGGAATTTGTTCAAGGTCACGGAGTAGTAAACTTGGGGCCTAGATGTTAAGCCAAATCTGCCTTCTGCTGCTCAACCCAGCTCCTCCTGCCATGGGCTCCTGTGCTCCCCTGCATACTGGACAGAATGGCTGTATAATATATACATCTGAGGCCACACAATGGTGCTCAGCAGTTTGGTGGTGGATGCAGTGTGGTCCAGAAAAGAGAGTGCAGCTTGGAAAGAAGATACATTACAGGTCTCATGGGGTCAGTTCCAAGGTGTAGGCAGTCCTAAGATCTAGGATGTCTTCTACCCTGACCTTCCATTGCTTACATAATTGGCACTGTTGCCCTCACTTCTACTCAGCTGGTAGCTTGCCACAGAAATGCCCTTTCAAAATCAAATGGAAAGCATTGAAGGGTCCCTGCCCATTTACTTGAGCCTCACTCAGTGAGCTAACAGTTCTTCGTGGGCGGCATCCTCTCTGTCCACTACCATCCCAGCCCCTCCGCTGAACAAGGAAGAACTTTGGCTCATAATGCAGATGTGTCCACACCTGCGTCCAAGCTGCCTGGATTGCAGTTACAGCAGTCAATCCAGGAGCCAGCCTGAATTGTTGGCCTCTTGTTCTAAGGTTTTGGCCTTGCCTAGACACGAATTGGTGCTCCAGTAAAGCCCTAATGAGATGCAACTGCGGGTTCTGACACAGACCCACTGACCCCTGGAGGGCAACCCGAGTGAGTGGCAAAGGGGCACAGCGGCACTAGTTATAACCCTCTGAACTCTCACACCCAGAAACACTTAACTCGGAGCTGCATCCTCCCTGATAAGGGGGTGGGATCCTGGTTGCAAGCCCTCCCATGACAGCACCTGGCATTAACTAGAAGCAGTGCAGCCTGTGCTGACATGCCTCGACAGCTCTTTGCCTTCTCCACATTTGAGACATGAGGATGATTAATTAAAAACACCCCTGTTAGAAATCCACCATCTTGCAAAGCCTGACTATTCACTTGCATGCATTAATCCAACCTCCACGTAGCCCAGATCCTTTAATGAAGTAATTTTTCCAGGAAGAAGTCTTAAGCTTTGCCCTAGGCAAAAATAAAGCTCACTGAGATGCATGGGTATGAAATAACTGGACCACATACCAGACCAGGAGAATGGTTCCAACATGAAAATGGCTCTCAGGCAAACTAAAGGACTGAGCCCCATCAGAATGAGGGGATGCACAGTGGTGGATATGCAGCATGCTAGCTACTACTATGTAGTAGAAAGCCACCGTGAACCACTATTTTTATTTTCTGAACATTTATCTGCTCAGTAACCTTCTCTCATCACACACCCTGACTTCTGGAAGGAGTTCAACTACACTGACCAGAGGAATTGGAACATGTGACACATTTTGGCTCATACATTTGTTTCCAAAAAATTGGGCAGATGATCCAACCAGGACTGCACGGAATCCTTCCCTGAGATTTTTAAATGATAAGTTGCTTCCTGGGTCAGCAACTAGGTTGCCATTTGAGAGTGGTTCCTCTGATCTTGTCCTGGTAAGACATTTAATGGCACTGACAGCCACTGAACAAAGTATGGCTGGTTCATCTGTGCTTCAGTTTTGTTTTTGGTGTTTTTGTTTGTTTTGTTTTGGGCTTTTTTGGACAGTGTGTTGGAACTTGCTGCTTCTAACAACAAACTTTGACATTTCCCTCTCATAATGAAGTATATTTTATGGTTTCTTATCCTGACCCATGTTCCTTGTAGTCTATCTCTCTTCTTCAAAACAACAGGACTTCTTGGCCCTGACTACTTACCATTCAATAGGCAAAGGGCTCAGGCTGATCTATGTGAAAACCTCCCTCAGCCATTTCTATCTTCTGGCATTGGATAAGAAGTGGGGCCATGCCTCTCATGAGTCTTCTGACAGGTATACAGTCTTTGCAGCTGTCCCTGCAGATGTAAGAAATAATCATGGTCTTAGATATCCCCACGCCAATCTAATGTGCCTCCCACAATGGCACTCCCATGGGTTGGACCTCAAGTAGAAGAAGAGTTAAGAATACTCAAGTCTGACTTCACTTTTCTTCCTCTTTCCTGACTCAGCTGAGCTTCCTATTCCTTTTTAGTATGAAGAGCCCCTATGTTACACCTTCCTTCTCT
Source organism: Noctilio leporinus (assembly GCA_004026585.1). Classification (NCBI taxonomy): domain Eukaryota; kingdom Metazoa; phylum Chordata; class Mammalia; order Chiroptera; family Noctilionidae; genus Noctilio; species Noctilio leporinus. The sequence goes on along the minus strand of PVIW01001078.1, from coordinate 258,429 downwards.
TCCTTCCCTAAGTGGCACTTGCCCTTCCCTTCCCTGGAAAAACAACGTTGGAAAGTCTGCAGAGAAAGAAAGTGAATTTCCAAGGTGGGAAAACACATGGGAAATAGCATCATAGTTACTCCAGCAAAAACTCTTAAATGAGCCTCCTGGTATTTTATTCATGCAATAACTATTTACTGAGGAGACACTGTCCTTGCCTACAATAAAATTACATGATTATAGAAAGGAAACAAGTATCCACTAATTCCAATGATCTCAGTACCTGTAATACTGGACTACACACTCTCAATTATAATGTCTTCCCTTAAAAGATGAGAAGTTGTATTTTATTCTGTAGTCTCTAATGTAAAGCCTAACACAATTGTGTTGTTTTAAAAAAGTTTGTTAAATGGATGAATCAATGAATGAATGAAAAGGAGAGTGTTGTAAGAGCACAGGTATAGGATATTCAATGAATACACACAAGAGCTCCCTATTTTCACTGGTTGGGGAATGGGGCTCAATCAAGGAGAAGACCTGGGGGAAGATAGGGCTTATGCTGAGCCTTGTGTTTCGCAGATGTTGAGAGGTAAGAAGGCACACTCTATACAGCTGCACTGTGATGGGAAGGATCCAGCAACTGCATGCTGGATTGGCAAATCGCAACAGTCCTGGAATGCACACTGGGGACAGAAAGCTGGTGAGTGGGCAAGACTACATATGACTTGTATGTGTCCATACAAGCACCCTCCAAATAAAAGATTTTCACTTTATGAGGAGAGAGATGTTTTTCTGTTGGATCATCATTGTATCCTTTGTCTTTTAGTCACCTCTTTCCCATCATTCAGCTTGCTCATGGTTTCAGCTAGCCATGGTTCCAACCTAAGCTCAGGTCAGCCTTACTGTCTGTGCTGCAAAAATGCCTCCATCTCTCCATATTTCCCAATTCAAATTTCCAAGGGAATGGATCAGAGTGACACAGCCCATTTTTTACCATCAGACCGTAATATGGGTCATCCTATTAGATGTCTGCTCTGTGTGAGGTGCCAGCCCAGGTCCCATCAGTCTGAGCTTCAGGGACAGGCCACATGGAACCACATTGGCCCACCTGGACCAAAGGGCTATGATTATGGTATTTCCTTATAAGATTGGAGGTTGAGTCAATGTGGCAGGCGCAGGGCTGGTATATCCAATGGGTCTAAAGAGAGAAAGAAAGAAGCAGGAAACACATTTTATTCTTACTTGTACCCCCTATGCATATGCAGTGAGTGCTTCATATGTGTTCCATGAATGAATAAAATGAATGAATAAACATATGAGGGAATAAATAAAATTAATGAAGCAGAAGCAAGTGCTACTCAGAAGACAATTGCTCTAACACCAGAACAAGAAGGAATCGGGATGCCACCCAGCAGCCGTCCTGAACCAGAGCTGTTCTTGGCATACTCTTGTGTTCCTAAACCCCGGATCTGTCCCTGGTAGGATGCCCTCTTGAAGAGTAAGCAAGGAAAGGCCCTGTCTGCCAGGTGTTTCATCCAGAACCTCCCTCTGGCTGCGAATGAAAAGAGCTTGACCCAAGAGGCCTCTGGAAAGAGAGAGGACTTCAGTTGCACTGCCTAATCAATCTCATGTTTGGCAAGAGTGACTGGGAGTGTCAAAAACCTCTAGGCAAACAGATGCTTCTCCTGAACTTTAACAACAAAGCTGTCAATGATATTAAGAAACAAGAAGCCACGATATTATTTAAGAATTTAGTATGCTTGTTTGAGAGACATAGAAGGGAATGTCATAGTCATAGGCTTGAACCCAAAAGAAGTGAGTTTGAGTGAGTTTGATTTTGACCTTGAACAAGGCACTTGACATCTAAGGCTCTAATATTCCTTTAAAATAAAGATGAAAAATAAAATAAAACAAAGATGATCACATCTGTTCTCCCCATACCTCATTAGGCTGTACTGATGACCAAGTTAGACATTTGTGAAAAGTTTGTAAATGGTAAAAGGCTGTATAGATGTGGGAGACTGGTAGTAGCATCAATAAGCAATTAATCAAATGGATTAGTATTAGAAAAATATAAAGATAAAAAGTCAATGATTACAAGCAATGCTTGTACTTGAACCAAAGTAGAAACAGTGGTAATGAAGAAAAGGGTCAGGGACCCTCTCTTAATTTTCTAGCCCATATGAAGCATTTAAGATGTTTAATAAATGGATGCATGAATTCTAATTAGCAATTCTTTATAAAGAAATCATCTTACCTATCAAATCATTACTTTTACAGTAATTTCTGAATTCTGAACTCCATTCCTACTTTTTTAACACCAGTGAACTTAGTACTTTATGACTTCAGTTTAATGCATGTGTTAAATTTTTCATCTCCTCTTCTACACTTGAATCCCTGCAGTACAAGGGCCATGTTTTATTAATGACTGAACCTCTCTTGTTGTTTACCACACTGTTTTAATGTGTAATAAACATGTAATGTTTGATGGGTAAATAAATGATTAATTATATCACCATGGATTAATTTATTGCTCCAAATCTACAAAACAATCTGGCAAGATGGTTGGGGAATGGGGCTCAGTCAAGGAGAAGACCTGGAGGAGAAGAGCCTTGGGTATGTTAATTCCCATTTCTAGAAGAAGAAATTAAGACTCAGAGAAGTTAACAGAATAAGTCCCCCAAGGTCCCATAGCTGAGAGAGGCTGGACTCAAATGGCCTGCTTGAGAGCCCAATGCCACCTCGGCCTGTTTCCTCAGTGCCCAGCTAGGTGTACCCTTGTGATTTCCCATTGGTCTTCAAGTTGCTGATCTCCTTTCCACCAATGTGCTGGGACACATGTTTCACTTTTGGGGAGAAGTGAAAGGGCTCCCGGGAGTAAGGCAGTTCTATGAGGACCGTGGGAAAGACTGAGTCACATGACCTCTTCTGAAAACGATTGGCTTCTTCTGGGCTAAGGCCCTCAGCAATCAAGTCTGACACAAACTTTTAAACACAACTAAGGAAACTGCACATAGCACCCAGGCTGAAGAAACCTGGCATGTCCCACCTCGTCTTATGGGGTCTTTATCACTTCATGACAAAGATGGCATAGAGAGGGTGGACAGGGACTCCTGTCTGTCTAGCTAGCAAGGCAGCTGGCAAAGATTGTCCAGGGAAGAAAGGTCGTCTTTAACACCTCTAGTAGCCATGAATATATAGTGTTGGAAGGTTGCTTATCATTGATAAGGAAAACCAAGCTGTTATTCTAGGCTTATGGCCCTATTTTATTTTCCTTTTTACATATCATCAGCACATCCAAACTGCCTGGTCTAGCTAATGCATTGATACTCATAAAAACAATAAGAGCTCTGGCTGGTGGCTCAGTGGATAAGGCACCGGCCTGCACACTCAAAGGTAGCTGGTTTGATTCACCAGCCAAGGCACACAACCAGGTTGCAAACCAGGTCTCCAGCCAAGTCCATAACTGGAAGCAGGTGAAAGGCAACCATACATTGATGTCTCTCCCTCTCTGCCTCTCTCCCTTCCCCACTCTCAAAAAATAATAAATAAAATCTTTTTTAAAAACCAAGAATTTCACATAATAGATGCTCTTTTGCACTTTGGAATATCCACAAAATACATGCTATAAGTAATATAAACTTTCATTAAATGGTTTTGAATAAAATAATGGATGAATTATGAATGAGTAAGTGAGATATGCTATATGCCCTGATATGCTCCTGAAATGGTCATCTAGCCTTAAGCTATCCATAGACCCTGCTCTCATTTCCCAGTCAGACCATCTTCTGGTTTTCAAGAGGCTCCCTTCCTTCATCAGTCAAGTAGGAGCCCTTGTGAGCACCCATCATTCAGAAATCCCAACTAAATGGGCCTGGGAAAGGGAAGAGAAGCAAGTTTGCCTTTTTTTTTTGACAACCTAAGCACACACTTCTAAAACTTAATTGATTTGAAATGAGCCTGAGTTCAGGATATTTCTATACATAGAACCTCACTGAGAATAAAAACATACTTTTTCCACTAAGGATCGGGCCAAGCCTGGCCTTAATTAAAGAAAAGGCAAGAGTACATGCTGTTTATTCAGTCCCTTGCATCTCAACACTACAAATATTCTAAAGCTCTTATATCAGATTCCCTTTAATTACCTCAGCAAACTCCTTCTGGGCAGCTGGAACAAAGATCAGCTTCATTCCTAATGGGTCACTGCTAGGGAATGAAGTTTGACCACATTCCTGGCTGGACCTCCCAGATTGCCAGACACTCCAGTACCTTCACCCTAGTGCCATGGGGGTGGGGGGGAGGGGAGGAGGGAGCTGAAGGGAGTGCTAACCTCAGGAGGCTGCTGGCCTGTAGCCTGTCCTTCACAGAGTACAAGGAGCCAGGGGAAATCCCTGGAATCTAAACCTGCCTCTAGGACCTCGGAGTAAGGTCCCAAACTGAGGCTGACTCCACGGTCCTCTTACCCTCGCTCTGCCCACAGGTGAACTCCTGACTCCTCCTGGCTCCCCCCACAGTCCCTAAAATGATATCTCACTGAGTGTGCAGATGGTTTTCTATCAGAAGTGCCCTCTACACCATCCATCCTAGAGACTTCCTCAAGCTGCCCACCTCCACATCATGCTACACAGAGAAGATTTTAACCAATCCAAAAGCCCGGTGAGGAGAGGGTAACTGGTACAGGGAAGGCTATTCCCCAGCTGAGATCTGTAGCAATGCTGGCAGAAAGAAGCTACTTTTCCTTCAGGAAGGAGCCGGACCTGCAGGAGTGCATATGATGTGACAGCCTGACTCCCTCATTCTATAGACTTACAGCTGATGCGGTTACTTCACTTCTCAGGGCCTCACTTTCACAATCCACAAAATGGAAAGGACAAAACTACTTGGTAGGATTGTTGTGAGAACTAAACTAAACAAAGCATAATGGTGACCAATGGCTGCTAGTAATACCAACATTCGTTTTTATATGTTTGCTTCCATTTTTAGAATGGGACTCCTAGCAAAATTTCTCAGCACTGGTAATAATCACTCTTAAAATGTGTATGTATCAAGTAAGATGAAGATACACTGTTTGTACTCTAATTGAAGGCAGGTTGGGTTCTTCTTTGCATAAAATCGTCAACAAGACTAGTTGAGGTTTTGTTTGTTTTGTGCACACATGCTTAAGCAGTGCTGTGTAAAACAGCCGGGGTTGGATAAGCCCATGTGTTATATGATGTGACAGTTGCCTGAGCCTTGCCTTGAATTCTGAAACTCATAAAGAACCCTAAGGTGACCCCTGAAAGTCCCTGAGTTTGGCTGAGTCAAGTCCACCAAGCATTGTACACTTTTTGAAGCATGAGATCAAAGTGAGACTTTGCCTGACCTCACTTATACATGGAGAGACACCCACGCCTGCAAGGAAAGCTGACTGCTTAAGGAGGTATGCAAGTGCCAAAGAGTGTCACAGGCAATGCTCAGATGGTACAGAACATCTTACTGTGGTGCAGGAAGTATTTAGAATCAGCCCTTCCCCACCACAACTTCTGTGTCCTGAGCTGAGCTTTAGACTTGGAGATCAGTTAATTATAACATTGTGTTTGTACCCCCACTAGAATGATAACAAAATTCCTCAAGGGCATTCCTGATGGCACTGGACACAATGCTTGGAACAAAGTAGGTGCTCAATAAATAATAAAGTCACTCGGCTATCAGCTGCCTGATATTTTAGCAGGTGTGCATAGGAGATAGGTAGTGTGCCTGCTCAGAAGTTTGTTATTGTTGTTACCTTTGATATTTCTGTGTAGAAATAAAAGACACAAATATCTATGTATTAATGCTCTTTGGCAGCTGACTTTTGGAGGCCAGATGAGGATAGTGAAGGAAGTGGGAGGTGTCTTTGTTTAAAGGAAGCTCAAAGGATTATAGAGAGAGACAGGAGCGAGTTCTGATCCAAATGTTCTGCAATCGCTCCTGGTCGCTGAAGACCCTGAGCCCTGAAGTTCCTTGTTGGCAGCAGACCTCCCTGAATGTGACAAGGAGGGCCATTTATTAGTGCCTCCAAACCATTGCCAGAGGCCAGCTTCAGAGCTCCATGCAAGGTCTGCTTCTTTGGGCATGCCACCTGGACCATGAGGCCTAGAGCATTACCTCAATGCTCACATCAATTTGGCAGAAATGAAAAGGCACTGAGATGTCAGGTAAGCTGCTCTGTGAGGCTGTGTCTGGTTCTCAAAGCTCAGGCTAGTGGTTTTCCAGCTTGCCCTGGCATACAGGCTCAGCATTTCAGAAAGTTCTGGCAGCAAAACCTGGAAAGTAGTACCTTTTAAAAAAGTAGAGAAGCTAACATCACATTCACAAAACTCACCTGGGGCCACCTCCATCTGTCACCCACTCTCTATGGCTCTTCGCTTTCATGTTCTCTTTAGTGATCGGAACCTATATTATCCTTTCCATGCCCGTTGGGAACAAGGACATGAATGGTCTTCTGCCATCCACTGCATTATGAGTCCCTCTTCCATAAGGGTAATTTCCATAAGGGTTGCGAGCTAAGACTGCAGTGGAGTGAGCATGGTTTAGACACACAACGTGCATACCTAACTCCCTGCCACAGTTGGGTGTGGGGGCCTGTGCAGAGCATGAGGCGGCCATCATGGGGCAGCAGCAGTGATGTCAGGTCTCCTTCTGTAGCCCAAGGCAGTCTGAACAGAGCCAGCTGCGGGATGAAGGGCCTCTCCGGCACCCTCTGAGTATCAGCTAGGGTTCCTTAGTTGCAAGCAACAGATACCAAATATGTTAAAATTTTTTAAAGGAATTCTCTGAAAGGACAAGGTAGCTCATGAAATCAAAGACAAGCTCACTAGCTTAGTTTTAGAAAGGGCCAGGAGAAGGAAAGTTCTTAGGATCAAGGCAACAGGGCAAAAGTACATATTAATCCCTTCAAAATATATTTTTGTTTGTCCCTGTATCAACCTATTCGAGATTTCTGGTGAATGTGATTGGCTATGCTTGGTAAAACAGCCCAAACAAAGCCCACCAGATTGCCTTCATGTGATGGACAGACCCACCAAGACTTCACAGAGCACAGTGGACGGCTTGTTCCCAAAGGGAAACCAGGAGAGAGTTGGGCAACAAGAGGGTGGCCGAAAGCAACAGGTGTCCACAACCTCAAACCCACAGAATTCCTTTCTTTTCACACCAACCTTTGCTCTAAATTGCCAACAGGATTTTCTTGTGAGAAAATGGTGGAAGAGTTAAGGGTGTCATGGATGGGGGTGGTGGTGGTAGCACTAATTCCTGCTGGCAAGTCAGACAGACCATGAAAGGGGAGCCCTGGAGCTGTTTCCATTTCCTAGAAACCCTCCGTAGAGTGGTGCATTCATCCAAGCCCAGCACCTGGGGGTCGCCCAGATGCCTCCATTTTCTATGCTATTTCCTCCAAATCAAATTGGGCACCAATCTCTTTCACTTTGTCTCCTGAACACTTCTCATCTTTCCACAATACTTCAGGCCTCTAGCATGTCACCTGCCTAGGGCCAGAGCCTCCTAACCAGTCTCCCTGCCTCCGGGCTGCTCTCCCTGCTGCCCAGGGGATCGCTTGCTAACCCAAATGTGACCACATCTCTCAGTCTCATTCAGGGGCTTCCGCTGCAATCAGGAAAGCCTTAGCACACATAAGGGCCCCTCGTGATTAGTCTCTGGCCTACGTCTCCAGCTTTCTTGCAAATTTCTCCTTTTTCACGATTTCAACATAAAGTTTCTTGAAGCTGTATTAGTGCCCGATAACTGTTTGTACTAAGAGGTGGCTAAAAGAATTATTTTCCCCCACTGTCTGGATTTGGGGTGCTATGGACTAAACCATGTCCCTTAAAATTCACATGTTGAAGCCCTAGTTCTCCAGGTAGCTGTATTTGGAGAAAGGGGCTGTAAGGAATTAGGGCCCTAATACAGTAGGATTGGCATCCTTATGAGGAAGAGAGACCAGAACTCTCTGTCTGTGTCATGTACGGGCAAAGCAAGAAGGCAGCCATCTGCAATCCAGAAAGAGAACCCTCACTGGAAATTGATTCTGCCAGCCCTTGATCTGGGACTTCTAGCCTCCAGAATTATGAAAATTATCTGTTTTTAAGCCACTCAGCCTATGGCATTTTGTAGTGGTTGCCTGAGTAAGGCTACGTGCCTGCATAAACCTTGACATCTCCTTGACAGCTTTTGTTTTATAGTATGTTTTATTTTTGCATTCTCACCATAGTCTTATTTACTTTGAGACAAATATGCTGTCTTAAATCACATGCTTATTGTGTCAGGTCATCATGACCTACTGACTTCCAGTATCCCCAGCCCTGTGCACCCCACCCCACCACACCAGAAGGATTGAGCACCCAGTCTCAACGCCCACATTGCTGTCTTCCCCTCAAGGCCTTTGCACTGCTCACTCGCTCTCGGCTGGAACTTCCTCTCCTTGAGTTGCTTTCTCCACTTGATGAACCCTTTAAAGCAAAACCTCAGTTGCCACTTTTTCTTTCAGAATGCTCCTGGCCTCACACCTCAGAGTGGAGCTGATGTCCCACTTCATGTGCTCATTGTGCCTTTGCAGATGTACAGCTTCTTGTAACTCACATGCACATTTAAATGTTCGACCTCCACTGAACTGCAAGCTCCTAGAGGGTGGCCACGAGATTTAATTTATCAGTGAGTCCCCAGAGCCTAGCAAAGTACTGAATATAAAATACATGCTAGGTGATTGTTGAAGAATGAATAAATGAATGAATGAATTCACAAATCAACTTGTATTAAAGCAGGAGTCATTTCTGTGGGATGTACTGTCCCACATTAACTGGCAGGGAAATTTCCACAGCTAAAGGGTGGCAGCAGCAAGGCAAGGAGAGGTCTGCCCCGAAGGCACTTCCTGGCCCTGGGAGGAAGGAGGGCAGGTGAGAGGGCCTCTGAGATCTCTGCAGCTTGTATCGGTGAGCCTGTTCCCTAAAACCCTCACTGCCTCTCATACAGACCTCCTTTCCAAGCTGTCTTTAAAATAGTTGAAACTTTCATATCTCATGCTTAGATTACCACACTTATTTTTTAACTAGGATATCTAAAAACAATTCTCTGTTCAATTCCTCTGCCTATCACCTGCCAGGTGTACTCACCGCGCCCCAAAGCCTCGTCGATATAGCTGGATAACACGATCTAAGGAGTTGAAGCTCTTCCTGGTTCTAGCCTCACTTTACCTCCCAACCCTAGTCAACAAAATAAATTGGCAATACCGGCTCTAGGTATTTACAGCAATGAATTCAATGGACAGAACTCCCAGCCCTTGGGGAACATCACCTTTTGTCCTTCCAGCCTTGACTACCGCATCTCCCTTTACCATCTTTCCCCAGCTGCTCCCATCACCTGCACACACCTCCTCATTCCCCTTCCCTTGCCTTTGCTCCTGCAGTTTTCTGACTTGGACAGTCTTCCCTACCTGAGCTGAACTTACCTGAATTTCTGTCAAGTTTCTTCTGTCTCCAAAGGCTTTTCTAAATACTTCAGTCCCTAATCATCTCTCTTGCCTTTTCTGAACTCGTCAGGCACTCCCTTAATCACCATGCACTTGCTATCTATGTTATGTTGGCCTTGTTTCTGAGCACACACGTAGGCGTGGCATGACTATGCATGAGTGCTTTCTACCATCAGATATGTATGTATTTTCTACCCCTAGAATGTAAACTACCTGCATCAGGGATGGATTTCTCTCTGTCGACTTCTGGGTCTTGCTCGGTGCTCTGCATGTGGAGCTCAATGAGCTCTAACAGAAGCAGGGAAGTTAGTTGGCAGCGGACAGCTCTGCGGGGCCCTCCTGAATTCGCTGACATCATTGCCCACTTCTCTCTGTCATTCTTCCTGGCTCTTGTCAGCTGAGGCACCTGTGTGGACCTGCCAGTTTAGGATAATGCCCGGCACCAGAGTGCGGACAATGGGAGAAGAACCCAAGTTTTGAAGGTGTCCTACGAAAATATTTTCCTTGAATCTTGATAGACTTGGCCAGGTCCTTCTTCCTTTCTTAACTTCCAGAATAAAAGTTATTCTTAACTCCAGAATAAAAACTGTATGTATACTATGAGACACATTCAAACCAGTGGGGATTCCTTCTCTCTCTCTGTGTCTCTCTCTGTCTCTGTCTCTGTCTTGTCTGTCTCTCTCTGTCTCTCTCTCTTTGTGTGTGTGTGTGTGTGTGTGTGTGTGTGTGTGTGATGAAGATATTAGAGCAGAAAAAAAAATAAGGTAGCAAAAGGACCTTTGAAGAGCTGGGGTGTGCTCTCCAGAAGTCCATTACACACACATATACATGTGTTTTCTACACAGATACACATGTGTATGCACACACCTGCACAACAGCACACAGGCCAGGGAGCCCACAGCTTGCACTGCAGCTAGAATAGAATCACAACATAGTTCTCAGCAGCATCATGTCCAGATGGTTGCCCTGGCCTCGCCAGACAGAGTCTGCTCAAAGCACACAGGTTGCCTATCCTAGTCTCTTCTTTGCAGCAGAATCCATGACCACCACCATTGCCCACTGTCTAAGGCCAATTCTGCTGCAATTTGCCAAAAGGGGAGAAAGGAAAACAGATCACAAACATTATTACCACCAGCTCAGCAACGTGGACCTCTCCTCTCAACTAGATTTCTCATCTGCCAAATATGTCAGCCAAGACAACTCCTGAGCTGGGACCAAATTAAAGAAGAGAGGAAATTCAGGGGAAAAAATTAGTCCCACTAGAAAGCAAGACCCACAATGCTCTGTGACTACATCTAATTAACTTACAGCCTCTGATGTCAACAGCTTTCAAGGCCGGCATGGAGCATTCACAAACACATTCCAGGAGAGTCAATGTGATCTGGTGTTGACACAGGCTCATAACTGTCAGAGGCAGTAGTTTTCAATTTATGGATGCTGTAAAGCTTTGGCAATATGATTGCTACAATGTGCAGTGTGTTTTTGACAATAAGCAGGAGGTGGGGGGTTAGGGAGTAACGGCTCTGCATTTGGCCATGGACTTAGGCTCATGTGGCCAAACCTGTAGTGATTTCTGTTATTGCAAAGTAACTGCAATATTACCTCCAAACAATGAACTGCAGAATGTTATATGATTCTTTACTTGCAAACTCTAGACTTCTACATCAGACCAAGGGTATATTATGGATTCAATAAACATTTTTGCCACTTTTCATGTGCCAGGAGCACAGCACTGAATCAGCTTAGTGGGACTAAAAGAGAGGGGGATGGGGTAAGTTTATCTTGAGAGACCCAATAAATGTTTGGCTTCCACAGAAGAACAATGGTGGAAGGAAAGCCCATAAAGGAGACAGATGGTGAATACAGCCCCTCCTATCATCTCAGTTGTGAGTGTCCATAGAGGCAGGTGTGAAACTTTTCCATGTGGGTTGCAAGAAGAATAGTAACTTTTTCATTGTCTAAAACCTAAAGATAATACTGGGCCTAATTATTGACCAAAATAAACAATCAACAAAAATAGTCTTCATTTATTATCACTTACAGACCAAAGCTGACATTTAGAGGTACTCTGAGTCTGCAGTTCAAAACCCTGGCAACATGGACCCAAGCTGGTGCAGAAGAGGACCTGTGGCTTTTTTGTGAGTATGTATGTGTATGTGTGTGCACATAACTACATGTTAGTCTGAATCTCTCCAAATGGTTCTCCAAAGCAGAGGCAGCCAGGTCATCGAGAGCCAAGCAGCCAGCAAATCTTTCTGAACACCTGCGGTGTGCCAAGCATGCTGCTGGAACAGAGTCTAAAGGGCAACCTGTGTGGAGGTAACCTATTTAGATTCCTATTCACACACTTGTTTTCAGGCAATTTCGAATAGGAAAGGCTTTTAACAGAGAGAGAGTGGGAGAGGGAGAGAAGGATGGCTAAAATCCAAAACACTGACAACACCAAATACTAACAGAGATATGCAGCAGCAGGAACTCGCATACATGGCTGGTGGGAACGCAAGATAGTACAGCCACTTTGGAAGACAGGTTAGCAGTTTCTTATAAAACTAAGCTTTTCAGCAACCATGCTCCTTGGTATTTATCCAAAAGAGTCGGAAACTTTTGTCCAACTCAAAAACCTGCACACAGATGTTTAAGGCAGCTTTACTATAATTTTGCCAAAACTTGGAAGCAGCCACAAGGTCCTTCAGTAGAGGAATGGGTAAGTAAACTGTGATACATCCAGACAATTATTGAATGCTAAAAAGAAATAAGCTATCAAGTCATAAAAAGATGTGATGGAACCGTAAATGCATATTACCAATTAAAAGAAGCCAATCTAAAAGGCTACATGCTCTATGATTCCAATTATATGACATTCTATAGACAAAACTATGCAGATAGCAAAAAGGCTGGTGGTTGCCAACAGTTAGGAGGGGGAGGAATAAATATGTGAAATGCAAGGGATTTTAGGGCAGTGTAACTATTCTGTATGATACATATTATAATGGTAGATACATGTCATTATATATTTGTCAAAACTGATACAAGGTCCAATACCAAGAGAGAATTCTAATGTAAACTATGGGCTTTAGATGATAATGGTATGTCAATGTTGATTCCTGAATTACCACATATGTGCCATTCTGGTGGAAGATGTAAATGGTGATGGGTGAGGGTTCTGCTGTGTGTTGGGGGTGATAGATGGAAACTCTCTATACTTTCTGCTTAATTTTTGTGAGCCTAAAACAACTTTTTAAAGTCTAAATAAATAAATTAGAAAATAACATTCCAAGCTGTGAACATTTGAAGAAAGACATGAGTAGCTCTGATGCTTAAGTTTCTCAGAAAGGCCCCTGAGCAGATTTCTTGGGTTCTTTCTAACATGGAAACATTTCACATTTTTGTGCTAACATTATCCCTTCTGTGAATCTACAGCTATGTTTGGAACTGGGGTAGTGGCTTCAATGAACTTATATCCAGTCCCAGGAGTTGGGCCCCTGCTTCCAGCCCAGGAGCTGGGCAAGGTCCAAACAGAAGCTCTTGGTGTTGTTTAAGAGTTGCTTGCTCAGGCACAGCAACACGGTTGTAATACAATAAATAAAAAAAGTACTTTGTAAAAGAGCACAAATGAGATGGTCTTATTTCTATTTAATCTTATATAAAAGATGTATGGATTATTAACAGCAGTTGTCTCATGATAACAGGTTAGCATGTGGCTTTTTTATGTTCGGCTTTGTACATCTCTATGTTCTAATTTTTCTACAATAGATATGTATTGTTTTTTTAAATAAAAAACAAGAGAAAAATATGAGATATAATGATCATCCATCAACAGGGTTGTCATTGAGGGTGTGAGTTTATCAAAATAAAAAATGACCAGCAGAAAAACCCTTCTTCACCTGACCCAGAGCAAGCTTCTGAAGGATTGGGGTACACTTGGGATAAAATGAAAACTGTGCACCAAAAAAAATCATAAATCCACATGCATTGTTTTTAAGTCAACTATTTGGCGATAGTAGTATGGATCCACCCATATATATAGTAGTATGGATCCACCCAGTTCGTGTTCATCCCAGAATCAGATCAATCGTGCTAAGTATTTGAACATGGCAGATTTGCCCATCTACACCCAACCTCTTCATGCATGGAACAGAAAGGCTGCCTCCAAAGCTGTAAAGGACAAGCATGGTAGTGCCTGTGGCCCCAAAACATATTATAAAAAGGAAAACGAGTTGCCAGCCCAACTGAGAGTAGGGAGGTGGGGGTAGGAGACAGAAATGAAATAAACCTGAACAGCAGTTAGGGATCAAAACCTAACACCTTCCACTTGATGTGATGGCTCTTCCAGGAGCCTGTTCACACCTCATAACTTAACTGAAGCCTACAAAAGAAACCATTCCACAGGGGAAACACATGACAAACCATACACCTAAACATGACTGTTGTCTCTGAAGCAGAACAAACTATGCTTTCCAGAAGGCTCAGCAGTGAAGGAGTAAGAGAAAATGGAGGCATTTCTTTAATGTCCCTGAACGTATCCAGTGGTGCTTTGTTCTTTCAAATTCTGTTTCTTGGAAATGTATAGTTTTGTATTTTAGCACAGGCTCCTGTTCGACATGTGAGGTAGTGGGTCCTTGAGGTAGTGGCTACATGAGAACTTAAGGATGGGCTGTGAGTTCCTACCAAGAGAATTGGATCCACTAACATGGTGAGACACATTCCTGAGTCAAGGTCACTACTGGGGTGAGGGGCTTAGTTGAAGGTCAGATTATAGGTGGTCAAGCAGGTATTGTTCCCATCCTGAACTTTTTCTCGTTTTCTTTTCTTTTCTCTTCTCTTCCTTTTCTTTCCTTTCCTTTTTCCTTCCTTCCTTCCTTGCTTCCTTCCTTCCTTCCTTCCTTTTTAATAATCAGAGCTTAACAATTCTCAGAAGTCATCTTAATTGACAGATATCTCTTCAAGGGTTACAGAAGTGGGGTCAGGGTTCAGTATGTGTTTAATAATGGCCACTTCTAGATTTTTATGATGTATGAATAACGTTGATATTTACACCTCCTTTATCCTTCACAACAGAGCTACATGGTAAGTAACACTGTCACTTCCATTAGAAAAAGAAGAAACTGAATCTCAGGGGAAATGTTTTGCCCAAATGGTAAGTAAACTAGCAAGTGACAGAGTGGAGATTTGAACCAAGACCTTCCCACTCAGCACTCTGTCCACACTGCCTACCCAAGGGCAGCTGGCACAGCACTAACATCTTGTAGCTGCAAACGAACTTCCAAGCGGAGCTTGAAATGGGAGCCTGGACAGTATGAGTCTTTTTAGGACAGGGATTGTGACCTGTTTATTTTTGTCTCAGGGTTGGTGTGTAGAGGGCTCTTGGCACATACAGTAAATGAAAGAGGGCAAGGGGTCAGGCTGACTTGAGGCACCCGGTGGGACTCAGTGCCAGCTCGCAGATGGACGGTTTCCCACGATGGGCTCCATCAGAAGATACAGCAATGAAACTGCTTAGAGCGCCCTCCAAGAGCAAATGCAGCCTGGTGACTGCAGCTGTGGGCATACAGGAACCTCCCTCCCTGCCACTTAGGAACTTTCGGAAGAAACCTCGGCCACTTGTATGGTCAGGGCACAGAGGGGTAGAAAGGAGGAGGGAGACTTGAGCCATTGAAGATTGAAGCAGGTGACATTACTTCTGTAGAGTAATACACAAAGATGAAGTTCATACCTGTTTTCCATTTATCAATCTATAGTGGGTATCTTTCTAAATCAGGAAATAGATCTATATCATCATGGTTATTAGCTGTATTGTTCTCCACAGTATACAAGCATACAGTACTTTACTGACACCCTATTGATGGTCATTTATATCGCTTCCCAGTTTTGGGGGTTTTTTGGTATTCTTTTATAACCGTGATGCTGTGAATATTCTTCCTAAGACAATTTCTGAACTTCAGAGTATTAGCTGGTCAGAAGAGAAAAGGTGACTTTCAGCTTGGGGAAAAGGATCAGGGGACCTTCATAGCATATACCTAATTTGAGCTGGACTTGATGGTTAGGCAGAGAATAGAGAATATGAAATGAAGATGGAGAGAAAGGCAACTGAAGTAGATTGCTGACCTAGAGCAAATGTAAAAGGTGGAGAAGCATGTGCGTGTGTGGCGGGGGTGGCGGGGGAGAAGAATGTGTAATGAGATTGAAGCACCTAGTAGATGAAGCAGAGAGCCTAGAAACAGATTCACAAGCAGGTTGATACAAAACTGAGAAGGGTTTTGATAGCCAGGCAAAGGGACCTGTTAGTGTAGATCAACAAGATGGTTTCATGGTAACTCATTCATTTTAGAGATCATCCATCCAGACTTCAGTGCTCAATGAGGAACTCAAAGTCAATCATCCTGTGCTTGGTGGTAAAGATAAAAAGAATGCCCTTAATTCTAGACTGCAAGATCAGAAAAGAAAATTCACAGACTCAGAAGTTCAGGGATATATGTGTGAAAGAACCTTGGGTGGACATGTCACTCAGTAACTGTTCAATAAATGTTAACTTTGAGTATGAACAAGCATAACAAGAGGTTCCTTTTCAATTCTGCAGTTAGCAACTTAGCTTTTTCATGCTGACTTTATCAGCATTTGTGTTTTCAGTTTCCAGTAAAGTTGCAGGCAGAGGACACAAGCTTGCTTCAAGGAAAGAACAGGACAAATCCCACACATCCAGGCCATGTTAGTTTTCAGATGGCTGTATCTCTTTAGAATTCAAACCCTCACCATCTGATCATCAAATTCACTCCAGTCAAAACCTGCCTATTCTTTTTCTGTCTGGAGTTTATATATTAGAAATTAAGATTTACCACGTTTGCAGACCACTTTTAGTCTTTTCATGAAAAAAGGTGGAAACAATAGAGACCCACTTGTCCAATGTGTCACTTTAAACATGGTGGGAAGGCGGAGGGTGGCAGCTTTATTGATCACCACGCGCTCGCTGGAGTGCTGGCAAATGGGATTGCCTACGCTGCCAAGCGCACGGGGCATAAACTCAACGAGGAGGCAGTTTGCACAGCAGCTCTGTGATCTTGAATTATGAAAGGGTTAGACAAGTTTTGAGAGAAGGGAGGCTCTGTTGTTTTTCTTCCCTCTCTCGTGAAGATTTGAGGCTGAGGAAAAGCCTAGAATAAAGACAAGAGGAAAGTCTGCCAGATGATGCTCATTGGAAAGTGGGCTGGGAGATTTCCGATTTGTCCCCTCTGGTGATTTGCCAAGTCGGAAATCATGATGCAAATAATGACTTCTGTCTCTGAAGTGAGGAATCCATAGTGTTAGACCCAAAGCCCTGTTGGGCCCTGAAGTACTTGCTTTCACTCCCAACCGCACAGTATTCCATTTCCATGAATTTGAGAGTTGAAGGCCATGTCTGCTTAATGATGTTATGATGGTAAGTGAACTATTTGTCTTTTCTCTTTGCAGCTAATTATGTCAATTGATTCGCAAGCTGATAGCACTTGAATAGCTTCTTCATTAAAGAAGTTACAGATATGCCCTGACCAGCGTGGCTCAGTTGGTTGGACTGCCTGCCACCCTATAAACCAAAAGTTTGCAGGTTCAGTCCCAGTGGGGGCACATACCTAGGTTTCGGGTTCGATCCCCCGGAGACAATCAACTGATATTTCTCTCACATCTCTCTCTCTTGCTGAATAAAAAATAAATCCTCAGGTAAAAAAAAAAAAAAAAGAAGAGAAGTTACAGATAACACTAGTACAATTTTTTTCTAGGCCCATCCCTTACTCCTCTCTACCGGCCTAACCTTCAGACCATGCCCCCCAGGCCTCTCTCTGCTCACCCCATCATCCTCAGGTGCCACTGAAAGGAATGTGTCTTTCCAGGAGCCTTATTCAAAGGTCTTAGTGTAAGGTGAGGCTCTCCCTTCAGATCCAACCTCAGCTTAACTCACCCTCCTCACTGGCAGCCACCATGCTCCTTGACTAGGTCATGTTCTCTCTGATTCTGGCCCTTGGAAAGAAATATCCATTTGTCTCAGTCAGGAAAACTGTCGTAACAAAATACTATAGACTGGCTGTCTTAAACAACAGACATTTATTTTTCACTGTTCTGGAAGTTAGAAGTCCAAGGTCAGGATGCCACCCTGGTCAGGTTCTGATGGGAATTCTCTTCTTGGCTTGTAGGTGGCTGTCTTTTCACTCTGCCTCACAGAGATAAAACCTCTCTCTTCCTCATTTTATTTTATTTTATTTTTAAAAAAAGATTTTATTATTTTTAGAGAGAGGGGAAGGGAGAGAAACAGAGAGGGAGAGACATCAATGTATGGTTGCCTTTCACCTGCCTCCAGCTATGGACTTGGCTGGAGACCTGGCTTGCAACCTGGTTACGTGCCCTCACTGGGAATCAAACCAGCAACCTTTGGGTTAACAGGCCGGTGCCTTATCCACTGTGCCACCAGCCAGGGCCCCTCTTCCTCATTTTATGAGGGCACTAATCCCATCATGAGGCTTGATCTTAAGGGCCTCATCCAACTCTGATAACCTCACAGAGACTCCATCTCCAAATATCATCACATTGAAGGTTAGGTCTTCAACTTGTGAATTTTGTGGGGATACAGTTCATAACACTATCCTATCATCTACTAGGCTTTGCTTCAGATCTTCACTTAAATGCCACCCACCTCTGCTGGGGGTGTTTCTTGAAATGCCCAAGGCTATAATCTCTCAAAGCATCCCATGTTTATCTGATACTTATCAAACTATATTGCAACTGTCGGTATATGTATATGTCTCCTCCTAGCTGGCTGAACTCTTTGAGGGCAGGAATTGCGTGTAATTCACTGATGGATTCCTACTACCCAATCTAACACCAGGCATACAGTAAATAAATGCCTGTTACCTGACTGCATTAGTCAGGGTGATGTTAATGGTTCCAACAACAGCAACAAATTTTAAGACAAAGAAGTTTATTTCTTCATATATGTAACAGTCCAGAGCAATTCTACAGGGTGATTCAGTGACTCAGGTTCCTTCTATCTTGTGTTCTACTACCTCTAGGACTTTGGAGTCCTATCCCAGTCAGCAGATGGAAAAGAAAGGACAGAAACAATACTTACTACCAAATCACTTATGCCTGGAGGTGGCATGCTCCTCTTCCAGTCACACTGCATTGGTAAGAACTGGCCCCGCTAGACACAAAGGGTGAGAGGGCAGGTGCAGGGGGTGGGGCTGAGAAATATGATCCCAAATAGGCAGCTGCTTCCAAACAACTACCCCTTGCTGTGGAATGAGCTAAACCTAACATGTAGTACAGTGGAAAGAATATAAGAATATTGGGACCAAAAGGGAAACCATATTAATCACCCATCACCCCAATTTCATAAGGAGAAACAAAGAGGTTCAGGGGATTAATGACTGGCCCCCAACTCACACTAGTGGAAGACCTGGGGCTGGAATTCAGGTGACCTTAGTTCTTGCCCTAGTTTATTAAATAGAAAAGTCACACACACACACACACACACACACACACACCACCACCACCACCACCATACACCTCTCGAAACCTCAGTCTTATCACTTGAAAAATGAGAGTTTTGTGCCAAATGGTCCCTAAGTTCCAGCCCAGCGAAGGGGCTATATTCAAGACCTTGGAGGCTTATTCTGAGAATGGTACATTTAGGTCCCTGGGATTGCACTTCACAACAAGAAATTAAAATTCATGCATCTGCCAGTGAAAGTGTTTAGAATGAAGTACATACGACACTGTCCACATTCCTTTGTCCATACAGACCTGGTCTGGGTTTTCCCCTGAGATCAGTGAGCACAGCCTGAATGCATGTGTTGGTCCTTGGGCAGAACTTAGGGTATTGCACAGGGAGAGGGAGTGAGACTGTTCCTCCGTTATTTGAGATGAGAATTTGACACTTGATGGTGTTGATGGTTTATATCAACCTAGTCCTTTCATATATTTTTTTATTCATTATTTTCAGAGAGAAGGGCAGGGAGGGAGGAAGAAAGGGGGAGAGAAGCATCAATGTATGGCTGCCCTTCACCTGCCTCCAGCTACAGACCTGGCTGGAGACCTGGCTTGCAACCTGGTTATGTGCCCTGGCTGGGGATCAAACCAACGACCTTTGGGTTTGCAGGCCCCTGATTGGGGAATCCAACCAGCGACCTTTGGGTTTGCAGGCCGGCACCTGTCCACTGGGCCAAACCAGCCAGGGCCAGTCCTTTCTTTTTAAACAGTTCTAACCAGACATTTCCTACTAGTCAGGTGTGCTTTGCACCTCCTGACTTTTCTACCCAGTGAAACAACTGGGTAGAAAAGATAAAAGAGGACTGACTAACTGACACACGGACTTCATTAGGGGCCTATTTGAGAAAATAAAAAATAATAAACGTAAATGACAGGAATCTTCAGAAATGAACTTCAAATGAAGATAAACTTAACTAGTCATTTTTCAGAAGTTGCTGAAAAACTTCAAATATTTTTGGCCCCATGACTTTCTTTCAACTATAATGACCGTCTATAATTAAAGGACAGAAGAGGCTTAAATCCTCAAATTGCAACTCAGTAAGAATGTGTCCTAGGAATCTATTAAGTTTTTATTTTCAGCCAGGCCATTGCATTTCCTCAGGAGAAAATGAAAGGGATCCCCAGTGTTCTGAATGCTGTGCGTTCCCAGGCACGCAACTCAATGAACGATCATAATTGTCTTTCCACACCTCCCAAACTCCAAGTCCTTTCACCGTGAAACCATGTTCTGATTTACGTGCCTCACCCCTTCGTCCTGTACCCTTTCTCCCTCCTGGTCCCTGGGAAGGATGCCTGCTTCCTGGAGGTGACGCTGCTTTGGGGACTATGGGCAGGGCACCCTCTGGGTTCTGCTTGTCAAGGGAAGCCGCCCCCACTCTCCCCCAGCCCCACCACAGCCATTTCACACAGTTTACCTGCCACCCCAGATCGGGAGCACCAGTCCAAAAAGAAAGAAAGGGAAAAGCAAGCTGTCTAAAGAGTCTTAATTTTCCTTCATGGACTAAAGCAACATGTTACTGTGGCTTTTGACCTCCAGGGGTTGGATTAGATGATTTTCCACATGGTTGATTGTGAAGGTTTTATTACGCATTCCCCTCACAGATCCCCCAACAATTTAATTGCCATAAGAATAGCTAACATATGTGGCAGGTTTTTAAAATGTCCATCCACCAAATGGATTTGACCACCCGGAGCTGGCAGCTTCTCCCCACACAGTCCCCTGGGGTTCTCAGTGAAGTGACAGAAACCCTGGCAAGCCTATTGAATGCAGCTCCCAGGAGAGAAAAGTCAGACTCTCTGCTTCTATGACCCTCAGGGACGTGTCTTGGTTGCCATTTTTTTTCTGTACTGGTGGGGGTTTTACTCATTTGTTTATTTTTCTAGCATAAGAAGTGAGTTTTTAAAGACATTTCTCTGTGGGCCATAAAAAGTTCATAGTCCTAGATTCCACATAGGTAGAATGAACTAACATATTCCATAGTCACTGTCTCAGTGGACTATTTCGATCCTCATACTATCTACCCCATGTTCTGATATGTAATCCACCAATATTCCTAACCTTTCTGTTAAAAACAGAGGGAGATAAATCTCTGATAATCTACAATACAATGCAAAGCAATGCATGCATTTCTTTGTCGGGAAGTTACCGTCTTTATATCTCAGTAAGTAGTAACAATAATACTAAAAAATAATCACATATGGATGCACTTCTCTTTATATAACAGACAGCATTTCGCAGAGTGAAGCTGCCTACTGAGAAATCCTTTGAGGTCTAGTTAATTAATACTTCCTCCATAGACCCAATAACCAGGTGTGATTTCTCTCGTGACTTCTCTTTTGTTACTTGTTATAATGTCCCCTAGCTATGGGGGACCCAAAAGACAACCTCATATGGGTCCAAGAACCAGCCTGTTAATCCTAGCATCCCATCTTTCTTCAGTAGTGATTCTTCTTCCAGGTGCCTACAGACCAGTCTGAAGAGAATACTGCCCATCAGAAAAATGCCATTGTGTGTCCCAACTACCAGCAAGATTTTCTGTGCTCCAGATACCAGAAAGGAGCTAGGAAAGGTCAGGAAAGGCCTGTCCCCTCGGAGCTTTGCTTCGTCACCTGGCTTGGGAATCTCCATCTCCACCCAGTGAAATTTCTTTTGGGCAGCTCCATTAGCTGCTGACCTTCACCTGTCTTTCCACAGGAGCTCAAAATTAATTCAAACACCATGGAGTAACCCTCCATCCTTGATCCTCCTGGTACAACTGGTATTTTTGATCTCCATTTCACTCCCCTTTCATAACAGCAGGGGGCAGGAAAGCATTGTTTTAGGAGCTGGTAGCAGAATTCACCTGATGAAGACTTTTGTTCACGAAAACATTTTGAGAAACCACTTTGGCTGTAGCAAGATGGTCCCTAGGACGTGGGCTGGATGAGATAAGAAGGTTTATAAAATGAGAAGAATTCTGGGGTTTCAGCAGCAGTGCTGGAGGAAGAAGGGATAAGCTAGAAGACAGGGGAAGAGGTGAGGGAAGGAATGGCCTAACAAAAGAGCAGGGAATCCATGGCTTACAGAGAAGAGAAAGGGAATGAGAAACTCCCAGTGCAGGGTATGGCAGATAGACTTTTCAGAGTAGGTATAGCTAGTCTTTTCAGTATAAAAGTTGTTTACACTGCCATGGACATAGTAGATGTCTTATATTAAAAGGAGCTGAATTGAATTAATTTGATGAAACAAACTACAGATTAATGAAGATCATTTTAGTTATTCAGTATATCCAAATAGGTTGCATATTTTTGGATACCCAAATGAACTGAAGTTTTTTCCACACGCAGTTACATATTATACCTGGAAAATGAGAGAGGGTTTTACTGATCCTCTAATATGATTATTCTCAAGTACACTCCCTCTCCCTAATATTACTCCTACTCAGTACCGCAGTACCTGGGAATAGTATTTGGGAGAGTATAAGGAAAACGAGCGTCTTCCATATTTGCATAGCTATAAGGCCTAAAGAGGTGATAGGCAACAAGAAGTAATAAGGAACAAAAATTTAAAATTCAGTGGAAAGTGAAAAATCTCAGTATGAAATATTTACCTGTGTTGCCAGATAAAATAAAGAATGCCCTGTTAATTTTGAATTTCAAAAAAACAAATAACTTTTTAATGTATGTCCCAAATATACTTCTCCTACACTAGAGGTCCTGTGGTTTTATTTAAAAAGGCTGGCAAAGCTAGAGTGGGAGAATTCTGAAATACACTAACAATAAAAATGTTTTAATGTCATAGAAGAGTATGATTTGGGTAAAGTGAACATCTAGGTCAAACAATATTGCACATTCTTTGGAGGTGTTTAGAATCAGGGAATCAGGTGCAAGACCCTTCACAAACTTACATCATTACATCATATTTCACACTGTTAAAGACACATTCTGAACATACTCTTCCAACATCAATACTAGCTATAAGACATTGTCTTACTGATTGTCTAGAAAGAAAGAAAGAAAGAAAGAAAGAAAGCTATTGTACCCTTAAAGGGCATCTTTAAATCTGTAGAGAACTTAAATAGTAAAGAGGCAAGCAAACAGTTTCCCCCTCACTCCCTATCTCTAGGACCAACAAAGAAAACTGCAGCCTGGGGACCCCTGCCTAACAGAGACTGCAGTGCTCACATGGCCAGCTTAGTCCCCATATAATCAAATTGGGGCCCCTTCTCCATTCTACTCCGACCTCGGGTTTTCAGGCAACACTAATCATGCTCTCAAAATGTCCAAATTTTGTTTTACAAAAGATCTAAGCCAACCACAGAAGCAAAGTAAAACAAGCTTTCCAATTAAAAAAAAAGGTTGTTACAAAGGTGCTTAATAAAATACAAGATACATGTATTTAATAATGTTACAGCTTAAAGTGAAATGGTTCATTTTTATTAAAGCTGGATTTATTGCTTTGGTTTATTGGTTTATGTCATCAGAACTTAATTTAGTCTCTAGATGATTTGCCCAAAGGAAAGCAGATGGGTCAGCTGTGTGTTGAACTACAACAGCCTAGGGGTTGTAATATAGGTATTAACTAACTTGGCCTGCAACCAGCAACCCCCAAATAAACAAAAAATATTCAAAAAAACTTTCCAACTTATTCCCAACTTAGTCAGGATGAACTTTCTACAAACATACCTTGTGATTTTTTTTTACTTTTGCACTAAAATTCTCTCCCTTTCTCCCTCCCTCCCTACCCCTCTCTCTCTGCTAGCTTAAATACTACCCATCATTTAGGATCCTTTATGGCCTTATGATATATATAATTTCACTTCTTTAGCCTGACAGTTTGTAATAGCACTGCTCTACTCTGAAGGGCGTTCTGAATATTTGTGGGGATGTTTTTCTGGTGTTGCCATGACCTAGCACACATATACATTAAACTACATACTATTTTACTATAAAGCATTAGCATTTTCTTTATTTCTTCTTTATATTACAGTAGGGACATTATGTTGATCTTTAAAAATTAGGTATGGTCCTGGCTGGTGGCTCAGTGGATAAGGCATTGGCCTGTGAACCCAAAGATCATTGGTTCGATCCCCAGCCAGGGCACAGAACTAGGTTGCAAGCCAGGTCTCCAACCAGGTCTGTAGCTGGAGGCAGGTGAAAGGCAACCATACATTGATGTCTTGCTTCCTCTCTGCCTCCCTCTCTTCCCCTCTTTCTAAAGATAATAAATAAAATCTTTTTAAAAATTACGTGCATAAGGAAATGTAAAGAGGGGACAAGAATGGCCATAACACTTCACTTCTGAAAAAGGAAAGTACAGAGGGGGCATCCGCCCAACCATATTTGGATCTATAATAGAGCCATGTATTTAAGATAATGTTGCATTGGTGCAAAACTTAATAATCTGCAATGGATTAGAATGAAGAGCCCAGAAAAAATCCTATGCATATTAAAACTTTGTATATTATAGAGGAGGCATATAGAATTGAGAGGGATTAAGAGACTGGTTAATAAATAAAGCTGAGGACCTGAATAGTCACAGCAATCTTAAGAAAGAAGACAAAACTGGAAGTATCACAATATCTGATATCAAACTATATAACAAGGCTATAGTAATCAAAACATTATAGCACTGGCATAAAAACAGACACATAGATCAATGGAACAGACTGGAGAGCCCGTAAATACACCCACACCTATATGATCAATTAATTTATGACAAAAGAGGCAAGAATGTACAATGGGGGTAAAGAGTCTCTTCAGTAAATGGTGCTAGGAAAGCTGAACAGATACATGCAAAAAAATGAAACTAAACCACATTCTTACACTATATACAAGAATAAACTCAAAATGGATTAAAGACTTAAACTTAAGACTTAAAACCATAAAACTCCTAGATAAAAACATAGGAGTAAACTCTTTAACATTGCTCTTAGTAATACTATTTTTTTTTTTAAGATTTTTTATTTATTATTTTTAGAGAGGGGGGAAGGGAGAGAGGCAGAAAGGGAGAGAAACATCAATGTATGGTTGCCTTTCACCTGCCTCCAGCTATGGACCTGGCTGGAGACCTGGCTTGCAACCTGATTATATGCCCTGGCTGAGAATCGAACCAGCAACCTTTGGGTTCACAGGCCGGAGCCTTATCCACTGTGCCATCAGCCAGGGCAAGTAATACTTTTTTTGAATCTATCTTTTCATGCAACAGAAATAAAAGAAAAAAAATAAAAGAAACTATATCAAAGTAAAATGTTTTTTCACAGCAAAGGAAACCATCAACAACACAAAAAGACAACCTACTGAGTGGAAGAAGATATTCACTAATGACATATCTGATAATCAGTTAGTATCCAAAACAGACATATGAAAAAATGCTCAACATCACTAATCATCAGAAAAATGCAAATTAAAACCACAATGAGATATCACCTCACACCTGTCAGAATGGCCATCATCTATAAGCCAATAAACCAGTGCTGGTGAGGACATTGGAGAAAGGGGAACCCTCATGCACTCACTCTTGGTGGGAATGCAGATTGGTGCAGCCACTATGGAAAATAGTATGGATTGCAGGGGTTGAGGTATAAGGGGACTAAATGGTAATTTAAAAAACAATAAAGATTAAATTTTTTTAAATAAAATAATACGGAGGTTCTTAAAATAGAATTAAAAATAGAACTACCTTATGACACAGCAATTCTACTTCTGGGTACTTATTGAAAACACTAATTCAAAAGAATATACTGTGTTTGCTCACCTATGTTCACTGCAGCTTATTTACAATAGCCAAGTGCCCATCAATACATAGATGACTGGATAAAGAAGCAGTACATATATACAAAAGAATATTACCAGGCAATAAAAAATAATAAACTCTTACCATTTGCTATAACATGGATGAACCTAAGGGGTGGTATATGCAAAGTGAAATAAATCAGACAGAGGAAGACAGATACCATATGATTTTACTTATATGTGGAATCTAAAAAACAAAATAAACAAACCAAACAAAGCAGCAACAAAGTGCAAACTGATGATTGCTAGATGGGAAAGAAGTTTGGGGCTTTGGGGAAAAAAATGAAGGGGTTAATAAGTACAAATCAGCAGTTACAAAATAATTATGAGAATGTAAAGTACAGCATTGGAAATATAGCCAATAATATTGTAATAATGAGGTATACATAGAGCCAGTTGGTACTAGACTTATCCAGGGAATCACTTCATAAATTATATAAATATCTAGCCACTCTCCTGTATATCTGAAACTAACATAATATCAAATTTCAACTGTAATTGGAAAATAATAATTAAAAAATTAAAAACTGGTGAAAACCCACAAAAAAATGAAGCTGAGCAAAAATGGTCATTCATTCATTCGGTAAAAAAAAGAAGTAAATTTAATATCTCACATCATATACAAAAATCAACTCCAGACAGATTAAAATTTTAAATGCAGAAACAAAACTTTAAAATATCTATACATGAATATATCTAATCATGAAATAAGAAAATGTTTTTAAAATAAGACATAAGAAGCATTGACTATAGAAGATTAATAAATCTGACATTATCCTATTGGATGGCAATGTCACTGGCAATTATTACATTAAAAATAACTAGCAGAATAAATAGAAAACTAGAAGGGGACCATGTATGGATCATTAACAGTGTATCAATAATCAATGATTCTGATTAGTCAGTTCATGCATCTGAGATTTAAGAAAAATTATGGGTGCAAAATGTTAAAATAATGTGTATAGAAGCCCTGGCTGGTGGCACAGTGGATAAGGCACTGGCCTGTGAACCCAAAGGTCACTGGTTGATTCCTAGCCAGGGCACATAACCAGGTTGCAAGCCAGGTCTGTAGCTGGATGCAGGTGAAAGGCAACCGTACATTAATGTCTCTCTCTCCCTTCCCCTCTCTCTGAAAATAATAAAATCTTAAAAAAAAATAATGTGTGTAGAATATCATACATAATTTTATTTCAAAATAGTAAAGAGGGCCTCGGCAAGTATTCGTTCTATAATATAAGGAGGAGCAAGGTAGAGGATAGGGTGTAAACCACTGCTCTCACTGAATAAGGGTTTGTTTTTACTATAAATTCTGAACTTCTATGCCAAGTTGTATCACTCAAGACACTGCACATATTGTGTGGTTTGTGATTTTTTTAAAAAATGTATTTGTAGTATCTCCCCTGAACTGTATGTTTCTTGAAGGTTCTGGATTCTCTATAGTGCACTCACTAACTTGAATAAACAAAAATACAGTTTTTAGTTTGGTGGCTTAACTTCTTGAACAAGTGGGTTTAATAAAGACACTTTATGTCAGGTAACCAACTGTCCCTGTGCATTCTGGAGTTTATTAGGCACTACGGAATACAACATCTAAAGTATCAGAGAACATTTTCTCTTGGATAACAGACATTTAAGTCACTAATCTTGTCCCAAGGAATCTCAATAGCTTCATTTATGTAATCGAAGGTTAAAGTGTATTAACTACCTACTATGAACAGGATAGATGATTTGTATTATCTTGAACAAAGAAATTAACCATACATTGATGTCTCTTACCCTCTCTACCTCTCTCCCTTCCCCTCTCTCTGAAACTAATAAAATCTTTAAAATATCAAATAAAACAAAGAAAAAAAGAAAGAAATTAGTGTGATCCCTGTTTTACCAATAAGGCAACGGCAGTTCAGTGAGGTAAAAACCTTTTCCAGCCTATGTCGCTGGTGATGGCAGGGAATGGACTTCAGATGGTTTTATACTGAACCAGTTATCTCTTTCAAATATGTTTTGCCATGGGGGCTGGTGGGAGGGGTGGCATTTTCATGACTTGATCAATGTTTTGTTTATTTCTTTAGTTTTGTTTGTTTGTTTTTCTAAGTCCTTTACAGATAGAATGCAAGATCATCAGGGTTTGGGGCTAGAGAGGGACAAAATTCTCTCTAAAGGTTAAAAGACACAAAAGGGCAAAGAGCCCTTCCATAGCATAGAGATCCCAAAGTAAATCCCAAAAGCACTGATGGGATTATAAAACAAAATAAAATTATTAAATTCTTCACTAAGAAAAAGTGACTAAATCCAATGAAGTTTACACATCACCCTCAACTTCTAATACCATACACCGCAACCATTTCTTTCCAAACTATATGAAGGCTCAGTCCCAGGACATTCTCATACATTCAGACAGCAGGAGTCACTGGGGTGAATGACATCCTACCCACTGGAGACAGACACTCTGATTTACAGAAACGACCCTGAGGGTTCTATTTGCATAAGGATCTCATGATCTCTTGGGAGAAACAAGTGTATTTAAAGGTTTAATGAGGTCCCCAGTGTAAAACAAAGCGGGGAGATAAAGGGTGTTGAAATCTTTGGAAGTGTCCCAGTAGGAAATGAGGGTAAGTCATTAGGAAAATTGATGCAGGTCCAGGAGAGAAACAGTGGTGGCAGAAACCAGAGACACAGCAGAAGAAACTGGTGAGAAATAAATGGAGCTGACATTTCAGAGTCAGAACTGTTAGAACTTGATTCACTGGACATGGGGAGGGCAGGAGCAGAACCTTGAAGGACAGGTCTGGTTTCTGAGTCATCCCTTAGTCCACTAGCACAGGTCCTGGGAGTGTTTCATAACTCTCCACAGAGTTTTGAGAAAAGCCTTAAAAACTGGTACCTTTCGGACAACTGGATAGCTGGTCATCAAAGCCTTCATTGGTCACTCTGATGGAAAAAGGGTTTGAATGCTTTGCAAGCCAGGCAATGTGTTCAGAGACTGATGACACCTTTATTTAAGAAATATCATCTTCTGATCCCGGATTTTAGACCTTTCCCATCCAATTTATTATTTGGTTGGTCACAAAATCCATTTAGTGTTTTCTGTAAAATAAAAGACTCATTTTTCATTTTCACCATTTTCATGGATTTGGATATTTTTAGTATGTCAGCTAACCCCACAGAGTATAACATTAATTGTTCTCAATCAATGCCTCAATTTGATCACTATGAACTTCAATTGATCTACCCAACTGTGGAGCATCATCCAGCGAGAAATCTCCAGCCCAAAACTTTACAAACCACTTTTGACATGTTTGATCAGTCACAGCACCTTCTCCATACATTGCACAAATCTTTTTTTTCTTTTTTATATTTCAGTTGCGTTTTACCTTTCATGAAATAATAAAGCATAAAATGTTGAAACTTCTGTGTATTTTCTTTCATCTTAATATTAAAATGGCTACACAAAAATTTACCAATTTTGATAAGTTTTTTTAAATGCATACTGGTATGATGGCTGTCACAATAAAACAAATTGTTTCAAATGAAGTTAAAAACAACTAAGTGGTACTAGAGCCACCTTACAAGAAAAAGAAACCAGACAAACCTTTTGGTTAACCCATATTTTCATGGCTATATTACAGAAATGAAAACTAACATTGAGAGGATATATCTGACCATAAAAGGCACCGCTTTTGGAAGAAATAATAGTACATATCATTTTTTATTATTGGAAATGAGAGCAATGTAATAGCACATTTCAACTGTAAGGAATGAATTTTTCAATGGCCGTACACACAATTGTGTCTTCTCTGATAATTCCTTTTTATAAACCATAATGTTATTATATTCTGCCTAATAAATTAGTTTGGACAAACCTTGAAATAGAAACTATTTGATCAACCTGGCTCTGTGACATGATGGATAGTGCATTGGACTTCTAGACAGAAATTATTTGATAAAAACAAGACCTATCAAAAAGGAAATATATTACTATACAAAATATTAATAGAATTGGAAATGCTAGAAAAAAAAGATTATGTTCTTAAGGAGGTTAAATTTCTCGCCATCTGAGCATAAATATTCCCAAGTGTAGATTCAGCACATAGTCTTTTCCAAAAGTGTTAAGATTGAACATATGCTCCTACCAGGGAACTACATTACAAACCTGGCACCAATTTATTATTTCTCCACTGTTTACAAGGTGGGAAAGGGGGAGGAGAGGTGGGAGGTGGTGGAAGAAGGGTCATTTCTATCATCATTAATGGACACACGGGGATAAAAAAATTAAATTTGATTCCAAAGGAAGCAAGGAAAGAGGCTTTCAACTGGGTCATCCATCTTGCAGAAGATAGTCTGCAATGAACAAGAGACAAAAATAACAACTTAGAAAATGATTTTGTTCTCTTTTACCAAGGAAGATGTTTAACCACAGCTGTGGTTGAAATACTCATAAACAAACAATGTTTACCAAAAAAAAGTGGTTATTTTAAAAAACATTTTATTTATTATTTTTAGAGAGAAGGGAAGGGAGGGAGGAAGAAAGGGAGAGAATCATCAATGCCTGGTTGCCTCTCACCTGCCTCCAGCTGGGGGCCTGACTGGAGACCTGGCTTGCAACCTAGTATGTGCTCTGACTGTGAGTTGAATCAATGAGCGATCCTTGGGTTTGCAGGATGGCACCAATCCACTGAGCCACACCAGCCAGGATAAGAAGTGGTCATTTTTATAAAAGAAATAAGAAACAATCATTTCCAATTACTTTTAAAAAGAGTACCAAGCAGAATATATATGGGATTTGATCATTTCACATCTTGGCAGGAAGAGAGGTAAACATATTAAGAACCAAGCATCACATTTCTAGCTTCTCTACATTTTGCCTGAATGGAATTCTTCTATGTGGAAGCATGTCTCTTCTTAGGCAGCAAAATCCACCCAGAGTCCAACAGTATTTTCTCAAAATCTAATTCCTTTCAATATGGCACATTTTATTGCAACCCCCCAAAAACTTTCTTTTTCTTTTCTTCTTTTAAAATTATTTTTTAAAGATTTTATTATTATTTTTAGAGAGGGGGCAGGGAGAGAGGCAGGGAGAGAGGCAGTGAGGGAGGGAAACATCAATGTATGGTTGCCTTTCACCTGCCTCCAGCTACAGATCTGGCTGGAGACCTGGCTCGCAACCTGGTTATGTGCCCTGACTGGGGAATTGAACCAGCAACCTTTGGGTTTGCAGGCCAGCACGTTATCCACTGCTACCAGCCAGGGTCCCAAAAGCTTTCTTACTGCTAGGAATGGTACAATACACTTACTTTTTACTTTTATTTTTATTATTTTGTATCAGTCTCATGTGTACAACGTAACGGTTAGACAATCATATACTTTACAAAGTGGTCCCCTTGACATTTCAAGTACCCACCTGATACCATACACAGTTATTTCAATATTATTGACTATATTCCCTAGCTGTACTTCACACACCTGTGACTGTTTTGTGATTACCAATTTGTACTTTTTAATCCCTTTATTTTTTTCACCCAGTCCCCCGAACCCCCTCTCCTTTGGCAGCCCTCAGTCTGATCACTGTATCTATAAGTCTGTTTCTGTTTTGTTTATTCATTTATTTTGCTCTTTAGATTCTACATATAAGTGAAGTCATATGATGATACACATACTTTTTGCTATATGTTCCATCTTTTCAAGACTGTGTTGGAAACAATCCTTTATGATGTTTTATAATATCCCATCCCATTTACTGCTCTACAGGATTTCTATCACTAATTCTTTTGCCGTCTCCCCATCCTCCACCAATGAATCTATTCCCCAATTGCCTATCAGAGACTAAATAAAACTCAGTCTATCACAGCAGCAGTCATGGTCGTGCCAATTCACAGTGTGATCTGTGCACTCATTTCATTTTGGAAATGACCCTGCCCTCCATCTGTCTAAGCCGAATGTCCTGCTTTTTTCCAGCCAGCACATTAAATAAGGAGGAAGACACAGCCTCCCTCCTGCTGCCATGCTCACAGATAGGTACGAACACAAAGGGGAACTTCAACTGATGCCTGCAGGGATCAGAAAAGTTTGGGGCAGAGGAGATAGTTCTTCTATCTTTCATATATTTCCAAGAAGCCATTTGATGGTGAGTGCTTTCATGATGCAACTCTGGGAAATAGAGGGATAGACTAAAGATACAAAAGGCAGTATCATCCTCTATGTTCTATCACCTTACCTTGATTTAAAAGCAACTTACCCAAGGTAAAGAGCTCAAGCAATAAGGATTTAAAATGCATAAGGATTTTAAAATATCGAGCCTTATTTCTTCCAAGGGATGTGTCAATCAGGCAGATACAAAGGAGAAAACACCCAAATCCCTGACAACTGAGCAGCTCTGGCCAGCATCTCTCAAACCACGCAGCTCCTTGGTTGAAGACCAGAAAGGACGGCAGCCAGGGAACGGGGTGGGAAAAGCCTCCTGGAAGGTTTATAGTGGTCTTGCTCAGATGCTGTCTCTGAGGGCTGCCCTCAGCCCTTTTGAAATGGGTCTAATGTGTCCCTTTCTTAGTTTTCATACAGAAGGTCCCTTGCCCAGCCCCAGCCAGAGGTGCACAGCTCTGACAAACTTCTCCGCAATGGGAAAGAAGGTATATGAAGTCTGAGCACAGAAAAAGGACGCTTCTGGTGGTAGATTTTGTTGTTTCATGACCAAGAAAATAGAAACAGAGGCATGGATACCTGGTACAGGCTGAGAGCTGAGGAGGAGGGGTACTGGATGAAAGAAAGATTAGCCAAAAAACGTACATGCAGAACTCACAGACTGAGACGACGGCGTGGTGATGCCCAGAGGGAGTGGGGCGCAGCGGCTGGGTGGGAGCGGGTGGGGCATCTGTAATAGTGTCAAGAGTAAGAGAAAGGAAAAAGAAAAAGAAAACTCGAGGTCATAGATTTCTCCAGTGTTTCCACTTTGTAGTAAAATTGGGAGGATCGAGGCAGGGGTAGGACCCGGTTAAAGTCTAGTCTGTGCTCTGTAAAACCCTTCGTTATGGAAGTCAGGCGGGAAACTAGGAACTAAAGCCAAACCTCCCCCAGTACCAGGCATGCCTTCCTGTTGTTAATGTCTACAAACTACACAATAAGGATTCCTAGTCACGGCACTATTCCGTGCTTAATAACTGTTCCTCAGGACAGCCTGAAAACAGAACCTAATTCGGGGAGAAACAAAGTTGACATTCCGCTTTCTCCATTCTCGTTTCTTTCACGAAGACGACGGGGAACTATTATCATACGATAACACCGTGTATTTATAAGGTAAAAAATGCACAAAGAACTTCAAAGGCACAAAGAACTTCAAAACGTAAACCTTCCTCACCCACGCTAGAGACCAAGGTGACACTACAGGCAGACACTACTGGAGCAACCCTCACCTTCAGTAGGAACACTGGGTAAGCCAAGCCTCAGCAGCCAAAAGCCCGGCTCGGTTCCGCAGAGACTACATCTCCCAGCATGCAACGCGAACACGTCCCCCGCGGCGGCGCCAGTAAACCGGGGCAGGCCGGGAGATGGAGTTTCTGTCTCTGAAGCACTTGAAGGCGTTTCCTTTCCATTCACAGACCACAGGCTAAGAGCGCTCTCACTTTTGGAACTTGGGGCGGGTCACACCAGATGCGGAGACCCTCCCATAAGTGAATTCTTTCTAATTCTAGTCTGGCTCTTCCGCTGAAGTAACTTTGGGAAAGCGCAAAATAGAGTCTTTACCGTTTTCCGTTTCCGGTTGGCTTGTTGCCTCGGTAACTAAGACGCACAACAACTGCGGCGGTTATGGCGGGGCTGGGGCAGATTCCCGACGGGGAGTTCACCGCGGTGGTGTACCGGCTCATCCGGGATTCCCGCTACGCCGAGGCGGTGCAGCTGCTGGGCGGAGAGCTCCAGCGGATCCCCAGGAGCCGCGCCGGCCTGTCGCTGCTGGGCTACTGCTACTACCGCCTGCAGGAGTTCGCGCTGGCCGCCGAGTGCTACGAGCAGCTGAGCCAGCTGCACCCGGAGCTGGAGCAGTACCGCCTGTACCAGGCCCAGGCCCTGTACAAGGCCTGCCTTTACCCGGAGGCCACCCGGGTGGCCTTCCTCCTCTTGGACAACCCCGCCTACCACAGCCGGGTCCTCCGCCTGCAAGCCGCCATCAAGTACAGCGAAGGCGATCTTCCCGGGGCCAGGAGCCTGGTGGAGCAGCTCCTGAGTGGGGAAGGGGGAGAAGACAGCGGCGGCGAGAACGAGTCAGACGGCCAGGTCAACCTGGGTTGTTTGCTCTACAAGGAGGGACAGTATCAAGCCGCATGTTCCAAGTTCTTTGCAGCCCTGCAGGCCTCGGGCTACCGGCCTGACCTTTCCTACAACCTGGCGTTGGCCTATTACAGCAATCGTCAGTATGCCCCCGCTCTGAAGCATATCGCGGACATCGTTGAGCATGGCATCCGCCAGCACCCGGAGCTAGGTGTGGGCATGACCACCGAGGGCATTGATGTGCGCAGCGTTGGCAACACTTTAGTCCTTCACCAGACTGCGCTGGTGGAAGCCTTCAACCTCAAGGCAGCCATAGAATACCAACTGAAAAATTTTGAGGCAGCCCAGGAAGCCCTCACTGACATGCCACCTAGGGCAGAGGAAGAGCTGGACCCTGTGACCCTGCACAACCAGGCACTAATGAACATGGATGCCAGGCCTACAGAAGGGTTTGAAAAGCTACAGTTCTTGCTCCAACAGAACCCCTTTCCCCCAGAGACTTTTGGCAACCTGTTGCTGCTGTACTGTAAGTATGAGTATTTTGACCTAGCGGCAGATGTCCTGGCGGAGAACGCCCACTTGACTTACAAGTTCCTCACACCCTATCTCTATGACTTCTTGGATGCCATGATCACTTGCCAGACAGCTCCTGAAGAGGCTTTCATTAAGCTTGATGGACTAGCAGGCGTGCAGACTGAGCAGCTTCGGAAGCTCACCATACAAGTACAGGAGGCAAGGCATAATAGAGATGATGAAGCTGTCAAAAAGGCCGTGAATGAATATGATGATGTCCTGGAGAGGTATATTCCTGTGTTGATGGCCCAGGCAAAAATCTACTGGAACCTTGAAAATTATTCAATGGTGGAGAAGATCTTCCGTAAATCTGTGGAATTCTGCAATGACCATGATGTGTGGAAGCTGAATGTGGCTCATGTTCTGTTCATGCAAGAAAACAAATACAAAGAAGCCATTGGTTTTTATGAGCCCATAGTCAAGAAGCATTATGACAACATCCTACACGTCAGTGCTGTTGTGCTGGCTAACCTCTGTGTTTCATATATTATGATTAGTCAAAATGAAGAAGCGGAGGAGTTGATGAGGAAGATTGAAAAGGAGGAAGAGCAGCTCTCCTATGATGACCCAGATAAGAAAACCTACCACCTCTGCATTGTGAATTTGGTGATAGGGACCCTTTACTGTGCCAAAGGAAATTATGACTTTGGGATATCTCGAGTTATCAAAAGCTTGGAACCTTATCATAAAAAACTGGGAACTGATACCTGGTATTATTCCAAAAGATGCTTCCTGTCCTTATTAGAAAATATGTCAAAACACACAGTCATGCTTTGTGACAGTGTTATTCAAGAATGTATCCAGTTTCTGGAACACTGTGAAGTGTATGGCAGGAACATACCTGCCATTATTGAACAACCCCTGGAAGAAGAAAGAATGCATATCGGGAAGAATACAGTCACATATGAGTCCAGGCAGTTAAAAGCTTTAATTTATGAAATTATAGGATGGAATATGTAGTCATGTTTGATAATAGTTTATATCTTAATATACTGTTTTATTTGTATTTAGCTGTTGGCATCCTTACTTTGTTTCATGTTGAACTTTGTACATTTTAAATTTATAATAAAAATAATTTGATTAATCCGTTTTTACCATTTTTACTAAGTGAAATATAAGAATTTTGATACCTACATATATGAAAATTCAAAACTGAATGTGGACATTGTATCTGTTAGATCTTGTAGTACTTATGTTCCCCTTCCTAACCACTTGTGTTTTGTTGTACTTTGTGAGTCCTGTGCACAAGGATTACATTATCCATGGATTTAGCACTATCAAACCTAGAACTCATTGATTAAAGATTTTCTAGCCTTGCTCAGGCTGGTGTGGCTCAGTGGATTGATGCCAGGCTGCGAACCCAAAGGCGGCTGGTCAATTCCCCAGTCAGGGTACGTAACCAGGTTGCAAGCCAGGTCTCCAGCCAGGTCCATAGCTGGAGGCAGGTGAAAGGCAACCATGTAGTGATGTTTCTCTCCCTTTCTTCCTCCCTCCCTGCCATTCTCTCTGAAAATAATTAATAAAATCTTTTAAAATTTTTTTCTAGGGCTTTTTAAAAAATTTTTTAAGAAATTAGACTATTACGGCTAATCATTTTTTAAAATTTTTTATTCCTTATTTTCAGAGAGAAGGGCAGGGAGGGAGGAAGAAAGGGAGAGAAGCGTCAATGTATGGTTGTCTTTCACCTGCCTCCAGCTAAGGACCTGGCTGGAGACCTGGTTTGCAACCTGGTTATGTGCCCTGACTGGGAATTGAATCAGTGACCTTTGGTTTAACAGGTCAGCACCAAGCACTGAGCTACACCAGCCAGGGCTTCTAGCCTTTGTAATAATAACTTTAGGGATTATCTCACCATTTACCCTCATAATTATGTAGATTTGTAATGCATACATTTTACATACAGTTTAGGATGTTTTTCCAGGGTTTTTCAACATAGGTGTAATGCTTTTGTAATGAAAGGTTATGTTTTTTATTTTTAAGTGTGCAAGATTCAGTGGGAAATGTGCTCTTAACAGAATTATTGGTGATATGTTATAGAGAATGGTTCTCTTTTTTCCATTTTTTAATAATTTGAGTATACGAACAAGATAAAGTATCACCATTTTTTCCTAACTCCACTCTTACATCTCACAGTGACTCATAGTAAAGGTACGCTGAAGACTCAGTCTAATTCCTACCCTTTTATTTCCTACTTAGGACATGTTAATGCTAGAGTTGTTTGCGTGTTGTATCCACTTAGGTAAGAAAAAAGCTACACTATTCTTATGGCCCACCAAACTCCTCTCCTACCTCCATCACAGGTGAAAAAGTCATTCCTGAAACTTGTATCTGGCAGATTCACAATGCTAGTTTCCTGCCCACAGCCTCCCAATGAGAACTCCACTCATTCTGATTAGGCATTTTATTTTCTGTTCTATACAAGGTCTTTACTATTAGTTTCCCTACCCCTTTCCTCTCCATAAATTGGTCAACCCCAACTTGACCTTAGTTAGAAAAAAAGAAAAGTATTAGGTTGAATTATATAAAATTGCTAATTCTCAAAAGTTTTTGACCTACAGAATTAGCAATTTCTTATGATTCAACCCAAGAGTTTTCTACTGAAAGTCAGTGAAACCCTGCCATAATGAGATTATTTTTTCCTTCAAGGAGAAATTACTTAATCACATAGGTACCCAGATGAAGTATCCTCAGCATAAATCCTCTGTAACATGACCTGGGTGCTCAAATTCTGTTAGAGCTATCAGAAATTTTTGCTTATTATATCCAATGGTCTTAAATTCATAGCGTTTTTAATCTTGATACTCTACTATTTATATTTGACACCATATTTGGAGGACAATCAATGTTTAATAACCACCAATGCGTAGCATTGCACAATTCTACCTCTGGGAAATGTTCTTTAACAATTTTGTACTAAAAAGTGTTGTTGTTTCTTTGTGCAGTAGCCCTGTGCCCCTCTCAATTTCATAGCCCCTTAAGAGGTGCAGAGTAAATGAACTGAAATCTTATTTTCAACAACCATGTTAAAATTCTGATTTTATTTTGCACATTTCCTCTAAACATTTTTTTCTTAAGAAGAAAGAAAAGCATAAAGTTAAGTCGTGTTAAGCACCCAAAAGCACATGTTTTCCAGATTCCTTTTTGCAAAGAGCCCGGCCTGTATTCAGCCACCCTTTATTTACCCAGGTGCTGTGTGTTTGTGGTTTGCATCTATGTGCAATTTACTTTTCAGAACATAAAAAGCTTTTCAGAACAGTCTTTAACCCCTTGCCGCTGGGCAGCTGGGATTTCCTGGTGAGTAATGCATCAGGAAATCCTGACTGCTCCTACCACTGAGTAAAGGAATAAAGGTCAATCATGGCATTTGTCCCCTTTCTTACTGTGCTTCTCCAGAGAGGCACCCACCAGAATTGATAGATTGCTACCTAGTGACAGCAAAAAGTCATGAACCATGCCTACCGGAGGAGACTTGGATGGTGAGGGCATTCCTAGTTCCCCAGGCACTTATTATCCTTTAAGAAAACGGCTTAAAAACTCGAATTCAAAGTACTCAGCTCTGCTTATTGATACTAACAAGCTAATGACTTTACAATATTTTGCCATTTGAATGAGGGCTTTCATTCCGACAGCTCTGGTGAAAAGCTTTGTTCTCTGCTCCTATGACTTCAATGTACTCAGTGCTAAAAGCACTTTTCTTCACAAAAAAATAAAATTTCCTGTATTTCTAAGGATTTTACTCCTTTAAGAATTCTTCATAATATCTGCATAGCATACAAATATTTAAAAAGGATCAAATATTAAATCCAGTATTTCATATTAGTCAACCTCCCCAATTCTACACATGTCCAGAATATAAGCATGTGTCTGTACACAAATAGTTATTTTCATTTTCTCAGACATGAACAAGAACTTGACAATCCTGGGCACAACCACCAAGCAGACTCCATTGACTGGTGACATGACATGCCTGCCAGAGGATTCATGTTCCTAACAGCCCCTCTTTGAATCTGGCCTCAGCTATGGCATGGGTGTTCACGCTAACGCTGTTTTCCAAAGTCAGGTAGATGGCAGCCAACCCCTGCTCCATTCATGGACAACTGGAAATGCAAAAACTGTGAGCTGGAGGTGGGTCATCAGGCAGTGAGGCAGCATGTAATCATAGGAAATGGCCCCGCTCCCAGAGGGTTTATATTGGAACACATAGGTATGGATTCTCAGACCTCAGAGAGCACCTCAAAGGGAACCCAGGCAGAATTTTCAGTGACTGGTTTGACCCGAGGTTAATATACGTCATTTGTTGGTAGAGGGCTACCGGGTAGATGCACAAATAAGCTTACCAGAAAATGCAAAATAAGGGTAAGTGATTTGGAGGGGCAACTTTTTTTTTTCCTAGCTTAAACAATAGAAATTTATTTCTTCACAGTTCTGGAGGCTGTTAAGTCCAAGATCAAGGTGTTCCCAGGGTTGATTTCTTCTTCTGAAGCTTCTCTCTCTCTCTCTTTTTTTTTTTTTTTTAAGATTTTATTATTTCCAGAAAGAGAGGAAGGGAGAGAGGGAGAGAAACATCAATGTGTGGTTGCCTTTCACCTGCCTCCAGCCACAGACCTGGCTGGAGACCTGGCTTGCAACCTGGTTATGTGCCCTGGCTGGGGAATCGAACCAGTGACCTTTGTGTTCCCAGGTCAGCACCTTATCCACTGTGCTACCAGCCAGGGCTTGAAGCTTCTCTTGTTGGATTGTAGATGGCCATCTTCTCCAGCATAAGAACTATAATTTTGGCTAATGCTTCTTCAGTTTGTAATTCACATAGTCTCTCTTCTTTGCGTGCCTGTGTCCTAAACTCTTCGAATTATTTTCCAATTACCAATCATTTGGAATTAGAATGCTCTCTGATGACCTAATTTTTTAAAGCATTTTTAATTAAAAAAAAAATTATTGTTGTTGTATTACATCCATCCTTTTTGCTCTGGAGGGGAAACTTTAAGAAGGAATTTTCTGACCCCTCTGCCCTATCCTTCTTTGGGCTCATTTCCTCCCTGGCATACAGAGGGTCAGCAGTGCTGGAAGTCTATCCAGGTAGCAGGGTGTGGCTATCCAAACTACACAATTTTTAAAAGAATAATGTCACCAAAGCAAACCTTTCCATTTCAGGTGAACCTCAGCATTTTCTAACACAACTTTTTTTTTATCTGTTGTTTTCTGAGTAACAAAATATCTGGGAGGTTTGCTTTCCTGAGGGTGTGCTCTGCCTTGCGGAGTAGTTTTCTAGCAACAGTGTGACTTGCATCTCATTATCCACCATTCACTAATTGCCTCTCATCCCTTGTTGACCTACCACTGTTGAAGTGACATTTGGGTTTTTGTGTTCACTTACTGAGTTCTTGGTTGTCCAACTACATGATTACCATTACTGCAACCACCAGAGTCTAAACTTATCCTTTCAATCTAGCTACCCTATTGTAGCTCAAATCCTTCAGCAGAAAACCTAATTCTTAAGTCAGCAATTTTAAGGAACTGAGATTTTTTCCAAGGAATCTAGATTGGCTCTGCATTATAATAAAACATTTCTTTGATCTTAAAATTTTCTTCCAATTTCCAGACTCTATGGGAAGATGTGTAACTTATAGGAATAGATTACTCTTACACTTTTAAGTGCAGCTCAAAGGAATATATTATTAAAGTTATAAAAATGCAAATTTATTAAGTCTGTCAAATAAAGCACTTCCTTTTTTGAGTTTCCTAAGGGCAGCAATGGATTAAACATTTACAGAGAAAGATGGCATCTGAGACAAAAGGCTTCCTGGTATTTCTGTGGTATACATTCATGATGACAGCAGCTTCCACTCCAGTCAGGAGACTGTTTCTTTACTTGCCCTTCTGTAGAGAACAGTGACTAATAATCTACTTTAAAAAGCAGAAATTCTGTACAGAGTGAATATGCAGCACAAGCAGTCTAATGCAGTAAGGCAGCTAGTTAAGTCTGGCTAATAAAGGCGAATTAAAAAGCAAATTACATAGACTCAATGAGACTGAGAGGGGACCTCAGAGATTTTCATTTTACAAAAGAAGTGAGGCCCAAATAGGGAAAGTGACTTGTAGTTGGTAGAAAAAATAGAGCACACACCAACTTCCCAGAATACTGTCCACTGTGTTCTTTGACTTTAGAACTCCACCTTCTAAGCTGTTTTATAGCTTTACAGTGACAAATTTCAGTCATTTTTTAAAACATTATCTTCTCAGTTTGGCACACTGAGGTACAAAGGATATGACAGAACCATGTAAGAAAATCAAGTTTAGTTTGTCGGTTGTATTACATCCATCCTCTTTTTGCTCTGGAGGGGAAACTTTAAGAAGGAATTTTCTGACCCCTCTGCCCTATCCTTCTTTGGGCTCATTTCCTCCCTGGAATACAGAGGGTCAGCAGTGCTGGAAGTCTATCCAGGTAAGCAGGGTGTGGTTATCCAAACTATACAATTTTAAAAAGAATAATGTCACCAAAGCAAACCTTTCCATTTCAGGTGAACCTCAGCATTTTCTAACACAATTTTTTTTTTTTTTTAATCTGTTGTTTTCTGAGTAACAAAAATATCTGGGAGGTTTGCTTTCCTTTGATATTTGATATTTGAATTTGATATTTAGTTTGTCTGTCGGCCAGTTCTAGGCCCCATCACCAGATCAGCATCAGACAGGGCAGCAGAGAACAGGTTCCTGGGTGAAATCAAGGAGCAACGCCCCTGAGGGCAAATGCAGCAACAGCAAACTTGACTGAATGATTTCAGTCTGGCTGCTGACAACATTAAGTAAATATAATTGTATGTTTAACGTCTGTCTGGCAT
This sequence comes from Noctilio leporinus, assembly GCA_004026585.1. Classification (NCBI taxonomy): domain Eukaryota; kingdom Metazoa; phylum Chordata; class Mammalia; order Chiroptera; family Noctilionidae; genus Noctilio; species Noctilio leporinus. The sequence goes on along the minus strand of PVIW01001078.1, from coordinate 217,017 downwards.
ACATCCTGACTCGTTGGAAAAAAGCCTATTGGTGGACAAAATGTACAGATATGAGGTGCACCATCGCAGGTCCAGCGGAAATGTCGCTGCCTGAACCCTGACCGCTTTTTCATCAGCATGTCATTGGGCAGGTTTTATTGTGCACTAGCCACCTGGATGAGAATTCAGGCAATCAGCACAGGCCTCAATTCTACAGATGACCCAAAGCTGGGACACAAAATATTCTGAGTCAAGATGCTAAAATCCAGAACTAAAACAAGTAAAATAGGCATTTTAGTAAGGATAAGTAATGAGGCTTTAAAAAAAAAAAAAAAAAAAAATCAGCCTTCAGGGCAACGTGGACAAAATGGCACATGCAGAAAAGACAAGTTCTGTTCAAGTTCAGTGTGAGAGGACAGTGCAATGCTCATCAAATGTGCATTTTTTAGTGAACAGAATGAAGAAATTGTTGGTACTACCCGGAACATTCAGGCTGAGACTCTTCAGTATCAAGTAGGCTCTGGCTGGTGTGGCTCCATGCATTGAGCCACAGTCCATTGGTCTGTGGCTCGTCAGGACACATGCCTGGGTTGCAGGCCAGGTACCTGGCGGGGGTCAATGTCTCTCACATATTGATGTTTCCCCCCTCTCTTTCTCCCTCATCATCTCTCTAAAAATAAAATCTTTAAAAAAAAGTATCAAATAGGCACATATAGAGATTAGGATGGTGAAGGATCTACAACTGACAGGATTACATGTTGACAGATCTGGGGGAACATGAACTGTCTTTAAATACCTGAGGAGCTGCCTTTCAGTGGAGCAGTTGGAGAATTCTTAATGATTACAGAAAACTAAAGCTACACTAATGGATGAACGAGAGACCAATTTCAGTCTAGTAAAACAAAAATTTCTGAATACCTGAAGACTTCATAAGTTGGAAAAGGCTTCCTGGAACAATAAATTCCCACTCGATCACAACACATGTTCAGAAAGACTAGTTAACCTATTTACATGGCCTGACGGATGGGAAAGGTTAGATAGCAATTTTATGTTTGGGGAATAAAAACAAGATGATTTCTAAGGTTCATTCAGTCTGAGCTTACGTAAGCCAGGTAGAAAATTGCTTTCTGTAACTAAATAATAAGCAAGTGCTTATTGAAATGTATCAAGTAAAACTGAGTTCAATAGGGTCTAATTCTCAGTCGCTCCAGAGCTCAGACAGCTAAAACCTTCCCTCTACTGTGGAAGCCATAGGCAGGGACAAAACCAGCATCTGTTTTTGCACTGATGCACATGTACATCACTACTAGAGACGACTCATAGGTACAGACTGTCTCCTGTCCATTCTGAATGTAGCACAGTGCTTTCCACAAAAGTTAAACAGAATCAACATAAAATAAACAACATTTTTGTAACAATGAGTGGTTTTGGTATTGTTTTATTTTTTCCCAGCACATCTTAAAAATCACACATGGGCATTTGCTTATAGAACAGTACAGTCCAGGAAAAGCAGTAAAAGAATGCAAACATACGCTGAAAGCACAGTACATAGACTATGTGTAGAGCCCTTGTGGAAAACAGTATGGCTCAGTCCAAACTGACAAAGCTATGCTGGAATCTCTCAGCAATTTTCCTTCCCACTACATTCCCACTTTTAGACTATAAACATAAAGAGATGAATTGTTTGTATGCGTTAGTTACAGCAGCATAATGGCTTACATACTTCGTACAAGTTCTTATCCACATGTAGTTTCCAAAAGATTACTACAGTACTGGCAGGAACATGTACTGCCTTGGAGGAAGACTCAGGATAAGATATTATTCAAGTCAAGTTGCATCAGAGCCAAAGAATTTCACAGGCTAGCAAAAACGACAAAAAGTAAGAAATATAACCTACACATATTTCTCATAAGATTTATCATTGTCCAGAAACAGAAATAGTCATTATTCTGAAGGCACCATCACACAAAAAAAGAGACTAACACACAACATAAAAAATAGAATCCCCACCCTCCCTACACCACACACACACACACACACACACACACACACACACACACAGACTTGCTCCTCAGAGAGCTGTGTAAGCCAACATCAAAAAAGCATGTAGTGGGTCTTCAGGACTAAGTATGTCACACCCACCATGCCACATCTTAGGGCTGTTAAGTTGGGGCAGCAGAAATGAAAACGTAAGACTGAAAGCACAACACACATAAATGCCATTGACTGAACAGATGTATGTGAGAGCACAGATCCACCATACAATTAGCTAAATGTGCTAGAACAGGTGATCCAGACCAACAGTGTTTCTACACACTACTTAATTCCTGACATGTGAACTGCTAAACAATCTGTCTTTTAAAGACGTATCCTCTCCCATTTAAAATAATGGCTATTTCATGGAGAAAAAAAATCCCAACAAGGCACTGCGATCTTTTGGGGATATTCTTTAAGTAGCTCAAGCGATCATTATTTATAAAAACTGTGTATCAGTGTAAGCATTTTATGTCCATTTGGATATGTGAACAAGACTGCCTGAAGGGTTCAACAACATGATTCATAAGGAGCTCATGTTGTTTGTGAAAAACACTGCCGACAATAAGATGCCTTAAAAACTAGATGTACCTACGGAGAAATCCATACTAAAAATTTCCCCCCCTTTTCTCTCTCACTTAGATTTGGAAGTTCAGTCTCTGAAATATGTACTTAACGATTCTTAATGTATTATTATTTTCCTTGTGGGGAAAAAAAAGTATAAAATAATCTTTGAGAACCAAAAAAGAAACCTTTTCATATTCACAGAACTTAAGTTACTTAATTCTGTGATGGTTCTTTGGCATGAGCATTCCACGTATCAGCAGTTCTTGCTCAGGCTTGTTAAGGAATTGTAGGTAGAAGAGCTCATTCTTGGAGGATGTTCCAAAGTTCACACTGGAATGCATCAGGTTCAAAGGAGACTAACCACTTCCCAGTAACGTAGCATTGATTTAAAAAATATTTAGTTAGTGATAAAACCCAGCTAACAAAACGCTCAGCCGTAAATTGAAATGGATTTAGTAATATGTGGGTTGCGCTTGGTTAGGCTTCATTAATAAAATTATAAAAATTAATCTTGTTTTCAAATCACTGAAAACATGATGATGAAAACTAAAGTTAAAAGAAAATCCCAGATGCAAACAGAAAAACAAACAGCTTTATACTCTCTTTAAAAAAAAAAAAACTTCTTAGACCCAGGTCCATTTTATTAACAATGTAAGTTTCTACAATCTGTTAACAATACAAGTCATTTTTTACAGTTAAGTTTCACACTAAAGATACTGTTTGGCTTAAGAAGCAGAAAACTGAGTAATTTACATCAGACACTCTATTTCAATCGTTTAAAAAATCTTACATTTTCTGAATTTCAGCATTGAAATATATGTTGTTTTTCTTTTAGGAAACTGAAATAAATAAAAATTTAATGACATACTGACATGTGGCTCATTTGGAAATAGGAAGCCTTGGGCAAAGCAAAGCTCCAGTAACTTAGAAAGCCAAAGCAATTCTGGGTTCTCAATCCTAAACTGGCACTGGTTATTTTCGGCTTTTCTCCCACCATGAGCTAAGTCCTAGTTAAAATCAAAGTTGCTAAATATTAAGTGGTAAACAAAAAGCTATTACAGCTGTCTTTAATTCCTATCTCAGTGTCTCTTAAAATGTAGATAGGCTTTCCTCAGTATTCCATTTTGGCTGCCTCAAGCACCAGCACATGCGGTTTGGGAATCAATCCGTAATAAATAACCATTTGTGTTCCACATTAACTATATAGACTAGATGCTCAGCAAAACCATCCCCATTTTACAGCCAAGATTAATGCTTTAGCTTGAGATTATAGGGTATCAGCTATGGTTAAGAAGATGTAGTTATAAAGGAACATAACAAAGGAAAATCTCTGGAGCCAACATGCACAAAGGCATTTAAAAAAATGCAAGCTAGGACTTAGCAGTTGCGAAGAGAATATTCTGAAAAAGAGACTTCCTTGGAACCCTCTGTAGCTGTTATAGTACACACACTGATGGAAGTTCATCCTTTACTTTTATTTTCCAAAATATATCAACACAGCTATGCACACCAGAAAGCTTCTAGCTTCATAAATAACTTGAAAGTAATTGTATTATATATATTATGTAAGCATTTAGGAGGAAAACCCAATTCCTCGTTAAGAGGAAAGAATTTAATCCTTTCTTTGTAGTAGTATCCTGGGCACAATAAACATGTGGCTTTCACAATTCTTACTAAACTAAAAAAGCTCAAGTTACTCAACATAAGACTAAATTCACTTATGCACCGTAAATTGCACCAAACATTAAGGCAACAGTTACTCTAAAGGTGAATAAAGTCTTTCAGATTGAGTCTTTAGTATCAATGCCATTTCTCACTGGGAGCAAGTTCCCATTCCCACTTAAACCCCAATCCAAATGCGACATCAATCAAATAAAATATCAGAAATATGACTAGTCAGTGTTCCGTACTACTGAAAAGCAAATATAGTACAAGCTCTCTAGGCTTTAAAGTTTATGGGGCTGTTTTCAGGTGTTTCAGAAATATGAGGCAAGGTCTAAGTGCTTCTGCACATATTCGAGAACCCAGTTCTCCATAGACATTAAGTGTATGCAGCGGCACCTCTCAGAAGTGGGTATAAGAAAAGTAGGGAAAAGGCTTTCTGATTTACTAAATCAGAGTGAAACAGTACTGATGGGTGTTCATGTGTCTGTGTGTTCAAGATGATCCCTGCAGAAACGATTCCAACTACAAAATGTAGTCATCACATAAAATCAAGTTGGAAAATCATGCAAACATAGGGAAAGAAAAACAAAGCCATAAATCACTGATTTCCACAAGGTTCATGTAGAATAGTGAACACAACAATTTCAGATGTTAAATTTACAGTTTCCTAATATCAAATACAGATTTCTGAGGTTGCTGAAATCTGAACTCCCTGGGAAAGAATGTTATAACAATCAAATGCAACGGAATGGATCTGCTTATGAATCTGTAAGTTTTATTTTAAAAAAATTACTCAGAAACATGTATACACTCCAGTGAGATATTAGTACCATATCAGAATTTTACATTTTGATCACCAATTAGAGAAATCACCTTTATGAATAGATGCATTTTATAAAGTCGAGATTTTTATAATTCTAGAGCAAGTGCAATTTTCTAATTAAGAGCTAACTATTTCAAATATGAAAGGCTTTAAGCACAGATTTATAATGAAAAATAAATCAACGTAGAGAGGCAGCTTCTAAGAAATCAATATTTAGTTTTTGTTGTTAAACTAATATTTAATTTTGATTTGTTTACAGATTTGTTAGTTTGTGGCCAATTTTATTAATTAAAATCATTTATCATTTTGAAGTCTTAAAAATACCATTTTTTCAATTTAAAATTTTTATTTTTCTGGGTAAGGCTATGTTCAGATATAAAAGGTATCAAACTGCCCAAAATACTCTGGAGCTGCTGCTACATCAACAGAGTGTCCTTTTACAGGATCATATGCCTTTTGACATACTGATCAAATACTAATTTTTAAAAATTATCAAAAGTTAGGCATTGCATTAAGAAAAGAACCCATCTCAAAATGTGAATCATGAACCTTGACAGTGATTCAACGTAATCATTTCACTTACTTTAATATCCAGATTTGAATGTAAAAATGTATGCTAAATGTGATTAATGTTCTCCCTATTATTTAAGAACTATGGTATTTCAAACTTTTGATTATGCTATGTGTATTAATATATTTTTAAAAATTTAGGTTAAACCAGTAATTCAAAAAAAGTGTTAAGCTATTATTAAAAACTAAACTGAAACTTCACTTTTATATGAAAATTTATCATGTTGTTTGGGTTAATTTTTTTTTAAAAGATTTCTTATCATTGAAACTACTGAAGCTTTCAAATTTAATAGCTGAGTGATGACTGTGTTTCTTTAGCCAAACAATTCTTCCAACTGGAGACATTAAGTGTAAGCAGCCTTCCTTCCTTTCTGTTGCAGCTTCTGCATCTCAGCAACAAAAATGTACGCTCACAAACATTAGGAGTCTAAGTTGAATAAAGGCATTCATTTCATGGTAAACCTGTTCTTCACAAACACTGAGTAGTATAAATCAGCTTTTCTTATAAAACATATTATGAAGGAATTAGAATATAACAATAGATTATCTCAGTGATACAAATACAACTCATACTTCACTTCACTTGAAACAGAAACATGGAGAACAAAAGTGTGTCCCCAAATAGAATAATTTGTATACTGATGATTTAAAGTTTTATAATTGTATACTAATTTCAAAAAATAAAAACTAAAGGTATACTAATTTCGATCCTTATAGAATTGAAAGCAGCCTAATAACAGATTGCCAGTATTGTTTTATGGGTACCCTCCCTTAATGGCCTACTCACACTAGAATGCACCCTTAAGTATGTATGTGCATCACTCCTTGGTGGAATCCTTCGCACAGTATCTGCTTCCAAGAGACAGTTTTAAAAGGAGGCTAGACACGCAATAGATGACACCAAAATCTGCCTTTGTTCCCAAGAGGAAACATCAATACAAAACAGCTGGTGGCACCTTTCTCTGCAATAACAACCGGCAGACTTGCGCTGCCTGACTAAAATTTGAAATGACAACCAAATGAGAGAGACTTAGGAATACCATCTGTCAATCCATAAATGTAAAAACAAGACAAACTACACAATGAAACAAATTTATGTTAAACCAACAAACAAATGAAGCTGAGATACAGTCCATGATATATATGATTACTGGCATAACAATAGTTGAAGACTTAAAAAATGTGACATTTTCATAACAACAGTAATGGATTTATAAAAGGTTTCTGTTTCCAAAGATATTATTGGGGTCCACATATTCCTTGACAGACTTCAGCATCCCAAAGCCGACATCAGAGATACTTTCCTTTAGCCATTGCTTCCGTAACTTGCCCACTGGAAAAACAAAATAAAAAATGCTTCAATATACACTGTGATGCTGGGAACCAATCAATCTTGTGACCACGAATGAGCAAACACTGTGTGATAAATGCTTTTATTCAAAAATGAGAAATGTTTTGCTTTATTTGATTTATTGAGCCCACCAGACTATCAAGCTCATTAAGCCCAATGTATTCCCAGGGGAGCCTGTGCTCCACAGTGTCTCCTTTTTCTGTAAACTATGAAATGAAGATGAAGAAAGCTGGGACTGAGATTATGGCCCATTTTACAAATAACAAAATGAGAAAAATGTGCATTTCAAAAGAATCCACCTCCTGTCTTAACAACCAAAACAGCCCAAGTTTCCGAGAAAATGAAGTTAACTCAAGAAAAACAACATATTCAGGTGAATTTGTTGGGTATAACACAGCAAAAATGAAAGGATACGTATCCATAAAATATAGTAGCTTAAGGAAAACAAAAGCTTATAAAATTTTAAGAAAATCTGAACCTTGGGTTTAAGAAAAAAGAAGTCTGGTAAGAGGCTTTTCTATTTACATTTTCTTTCTTATTACTTTTAAATAAATTTGCATGTTTCCAAATAGCGGTTACTTTCTTCCTATTGTTTTCCCAAATTAGAAATTTCTTTAGGCACTAAATAAATCAAACACCTAATTCATCTTAAACTTACTCTTCTGCTTTTATACACTGCATAATGTTCCCCTTCTTTGTCCTTGTGTAATTTTTTTCTGAGAATAATGAAGTAATATAATGGCTAGCAGTATAAATCATCTTTTTAAAAGGTAGTCAATAAAAATACAACCTAAGTAGAACTTTTATAAGAAAAAATATGTACTTAATCTGTAAAAGAATTCTGAAATGTCAATATGCTTTGGCATTTAAAAACAGAGCAACATACTAACTTATCTGTGGTCAAATGGATAAATCTTTTAACTTACGAATATGACTATTTATGGTTAGTACTTTTCAAATGTATTATTGTAATAAATGAATTCAAATGGTCGTTTCCCCCAAATGTTCATTAATGACCCAAAGTCATCATCAGTGATTTAATTGGCCAACGGAAATGGGAAAGCTTTCATTAAGGTACTCAGTCTGTCATTCTAAAATGCGCTCCCATTTATCAGGCTGCAGTGATACACCATAGCATCTGCCTTTCGGAACCCTTAAATATCATTTCAAACTCAATTCAAAGCATCTTTTGTGTTCAGTTCTCCAGGAAACCATCAAATTGTCATTAAAATAATAAATAACATGATGTCCTTAGAAAGCAAAATATGTCTGCTTAGCTTCTAAAAATTAAAAAAAAAAGGAACTGGTGGTGTTAATATGGGGGGAAAGTTAAGGTTCAGCAGGAAAAACATCTTAAATTAAAAGAAGAAAAGGTTTTGGTTTAAAGGAGCTCTAAAATTCGAAGCCAAGCAGTACAAATTCCTATTCACGTAATCTCTACCACCTCAAACATTCCACCAAATCCTCCTACTATCTCCCTAAGGGACAACTCTCCACAATGCTTCACCTCAGTTTTCTCACCTGCAAAAGGATTAAAATCTATAGTCTTTTCTACGAACTTTTTAAAAAGTTACAAATCAGTTATTTCCAGATTTGCTCCAAGGGATTAAAAAAAGCAGAAGTGGCATGATTATAAGCTACCCACACCGAGGCAGCTCCACAGAGAGGGGTAGAGAGCAGTCAATGCCAGTCTCCACTGTTATCTGTAATATAGCTTCACCGAATGTGTCCTGTGGTTATGGATCTAATTGTCCCGAAAAGACTGCAAACAACTGCTCCAACAAGATGGAGCACATTAGAACCTCAGCAGGATGCCCAACAGCTAGCTTGTCTGCCTGGTTTTACACCTCTAGTAATGATGCAATTCCACAAGGAACTGAACCATCATTTGAGAAGCCACCCAACAGCCACTGCATATTTAATGAAGTCACTCACCAAGCGCTGGAAAACAGAAGGTGCTTGGAGTGCATCATTAGTTCTGTCAGAAGGATAATTTACACATCTATCTTGTCAAATTTTCTATGGTTTATACTCTTACAATAATCAATCTAACATACATTTGATTAGTGAACTAGAAAGTTTTTTAAAAAGGCAGCACAGGCAGCCTGGCTATGGCCCCTCATAAACATATTTAATGAAAGAATTTAACCCCTTCATGGCAGAGGTCTGAGTTTCTTCTGTCAGTGATAAAAGAATTTAAACTGAGATAAAAAAATCACAGCTCATGCAATTATAGGGATTAGGAATCTTTTAGGTTTTGCTTAATGATTTAAGCCAATTACATTGTAGGATTAAGTGTTCAAACAAAAAACACAATTTAAGTAAAAATATTCACAGTGGATAGTCCCAGGTCTGCAAACCCAAAGGTTGCTGGTTCAATTCCCAGCCAGGGCACATAACCATGTTGCAAGCCAGGTCTCCAGCCAGGTCCGTAGTTGGAGGCAGGTGAAAGGCAACCATACATTGATTTTCTCTCCCTCTCTGCCTTCCTCCCTTCCCCTATCTCTAATAAATAAAATCTTAAAAAAATATATTCAGTGAGTCTTTGCAATAAGATAATTATTGAAATAATCTTTATGAAATTCTAAAGAAACTCCTCTGGCTCAGATGAATTGATAAATTAAAAACAACAAAACACCAAAGTTCCTAATCCCAAAGAAAAATCACATTGCAAAGGAGATTTTTATTTTAGAGCTAACAAACAACAATGATGATGATGGCATTGTTTAATTGTAGTGCAAGACATTCAGGAATTGGCTGACTGTACTGATCTAGACACCTGTAACACACATGTGCCCAACTCCATAGGAGCAGCTTAAACAATTGCAGAGCTTAGTTTCAGAAATGGAAATGAAACTCTTCTTTATGCAGCATGTCATACTGAAAGACAGGACAATGAATAAAAACAACAAATATAGGTAGCCTAAGACTGACACATTCCTTTAATCCATGAAAAGGCACACATGAATCTTAATGCTCTTTCTAGATCTATTTTACCTGAGGTGGGATATTCATGACTACTAACTAATTATATTCCTTTAACTTCTGATTTTCTATAGAACCTAGCCTGAGAGTCAACACTGGAGCTACAGAAAGTCAATTCCACCACTCTCAAAAACAAGATAGGGACCCTATATTCCACAGTTCACAATTATTCTCAATATATAATGCCCAAAGTACTTAGGCCTGGTACTTATGAGTCTTAGAAGCATTTTTAAAGATACAAAAAACATAGGCCAGCCAAATACTAAACATTATAGGAAACAAATTGGGGAAATTCTTTATCTGCTTAAAAATGAAGTTTTTTTTACAGTTTAATTTCTGATAATGTACATACAGACTGGATGAAATAAGTTATTCCACAATATACAGTATATTTTAAAAAACTAATCTTTGGAACAGAAAAATGAAGCTTTTGAGGATACTCTTTAAAATCATAGGGTCATCTCCAAGAAACAATGCACCTGTGGTATGATCAAAAGCATAGAAGAATGAACATGAAGGACCCTTGGACATGGGTGACAAGGTGGGGATTGACCGCAGGAGAGGGGGTGGGGGGGTGCAGGGGAGAGCAATGAGCAAAAAATAAAACAATTGTAATACAACAAAAACTAAATAAAATTTTAAAAAAGAATGAATAGGCATATATGCAAAAGGGAAATGGGAAGTGATGTCATATTGCAAAGAACAGACATGGTGGTCAGCCCAACCATCAAAAATTATTTGTAACTACTGTGTTCTAAGGACCTGAAGACTTAGTAGAAACTACTCAAAAGTCCTCTCTTAAAAGTGATAAATCTAGGTTCTACTAGCCAGAGTTCTTTTTGGCTGGATCTAGTTAAAACTGTTTGCATTATGAACATTTATTATATACTTACGAAATACACTATACATTTAGAAGATGACTGAAGCTAAAGCTCAGACGTAGAATTAGGTCAAAGTAGAATAAAAACATCTAAACATTATTATAACAATTATATTTTGAAAGTTGTTGTTTGAGCATACTGGATACCTTTAGCACTATTCTATCAGTCATACTTATATTTTTAAAATAAAATCTAGACTTAGCTGTTTGCATGAATGATCTGAGCATTCATCTGTATTTCCAGACTTAAGTAATGTGACTAACCTACTGGTGAATTATATAAGAAGTAATGTGGGAGGCACACCCAACCTCTTGCCAGATGAGGGTCTGGACCCATGAAACTTATGAGGTAGTGATGAAAACAAAGGACAATGGATAGTTTCCACTTCCTGAGGTACCTGGTGGCCTGACTACAATGATGTTTCTTCAGAGGGGGCAGAGGGTCTTGGCTGGAAAAGAGGGTTTAGTTGTCCACGTGTTAGTGCTACAAAGCACATTTTTGTGTATTTGATTTTGGTGAAGGTACATGCTAAATGTTAGCCAACAGATCTCCAACTGAGGGATGTTGACACCCAGCCTTTAAACGTGTCTGAGATGGGATTATGACTGTTTACGTGTCTAATTTGAAGCTTAGTGGATACTTAAAGTTATGTTTGATTTTAACTCATCTGACTTATTTATTCTTATTTTTTAAAGATTTTATTTATTATTTTCAGAGAGAGGGGAAGGGAGAGAGGCAGAGAGGGAGAGAAACATCAATGTATGGTTGCCTTTCACCTGCCTCCAGGTAGGTATCTGGCTGGAGACCTGGCTTACAACCTGGTTATATGCCTTGGCTGGGGAACGGCTTATTTTATACTAATGAAACTTCTATACCACGATGAAAAATTCAAGAATATCATGCTAAAAAAGCAATTAATATCTGATATATAAGAGTTTTCTCTTAGAGTTTTCTCTTTAAAATATCTGTTTTCTTTTACGCCAAGGTTTCACCTGTGGCGTTTAAGATCTCAGAGGTACTTGAATAGGTCTTTAGAGGTTATAAAACAGAAAAAAATGTTTAAATTACTGGATTAATAACAGATAGTAAGAGCTGGATTCAATCTGTCTTCAGAATATAATCATGTGGTAATTCTGCTATGCATCCCCTAAAAGATGACTTGACACACTTGAAATTTAAACTCTGTGGAAATTAATGCTTATACAAAGAGTCAAAAGCAAGTGAACAGGTCAAATAACATGAGATAGATAAGGACAGAAAAGGAGAGAAAACATCATATGCATTTTGGAGACTATAGCCATGTTTTATTCATTTTGTAGCCATCTTGCATATGTGTATGCCACCATAAGAATTCAATAAATGTTAACTGAAATAAATAAATAAATATGGAACCACAGTTACCTATCAATCATTTTAGATAAGGGGTAAGACTTCAAATATCTAGGACAATCTGAGGATCCTTAATTTACTTTGGTTATATGTGCCTTGCATTCCCTTATTCTGACATTACTTCTTGGATATACTCAAGAGCTATTCTACAGTAACTAAGACTCTTTGGATTTTATCAGTGGTTCTCAACAGAGGCAATTTTGCATGCTAGAGGGCATTTAGCAATCAATGCCTGGAGATATTTTCAGTTATCACAACTGGGGCAATACTACTGACATTTAGTGAGCAGAGGCCGGGGATGATGCTAAAGATGCTACAATGCACGAAATAGTCCCCACAACAGAGTTATCTGGCCCAAAATGTCAACAGTGCCAAGACCAAGAAGTCCTAAACTACTGTATATGCTTCAAGTGTCCATCTCCTAGGGGCCCAGACACGTTCCATGAAGGCAACATACCTTCACCGCTCTAGCCTAACCAACTGTATTACCAACAAACAGCTTATTGCCCTTGCCAGGTAACCCTGTTCTAAATTTGAGGCTACTGACCAAGTTAAAAGAAATTGTGAGATTTTATCTACTGTGCCACTGAGAAAAAAAACAACCAATAATGCCAAACATACTTTATTTAAAAGGTAATTAAGGCTTGAATCTAATGTCTACTGAAAAACATTTTAAGTCATTTTTGGCCATTTTCCAGCCCTTGTGTTGAAACAGACATGAAATAAAGTTTCACAGCACTGTCCAAAGGGACTTTCTATGATGAAATTAAGCACTTGAAAGGTAGCTACTCTAAATGAAGAAACAGATTTTTAATTTTAATCAATTTAAGTATACATAGCTACAGACAGCAAGCCAAGTGGCTTCTGTGCTTGGCAACACAGAACATTAAAAATAAATTAAGGCCTGGCTGGTAGCACAAAGGAAAAGGCGTCAGCCTGTGAACTCAAAGGTTGCTGGTTTGGTTCCCCAGCCAGGGCACATAACCAGGTTACAAGTTAGGTCTCCAGCCAGGTCCATAGCTGGGGGCAGGTGAAAGGCAACCCTACGTTGATCTCTCTCTCCCTCTCTCCCTTCCTCTCTCTCTAAAAATACTAAATAAAATCTTTAAATAAATAAATAGTACCTAAAGTCACTTTTGGCAAATGTTAACACTTGAAAATAGGGTTTAACTGTTTGCTCAACACATGAAACTAACTATAAAAAGTTAATTACTCTGTGACAATTTAATAACATAGCACATGCACTCTCAGACTAACAAACATTTACTACTTAGAAGAATGTTGGACATAAAATTGATGGGAATAAAAAGTTCTCTTTAAAGATCCAAAGAGAAGTAGTACTATACAATGCACCTATTCTCTTCCGGTGATACACCTGAGGCAGGAAACCACTACAGGTAGAGAGAGCGTGTGGTGAGAATGGGCCAACACACTGCTACCCCTGCTCTTCTGCCTTGGACAGGGCATCTGTAATTGCATAAGTGGGAAGGCACAGGAATCAATACATCCTTACAATAGATTTTCTGTCAGCTCTCAAATCTGTTTATCCTATAATATAGTTGAAATTATGGAAACTGTTAGATGTTCAGCTAAATTATGGGTGAAATTAGCTTACACACACACACACACACACACACATATACATATATGGTCTGGTCTTGGGATCTAACTATTTACAACACTGCTTCAGAGATAAAATATTATAATCAACTTGTAAGTTTTGTGGGGAAAAAAAGCCAATCACAAAGGAAAAAATTTAACTTAAAGGGCAAAACAATTTTTACTCTCTTAGTGTAATGAGATGAAGATTTAATACTGGATTCAATAATGGTGGCCATCAAAAGACCAAACTCACAACCAAGATACTGACACTGAAACAGTCAAGACACAGAACAGTTCTATCCCCACAAGGATCCCTGTGTTGTCTATTTATAATCTCCCATATCAGTGCCTAGAAACCACTAATTTATTATCTATTTCTATAATTTTGACATTTCAAAAATGTTACACAAATAAAATCACAGACCTTCTGGGATTGTTTGTTTTCCCACTAATCATTAATTCCCTGGAGAGTCACCTAAGTTGTTGCATGTGTTACTAGCTAATTTCTTCTTATTGCTGAGTAAGTAGTCCATGGGATGAACATATACATGGTTGGCCATATATATTCAGGATATATACAGCCCCCCCTTACTTGCAGGCGTTATGTTACAAGAACCCCAGTGCAAGCCTGAAACCATGGGTAGTACCAAAACCCTATATACACCATGGTTTTTCCTATATATACATCCTTTTTCACTTAAAGGAAGCACTTTACATATCTGGCATATCTGGATTGCCAGCATCACTACTACTGCACTTTGGGAACATTTTTAAGTAGAATAAGGGTTACTGGAAAACAAGTACCACAACATCATGGCAGTCTAGCTGACAACTGAGAGAGAAGGTTAAGTGACTAGCTGGCAGTCACTGGGACTGCCAGCCAGGTTGGAGCAGAACAGCATGATATTTCAACATACTAATCAGAATGGTCTCCAGTTTAAAACTTAGAAATAGTTTATTTCTGGAATTTTCTATTTAATACTTTCAAACCATCACTGACCCCAGGTAACTAAAACCATGAAACCATGGTAAATGAACCCGTGGATAGATAAGTGGGGTGACTACTGTACTAATTAAAAGACATCTAGGCTGTTTGGGCCCATTATAAATAAAGCTGCTCTGAATATTAATGCACAGGTTTTTCATTGTGGACATACATTTTCAATTCCCTGGTATAAATGTCCAAGAGTGTAACTTTTGGGTTAAATGGCAGTTGCATGTCTGATTTTATAAGACACTACCAAATTGTTTA
The DNA here is from genome assembly GCA_004026585.1 of Noctilio leporinus. Taxonomy (NCBI): domain Eukaryota; kingdom Metazoa; phylum Chordata; class Mammalia; order Chiroptera; family Noctilionidae; genus Noctilio; species Noctilio leporinus. The sequence goes on along the minus strand of PVIW01001078.1, from coordinate 201,919 downwards.
CAGAATGTCTGTACCACTTTATATTACTACCAGCAATGTATGATTGACCTAGTTTCTCCACATCCTCACCAGCATGCCACTATTCTTTAATTTTAGCTTTGTGATAGATAGTTGTTTGCATTTTACTACTGAGTTGTGAGAGTTATGTTTTATTATATGTATTTGTTGGCTTACACATATTTTTTCCAACTCTGCAGCCTATCTTTTCCTTTTTTTAAAGAAAGATTCTATTCATTATTTTTAGAGAGGGGTGTAGGGAGAGAGGCAGAGAGGGAGAGAGACATCAATGTATGTCTCTCATCTGCCTCCAGTTATGGACCTGGCTGGAGACCTGGCTTGCAACCTGCTTATGTGCCCTGGCTGGGAATCAAACCAGCAACCTCTAGGTTTGCAGGCTGGCACCTTATCCACCTGGCCGCCAGCCAGGGCCTGTAGCCTATCTTTTCATTCTCTTAACAGAGTCCTCATCACAGGGCAAACTTTTTTTTTTTTTAAATTTAATTTTATTGTTGTTGTATTACATCCATCCCCTTCAGAGCAACATTTTCAACTGTGGTAAGATACAATTTATCAATTTTGCTCTTAATGAATTATACTTTTGGTGAATTTAAAAAATCTTTCTGTAGCTCTAGATCCTGAAGATTTCCCCATTTTTTTTCCTGTAAGTTTTATTATTTTATGTTTTACATTTAAGTCCATTATCTATTTTGAGATAATTTTGGTACAAGATCAAGATTCTTTTCTCTCTCTCCCTCTCTCTCTCTCTTTTTTGGTCTGCAGATGTTCAATTGTTCCAGCACTATATGTTGAACAATCTATATATGCTTTCTCCATTGGATTGCTTTTGTACCTTTGTCAAAATCAATTGGACATAATTGTGTGAGGCTAGTATTTCTGAGTTTTCTATGCTATTCCATTGATCAATGCGTCTTTCCTCTAATACCACGCAGTCTTGAATACTGTAGCCATGTCTTGAAATCAGGTAGATTGATCCCTATTATTCTTTTTTTCAAAATAGTTTTAGCAGTCTAGTTCCTTTGCCTCACCATGTAAATTTTAGAATACTCTTTTTCTATATATATTAAAAATATTGCTGATGCCCTGGCTGGTGGCTCAAAGGATAAGGCGCCACCGGCCTGCAAACTCAAAGGAAAAGGTGGTGGCCTGCAAACCCGTCAGGGCACATAACCAGGTTGCAGGCCAGTTCTCTGGCCAGGTCTGTAGCTGGAGGAAGGTGAAAGGCAACCATACGTTGATATCTCTATGCCGCTCTGCCTCTCTCCCTTTCCCTCTCTAAAAATAATAAATAAAATATTTAAAAAATAAAAATATTGCTGAAATGTTGGTAGGAATTGCATCAAACAGACAGATCAATCAAACTGGACATCTTTACCATGTCCAGTTTTTTACACAGTTTCTCCATTTATTCAGGTCTTCTTTGATTTTTTTTAAAATCAGCATTCTGTAATTTTTCTGAATACAGGTACTGTACGTATTTTGTTAGATTTGTGCCTATTTCACTCTCTTGGAAGCAACTGAAAATGGTATTGTAAATGATATTTTAAATTTCAATTTCCCTATGTTTGTTGTTAATATATAAAGATGTGATTGATTTTTGCATGTATTTTTGTATTCTGCGCGATCTTGGTGAGCTTCCCTTTACAGATTCTTTGGGATTTTCTTATGAAAACAATCATGTTTCATTTCCTCCTTTCCAATCTGTATGTTTTTTATTTCACAATATAGGTTTTTAATGAATGACCTCAGAGTTGATCTTTTGCTTATTCCTTTGAATAGTCTCTTTTTAAAGTTTCTGATACTATTGGATTCTGTTAATAGCTGAGAGCAGCTGCCCCATACTTATTCTCTGAACAACAGTAAATAATTTTGATTAGGTAAAGGCCCCAATATTTAAACTAAGACTGGTTATATTTAATCAAGGGTTTTTACTTCCTGACAAGGACTTAGGTATAATTTTAGCAAATGAACAACTTAAAAACCTAAGTCATAAATTGAAATTAAATATGTGGCTGACATAAACTCTGCTGTTTAAACTGACCAGCTCATCAGTTACAAAAACAAGCAGTATGAAGATTAAGTTAAGCAGGCTTTATATTTCCTATAGCCTCCAGTTCCAGACTACATCTGTTTTCTTTGATACACAAAACCAGAGTTAAAATAGCTCCATTTATCACAGCATGATTGTAGGCAGACAAACCAGCCTGTCTGTTTCCAGATAGTGAAAGCAACTGTTATTAATCACAATTACAGGCCAAACCTTTAAGAGAAATTGCATCAATATTCTCCCAACCCACAGCCCTTCTACACTTGAACTCAAAAATGGTACTGAGAATGTCATGACACCACCGCCTGAAGGATAGTAAATAAAGATGCTACCATGAGGTCAATTTGAGCTTTAAGTTCAGAATGCAAATTAAGGAAAATCTTTCTTACACATAAAGTGATCTCTCAAAAGCTCTATTATTAAGTTTAGCAGAACAATTACACCCACTCTTTAAAATGTATACAGAAAGGTTTCTGCTTTATGAATCAATACAGGATACGTGAAATTCATAAATTAGATTAACTTTAAGCAGAAAAGCATTTATGAAATTTTTATATATGAAATTTTGTAGTTAACAGTGAAGAAAATTTTTTCTTTCATGCAGATTGTATAATAACAGAACTTACTATGGAGTGAGACCAACTGACCAACTGTATTGTTGACTCGTATCCCTTAAATTTGGATCTTTTTCAAACAAACTGTAGCCCTTTCTTCAATGCTTAGGGCAAGGGTTTAAGAATCCATGTATTAGACTTATTGGAGTAAACACTTCATAAAAGTGTTATAAGTTATAAAAACGTCTAATCAGTATATTGTACCACTGAAGCTAATATAATACTGTATGTCAACTATAATTGAAAAACAATTTTTTTCACAGTAGTTGCTTGATTTTCTTTAGGTCACACACACTTTTAAAAGCATGCACAACCCTGGCCAGGTGGCTCAGTTGGTTGGAGCTTTGTCCCATACACTAAAAGGTTGTGGGTTTGATCCTCAGTTGGGATGTGTACAGAAGGCAACTGATGGATGTTGGATGTTTCTCTCACACATTAATATTTGTCTCTCTCCCCTGGCTCAGTGGATTGGTGCCGGCCTGTGGACCCAAGAGTCACTGTTTCGATTCCCAGCCAGGGCACATAACCAGGTTGCACGCCAGGTCTCCAGCCAGGTCTGTAGCTGGAGACAGATGAAAAGCAACCATACATTGATGTTGTTTCTCCCCCTTCCTCTCTCTCTGCCCTTCTCTCTAAAAATAATAAATAATTCTCTCTCTCCCTTCCTACAATCAGTGAAAAATCAGTGAACATATCCTCAAGTGAAGATTTAAAAAATTAGTTTAAAAAAAAAAATGCACACACTTGCAAAATATCCAAACATCAGAAATTACAAGGGTATAAAACAAGGATCTTACAAGTTTAAAAGAACATCACAGGCTTCTGAACAAAATCAAACCAATCAAATGTTGAAAATATCTTTGTGTAAAACAAATTTTAAATTTAAGTCTTTGTTCATATTTTTAAAAACACTTTAGGGACAAAGACTAAGCTTCTTGTGTTGCCTGGGGCAGGGCCTGGCTTCTCTTCCTTGAAGGCCTTTATACAAATACAGATGCCCGCATTCACCACTCTGTGTTCACCCTCACACTCACACTCTGGCCCACCCTGGAGATAACAGGCAGGGCTGCAGAGCATCCAGGATGTGGTTGATTTTGGTGATCAGCACCTGTTGCTTTCCTGAGGTGAGCTTCTCTTTTGCTACATGTATTTCTCTTGAACTTGCGAGCCACCAGATGCATAGCTTCCATTCTGCATCAGCTCCTTGACCTGTCCATGCAGTTTCTGCATTCCATTCACTTTGTCGTGCAGGTTAGAGCACTCTGTCTTTGGCCTGGACTGCAGCAGAGCAATCTCACCACTAGTCAACACCTTGTGTTCCATCTCCAGGCTCTTCTCACCACTGCTGAGGGATTGCTTACACTGACAGTCTCCCCAAAGTGACAGAAGAGACCTATTTGCTTATTGACCAGGGGCTGGTCTGTGATGCAAGCCACCCTCACCCTGGCTTCTGTGGCAGATCGCTTGTGATGGAAAAGTATACCCTGATATAGACATATAGACGATGACTGTGAAGAACAATATGCAGAAAAGGGACCCCCCAGCCCTGGCTAAGGCTCCTGCAGCATGAGCACCCTGCTGAACATGTAGTGCACCATGATGTCCAATCATACTAGATTTTTTTCTCTCTTTCTTTCTGTCTTTTTTTTTTTTTTAATGTTCTATCAGATTTTTCTTGTATGCAACCATCAAAGGCAGCCAAATGTCTAGGTAGGTATAGTACAGCTCATTTGATCCACAGATGATTTCATAAGGACTGTCAACTTGGATATTCCTGCCCTTTTGGGCAAGATGATCTTCACAGCCAGAACATCTGTCAAAGCTCATCAAACACCTGGCCCACAAACCTCATTTTCAGTGCTATTCACCCAAATCATAGCTTGGGAAGTTGTAGCCAGTGATGTAATGGGTCTTCCACACTCCAAAAAGAGAGAAGTGAGGCCGGACTTCTCTCTCTATGGAGTCATCCAAAATAAGGAGGTAGCTGGTGGAAACATCACCAATTTCATGCTGTAATAACATCCAGGGCAGTGGCAGGGGGGATGGTCTTAAAAGAGAAGATGGAGGATATACCTCGTCTGGCTGTCTCTGGTAATCAATCATAAGCTGTAAAGGGCTCCTTCAGCACAGCCCCTGTGTACTTCAAGTCCGTATTTTCTTCTACAGTGAAAAGCCTTGATGATTGGGTCATGGTGATAATACGGAAAAGGGCTATATTTCTCATAATGTACTTTAACAGCATCCCGACTATAGGCAAGGTCATCTCTGAAAGGTCCACTGTGTGGAAGGTTCTTAAACCGTACAGGGTTCCACAACTTGGTGTAGCTCTCCATCTTTGGGGAGGCAAGCTTCACCTACATCATTTGTCTTTGCTGGATAAGAAGAGTAGAACTCTGATGGTTGCCCTCAAACACCATGAACTGTTCCTCTGATCAAGTGATCTGAGTTGAATATGTCTGAAGCACATAGGTATAAACTGTTTCTGCAATGACTGAAATCTCAGTCCCAGGATCGAGAGCACTGGGAGCTTGACTGTAAAAAATCTCCCACTTTTACCCTTAATTTTGGTTTCTTGCTCTTCTAGCACTGTTCTCTTTCTCAACTTTTCCCCTCACTTGCACACAGAACGTGTTCTAGCTGGGCTTCAAGCTCTGGCTGCAAGGCCAGAAAGAAGGAGGTAGAGTGAGATGTGAAGCTGCCAGCTGGGTACATCAGGACCACCTCACTGTCACCTTGGCCAGGACCACTGGGCACTTCCTGTCCTCACTAACCAGTGGCAATGCCTCCCAAGGCCCTGAGCAGCAGAAGCAGGCTGCAGTGGGGATCTCCATGACCGGGCGAAAAAAATCTTTAATTCTGTCTTCCCGGACCTTTTATTTCAAGCTGAGTAACAAATGTATCTTTAATGGCCTTTTTTTTTTTTTTTTTTTTTTGGGGGGGGGGTGTAAAACAAACTTTAAAAAAGGAATATAAATCATACTTTCACTTGGTACTGTCTATTGCTTTTATGTTTTAAGTAGCTTGTAAAAGCTACTGTTTTACAAGCACCTACTATTATGCATTGAAGTCCTACAATAATCTATGAGGTAGATACCATTATTCCTGTTTTGCAGCTGGGAACACTGCAGTTCAGAGAAGTTACTCTAAGGTCACATAGATAGTTAAGTGCAGAGTCAAGAGTCAAATACAGATTTGATTCCAAAGCCTACGTTTTTTCCCCTTGGTTTACAAGCCCCTCAAACTTTTACTTCTTTTAAGATAAAGTCTGAATGGAATCTTACGTATGTAATGCACTTACGGAAGAACAATAAATTACTATACATTTGTAGAGATAGCATATTATTTTACACTACTTTTCCACTAAATGACTCTGTTCATTCTCTTACCCAGAAATATTATGGAATATGAGGTCTGTCCAGAAGAAGTTTAGCCATTGTTAATATAACAAGAATAGTCTGAGCAACATTGATGTAAACTGGCCAAGGAGAGAGGACTGGAATGTGAATGATGCGTGAACATTGATGACTTCACTGTACTAGTTGGTGGGGGTGGCAGACACTGTTGAGTGAGCCAGACCACGCAGCCCATGCCTCCAGCACTGGGAAAATAAAACTTCATTGTTTTGGGCTGTGAAAACCAGTGGGGGTTGGGGTGACAGAAGAACTGCCAGTCTCTCAGAAGAGTCTGTTTAGAGGGCACCCATGGTCCTAGGACATCTGCAAACCCATCTATTCTGGGAACTATCAACAGGGCAAAAGCTATAGGGGCACAAGCTGCATATGGAAAGAAGGTAAAGTAACTGGAAAATGGGCTGAGTGCCAAGCAAGTGGCATTGTTCCCTCTCAACCCTCCTCTATGTATAGCACCACTAAATGGTGAAATGGGTTGCCACAGATTGATCAATACCTAAGGCTCTATCCCTTACATGTAACACGTGTGACAGCTCTATTAAGGACAAGGTAAACACAGTAGGCTGTCAAGTTGAAGAGACAGAGAAGTATGGCCCAAAAGAGGGTTCCAGAGGGATCAAGGTTCCAGAGGGAGAACTAGGCGATGAGTAGATAGCCAATTTACCAGACACAGAGTTCAAAACACGTGATAATTATGTTCAGAGAAATAACTGAGTATGGCAAACACATAAGTGAAGGCTATATTAAGTGAAATAAGAAAAATTCACACGAAACCAATGGTGAAGGGAAGGAAGCCAGGGTTCCAATCAACGATTTGGAACTAAGGAAGAGATAAATAATCAACAAGTACAGAATGAAGAAACAAGAATTGAAAAAGATGAGGAGAGGCTTAGGAACCTCTGGGACAACTTTAAATGTGCCAACATCCAAATCATAGGGGTGTCAGGAAGAGCAAGAAATTGAAAACTTGTAATTCTTTGAAACCCTACTGCCTAGTGGATCAATAATACTTATATTAAGGAAAACATACAACAATATTAAAAGCACTAAGATATGTTGTAATAAAAATCGTAAGAATCTACATTGTTTGATTTGGAATCAAGAATTGAATCATGATCTTATAGGTAGTTGTTTACATCCTTCCAATCATATTTTTTAAACTTCTATTCCTGTGTATTGATTAATACAATAGACTATTATAACAGTTTTCACAAGTAACAAAACCCATGTTTTAAAGGAAATAGAGTATCTAAAACTCAATTACCTAAATGACAATCAAGCCAGTATTTCCTCCTGTGTACAAGATTCATCTATTTTCACCTCCTCAAGAATCACATCTCTCTCATGTTTACCATCATAAATGTGAAACGTATAGTTCCAGATCTTAAAGGAGAAAGTTCACTGTTGACTGCTGAGATATACCAAAAGGCAAAATTGACTACAGAAAGGAATATGTTTTTTCTGCAAATAAGTAATTATGGCTAAATTACTTTGCCTCCTGTTTCCATGCAATCAATTTAGAATAAAGAACTACCTCATGATAGTATCTGTTTTTACAAGTCCCTTACATATTAATATAGTGGCATCCTAAAACAGAATATATAAGAAAAATTTAAATAATGTATATGGCTTTCTAAGCATTTTAAAGTAATGTGCTAAAAATCTAAATATCTTTACAAAATGTCTTATATTTACATTTTCAAAATCAAAGGTAGACTTTTAGATTAATCAGAAGCTTTTAACTGCACTTGAGAACTTTCTAAATATCCATTTTCATCATTCTAACATTCATTAGACTCTCCAACAAAAGATAATATAGATAAAAGGAAGAAGAAAAGAACAAATTCATTCACTGTAATGTTTATCAATCAGCAAAGTTAGAAATTTATGTGTAGGGGTTAAGTAAAAAAAATAGGGCAATAACGATGCTGGGTACTGCCTTTCTAGCTCATTCATCCACATTAGCAATCTTCTCCAGGCCTGGTTACAATAATGTAAGGAACACAGGTCCCCTATAGCTCACTCTTTTCTACCAAAATTCATTTAATCATTCTACACACATATATGAAGGGTGCACCACCATAGGCGCTGATACATGGCAACAAACAAAACTTCCAGTAGGAGGAGATTGCTACTTTTACAAAGTATAAATATGTAACATGTTTGATAATGCCAAATGCTATGGTGAAAAATCAAACAGGGAAAGAGTAATATGAAGAATTCAGGGGAGATGTAGGAGCTGAATTTTTAAATTGGTGGTGATTTATCTTCATTCTCCTCTCTAAAAAATATTTCTAAATTTAAAAATCAAAATATATCTACTTTCCTAAGCAACAAATTATATATTGAAGGATATATTCAGAACAAATTTCTATTAAGGGGATCAGGTTTATAACCTTAAAAATTACAATTTCAATGACTCCCCCAAAACCAAAATCTATTTATTAAAAATTGCGTATTTGTTCTTTTTTTAAAAAAGATTTTATTTATTATTTTTAGAGAGAGGGGATGGGAGAGAAACATTAACATATGGTGCCTTTCACCTCCCTCTAGCTACAGACTAGGCTGGAGACCTGGCTTGCAACCTGGTTACGTGCCCTGGCTGGAAATCGAACCAGCGACCTTTGGGTCCGCAGCCAGCGCCTTACCCACTGTGCCACCAGCCAGGACTGCATTTGTTCTTACATGTTTAAATTCCAGTTACCTTCAAAGTACTCTTCATTTGATGCAATAAACCTATCAAGACTTTTTTCCACTGCTCAAAAATAGTCCTTGAACTCATTTATTTTGATGCCTTTTAGTACCTGGGCAGGTTTGCCCAGGTAAGCTTCGGCTGGTTACTGCCACAACCTGTCTCAGTGACAAACATAAGCACTTTCAGGAAGTCTCAGGTGCTCTTCTTATGTTATTCATATTACAACTTTCCCCAGCATTTTATCAAACCAAATGTTTGGGTTTTTTTTTACATTAGGAATAGCAGAAATTTACAACAGGAATATCAAGAAAGAATACCTCCATGGTGGTGTGACAGACTCCCTCCATTATCGAGGATTTCTTCTCTAGCAGCTGCCTATATTTGGAAACAATACAACAAATAGATTTCACTTTAAGTGAGAGTTAAGATTCAACTCCCAAAGGAGGCACGTACTTCCTGGGTTAATAATAAAGTGGAAGTCTAATTTTCCTTTCTCTTAGGTTAACTACATATAAAAAGCCTAGCTTTATATATTTTTTCCAGCGAATAGTCACAATCTACAAGTCACTTCCAGGTTTTAGAATAGAAATAAAAAGGCAAAATAACCAATTCAGCAGCACTAAATTGTCAATGAAAAAATGTTTTGTTAAGATAAATCCAGGTCCTACTCTGAAGTAAACATGTCACTGTACCAATAAAAATAAGTAACTAACATTTATTGACTGCTTATTTGTATGTCTAGAAAAACACTAAGCAATTTATCTGCAGTAACTCATTTGTTTTTATTATGGCCTTATGGATTAATTACAATTACTTATATTTCACAAATAAAGAAAATGAGGCTTAGATGGTTAAATTATTGACCTATATCATACAGTGGGCATTAAACTCAAAATTATTTACAAAGCTATTGGGGATCAGCCATCAAAGCCCTTACCGGGCAAATTAGTTGTGATACCCTTGGATAGTTAAGTGTGAAAAATAAAACTTTGTTTCATCCTCCTAACATAGTAGGCCTTGACTAAGCTCCTTATAGAGCACTAAGGTGAGAAAGATAAACACTTAAGTCAAAAGAAATACTTTAGTACAGGGTGAAAAATGGGTAACAGAAACTGAAATTACATTCAATTTGTGAGTATGTAATAGTCATCAGGTGAAACATCTACACTGCCTTGAACCTCTCAGAATCACTCAGGTTGTATAATACAAAGCATAAGCGGTTAGGCCAGGGTAGAAAAGGGTCCATATGATGACAGACAGTCCATATCTCATTGCAAAATCATTTACAGAAACCTTTATCACTTAGGATTTTTCAAATGAATCATAAGTATGGCAGCCCTGCTCTAAGAGATTTTATCTTCTAACAAATCATTTAAAATAAGGCAGCAACTACAATACTTGAAATCAGTAGCACTTAAGGAATGGTGGTTATTGCACTGGTAAAGAAAGAATAATTATACTTGTATAGTACTAGAGAAAGGGCACTGGGCAGCCAGGAGGCAATACAAAAATACTGCAAGGTTACGGTGATGAGAAAGAACTTGAACTTTTGAGGATGATGGATATGTTCATTATTTTGATTGGGATGATGATTTCAATGGCATACATATACGTCAAAATTCATGAAACCGTAGACTTCATGTACATTTTCTGCATTTCAATTTCATTTAAAAAGTTATTAAAAAGTTGTTGGGGAGGCATAGGTGCGAGCCAACCAAAACATGGCCATTGTTTGGGTCTAAAAGTGTCCACTGAAAGTCATCTTGTTAGTGTTTTCGGTAAGCACGTAAAAGAGTGGAAACACTAGGACACCTGAGGTTTTAACAAACCTCAGTCTCCTCCCAGTTCATGCATAGTCTAGTCTGTTTCTCCAACTCTAAGTATACATGTAACAAGAAATATTGACCATCTAACAGGAGGCTTTATAAAAATTAGAAGCTTAAGGCCATTTAAGAAATGTAACAAAAACACTAGCAAATGAACTTCAATGGCCTACATATAGCTTTAGCAAACAAATAAATTATAAACCTAGAATAAGGATGTTACAGGAACACAGACCTAGAGTATCAGGACTACTGGCCTTACCAGTGGCCACCATCTGGAGGTGAGTGGGCTGCCAAAGTGGTATCAAGCATTCACAGTTCTTTGCCATTTAATTTCATTCAGTATTATGTACTGAAAGTAACAACCAAAAGCATCACAAGGTACGGAATATTAATTTTAGAACATTAACTCTAATACATGTAGATAATATTAATTTTAGAGTCACAATTCAGTATACAACCCAGAAGAACAACTATGCTTCTTATTTCTATAGGGTATCATAAGCTTAGTAAAGTCCTAAGTTATTAAAGAGAGTCAAACTAAAATTCACAAATTGAAGGTAAAGTTTATCAAAATTAATAAAAGAATATAAAAGCCACATTCATGTAAGCAAAATTACCTCAGTCTGTTCAAACACAGTCAGTGGGTCACTTATTCCCCTGTAGTTAAAGGCAAAGTAGAAATAGATACATGCGCCTGCATCGTAAGTCTGCGTTACCCTAAAAAACAGACAAAATTTCCATAAAGCTTTGACTGAAATCAGACGTAATATCTAGAAACTAAAAGGCAAGATCATCTGACTGATCTGCATTTAATTCTCTACCCAGCCTCCTACTCCACAGAATGCAGATTGGCTGGATGAGGAATGTACAGAACCTATTCGTGTTACTTTTACAACTATTTTGGTAAGTCTGGATTATTACCCCCTGAAAGTTGAAAAGTTTTCAATCAATGTAAATGTTTCTAATTGGTCTGTAACTAAAAAAATAAAATATCACCTCAGAAGGGATTTTTTTAAAGAAATATATTGCAGGTAAAAACAGCCCAAAACTAGGTAAGAAGAGAAATGTACAAATACCAAAAATGATCAGGCTAGGTAAAATACATTTTCACTAAATTCACGTTAACAATTAGAAAGGACTTCGAAAACAAACTGAATGATCGTATCAAATGCACTGACATGGCCTTAAAATAGTTTCTCTGGGCTCACCCCATGTATGCATGTTTTATGGTGTTTACAAAAAATATCTAGAATGTTGGACTGTTAAAATATTTAATGTTTATGTATACATATTTTATATATTTATTTGTATATGTATATATAGTTGCTTTCAAAATGCAATTAGGTGAAGCATTTGTAAGGGAGCTAAGGTAATCACAGTCAAACCTCTAAATGCAATTTACAAAAGTTCCCACAAAGAATTTAACAGAATGAGCAAATATAGGGGAAATATTTTTTACTACCCAATACAAAGAGAATCTAATCTAAAATTTTAATACCTTTTAGGCCAAATGTTAGCTGCCTCAGAACAGAAGAAACAAACTGTTTAATAATGCTACTATCAATTTGCAAGCTGTGTTTTCCTTCTAGTGTTAATTCACAGTCATAAAAAGAGATCCCTAGAATGTTTACATTTTAAGTTCCAGACTTACTAGAACTAGAGAACCATTTCAAGTGATGGCAATATCATTATAAATAATCAAATTCAAATAAACTTAAAGGAGACAGGAATAAAATAAATTAATAGCAATTAGTAAAGTATACATCACTCATGAAAATAGTTAATATCAGTAAATAGAATGTATCTAAATATTAATAGAATAGTGCCACCTTCCAACAAATCCAGGATCAATATTAAAACATAGTTCAGCTTTCAGTAGTCAATAAGGTGGCTTCTAAAGTCAAAATAGTGCTTGACTGATTGATCAATAACTCAAAGAAAAAGTAGAAATAATGAAAACACATTTTAGGAAACTTTAATTTGGGTACATTTCAGAAAGTGACTCTGATTTAACACCTTTTAATAGATCAATTCTATCACTTAAGACAGTTAAACACTAAATACTTTCAAAATTATCTTGACAGCTGATAGTGTGGCTGCCAGTCAGTCTACTACTATTCTATAACTCTTAAAAAGTATTTGGGCCCTGGCTGGTAGCACAGTGGATAAGGTGCCGGCCTGCAAACCCAAAGGTCGCAGGTTCGATTCCCCAGCCAGGGCACATAACAAGGTTGCAAACCAGGTCTCCAGTCAGGTCTGTGGCTGGAGGCAGGTAAAAAGCAACCATACATTGATGTCTCCCTCCCCTCCCCTCTTTCTAAAAATAATAAATAAAATCTTAAAAAAAAAAAAAAGTATTTGTATTCTGCACTTTTTGGTGCATTTTGTGTCAGATTCATTGGCTAGGAATTCTTTTCCATAAAACTTCAGAAAATTTAGGGTTGAAATTTCTATTCCAATAGATAAAGCACCTTCTAACAGACAAAACTGAAAATAAATAAACTTAATAAGTGTACCTACAGTTAAATTATTTTCCTTGGAATCTTTAATTTTAACACCTATAGTTATTTTAAATTAATTTTGAAATAGCTTTTTAAAAAACTGGTTTAAAAATACATCTCACACATTTACATTCAACACAACATAATCTCTTTGTCCACTATTAGGCAGCTTAAATCAAACTAAACTAAAATCAAATTCTTGTTTAATGTTAGTTTAATCAAGTATAAGCTATAAAAACTACATTTAAAATTCCTATTTATCAAAACTATTCAAATAAATAACTGCACATTCTAAACTTTAGTTTTATAAAACCACAGTAGCTGAGCATTTAAGCTTTTATCAGAAAATTATTCCTATAAAAATAGCTACTTAATTAATTAATGACATATGGCCAATGCAGTCTTAATATACCAATTCAAGCTACCTATAATATATAATGAAGATCCTTCAGTCTTGTGAATACCTTCTAAAAAACCAAAACTTAAGTGTTATTATAGAAGAGAATGTTTTATTTCTCAATCACTTTCAATGAGCAGTAGTAGTAGTTTATCACAATGATACTTTCCAAATGGAAAGGAAGAAGTCTCAAGACATGTTGAATAAGGAGGTGGGGCAGAAGGCGGAAGGGGAGGCAAAATCTGTTAAATTGTCTCTAAGCAAAACAAAAGAATAAAAACTTCTCAACTACACAAGAACAGATTCTATTATTTTAAGTGTTTCAAATTTTACTGGTGACAAATGACTTTCGGATTTAGGCCTAATTTGTTTTCAGTATTATAATAAGAAAAGAATTATGTACAGCAGGTCCTCAAATAACACCATTTCATTTAATGCTGTTATAATGTTATGAGATGCAGTAGGAACTTAACTTGTTTTTATTGATTAAACTATAGTAGAATCGGTTCCATTATATGTCATTCAGTGAAAACTTACTGTATTAATTTGGGTTGAGAATATAAATAAACACAAAAATTATTTTCTTGGACATTTAGGACTTCAAGACAAGTTTCATTTTTAAAGCTACCTCCAAACTAAAAAAAAAAAAGGTACATTACGCCTTTATTTGGAAAGGTTATCTACAAGATCAGTCACTAACAAGGTTCCCTCTTTTTCCTTTCTTCAGATATGTCAAATGCCCAACCAATAAACTCTAAACCCACATTTTTAGCTTTTACTTCTTTGATTCTATCTTGAATACACATGTTCTACACATAAACACACAGACATCATTGACTTGCTAGTTCCTAAAATGCTCTTCAAACCCCGTCTCCCTCACCAGAGGCATAAAAGGCTTTATCAGTGAGATCCTGATTTACATGAACAGTTAATGTGAATAAAGTTGTATCTTCACATCTCATATTAGGATTTTACTTTCTCACCCAGCAGATGCGCAATTTACCAAATTCTAAAAGATAGGTTTCAACAGGAGCAATAAGCAGAACCAAGAAACGCAACATGGCAACAGGGAAGTACAGGATGAGAGGATGTAAAAGAGAAAAGAAGAAAAAATTAGAGATAGCTGTCTAAAGAGTATAGAGATCTTTTTAATCTTACAAAGTAAATAAATGCAAATTATCATGCTATGTCAAAGTATCAAGTGGGCCTAACAATTGGATGTTTCCATGAGGATTTGTCTTTGGGAAGAAAAACAAAATATCCGAATTTTTCTTACTAATACTAGTATGAATTATAACCTCAACCTCATAATTACATCATGAGACAATGGCATTTATATAGCTCTTCCTATGCTTTCTCATTTCATTCTTACAACAGGTCCATCAAGCAGATGATATTACCACCACTACTGATAAATTTAGGGCTCAGAGATTAAATTACTAATAAAAAGCGGAACAGTGCTTTCCTTCACTGTTCAGACATGTGTCATGTTATAGAACAAAGAAATAAAAGCTAAGCAGGAAATTGCCATGGTGGTGCGACTGGTAGGCAGGGCTGAGGACAGGCCCTTCAGCTGGAACAGGCTCAGGTCTACCCTGCTAGGCTGAGAGTAAGTGACTCCAAACAAATCAGAGAACAAGCATCTTGTATGGAAATATAGACAAATGCTGTTTTCCTGAAGCATAACTATTATTTCAGAGTTTAGCATCTGGTGCACTTAATAATATAGCTAATACATTATTTCAAAAATTACCTTTTATTCATGCTTATATTAGTTTTTATTTGTTTCTATAATCAATATTGGAGTTAAAAATCACAAACACACACAGGAAAAAAGAGAGGCAGTTATGCAATACAGAATGTTCAATAAATTTTCAAATGCTATATTACTATTGTATCATTTACTTTAAAGTTCCCCTACTCATGATCTGTTCCAACTCCCATTTATTCTCCATTCTAATTAACTGAATAACCTTTTAGAGAATTCAAATGCTCAATTCAATCTTAATACATTTAATCTTCTGGTGGTTACACAGAAAATTAGTATCAAAAGATTTAATACAAAGTACCCCTTCTCAAGAAAACCTTCATCTAGGCTGTAGCTACTTAAAAGAACAAGATCTTCAGTTAAACATGATCCAATATTGGAGACATTAGCCACATGTGCCTTTAGTTTCAATTTAAATTACTTGAAATTAAATAAAATTTAAAATTCAGTTCTAGTCACACTAGCCACATTTCAACAGCTCAAGAGCCACATATGCCTTGCAGCAACCATAGTGGACAACGAAGATACAGAATACTTCCAGTGCTGCAGAAATATCTATTGGGAAACAATGAGTTAATCTTCATTTGGATCTTTTGCTCCACTCATTCCTTTATTCCACACACATTCATATAATCAACAACTGAGGAAGTGATTCAAGTGCTTTTTCTCTGATGAAAGAGCTAGGTTAACTGCATATGTAAGTAACTTATAGTTGCATGACTGTGCACATAATTTATAGTTTCAATGAAAAAGCTCCAGGAACTTAGACGTTTGGGTCTTCACCGTAATGCTGTCCAGACAGCATATAAAGCTCACTCATGGAAGGAGTGTTCTACTCCTAAAAGTCTCAGTCTTAGGCATAAGATGTGGATTCTGGGAATTCAGGTCAAATTTTAGCAAGCCCTGATAAATCCGCAGTCCCCACAGTAACTGCTGACACCAATGACTGCCTGTGTCCTTCAATGATAACTCAGTTGGCTGGCAAGAATTCAGTAACTTTTCTTAGTGACTTTTCTGTTCTCATAGCCAACTCCCCAAGAGCCATCTGCAGAAAGTCCCCCTCAACTCTTCTTCTTACACCTTAAAAAACCCCTGCCTTATGATTGTTTGGGGCTGACACCATCTTCTTAGCCTCAGTCTACCTGTTTGCAGCTGGCCAAAATATCATTTAAGCTCATTACCTGTTCGCCTGTCGATTCTCCTCTCACTCTGACAAACCTGCCTAACACTTAGGACTGCATTCAAAGCTAATGGCACAATCCTAACAAGATGGCAAGTGAAGGAAAGTTTGCTAAATGAAAATAGACTGAATCTTCCCTTCGGCTGGCCAATTACATTCCTCAATTATAAAAATCCCCTTTTTCTTCCCCAAAATAAGAAGTATAAAAGCAATGAAAAACTCACCTGCATGTAGAAAGAGGAGCAAACTGGACACCCTTCTCTTTGCATTCCCTTATTATTCTTTCTTTTACATTTCTACAGAGATCTACAACCCTAGAAAATATAATTCAATTCATTAAATTTTCAAATGTTAAAAAATTCTTAATATATGCTGCTTTATCTGGCATCCTTTAAATCAGAAATTCTCTTAACGAAGACTTGCACACTTATTCCTTCAAGGATGAACAAGTGCCTTTATCATTCAAATTGAGCCCTCTATTCAGAACTTTCCAGGGAGCAAAGTCCTTTCTTTTTTTTTTTAGACACAGAAGACAGAAACACATACTCAAATCTCCTGAAGGCAGTTTCCTAGGTTTAGACAAACCCAATTTCAAAATAAATTTAACTGCAGGATTTTAAAAGCCTTCAAGATATAAGGAACATGTTAATAAAAATTCAATTCTGGATTATGAAAATAGAAGTCTTATATCCATGTCTAAAATGTTTTCCTTGAGCCCTGACCAGTGTGGCTTAGCTGGCTGGGCATCATCCTGCAGACGTTAAGGTTGCTTGTTTGATATTAAGTCAAGTCCATGAAAACAGGTGAGAGAAGGCTGGTAATATTTAACAATATTAATCTATGTTTTAATGTGAACTGTAACATATTGTTAAAACTACATATTTTATTTCATATGGAAAATAAAACTCTTAAGGTATATAAATGTAATTTATTCTCCAATAAATATCCTGGCTAGGCGCTGACACTGATTCTGTGTTTTAAAACTTGGTCTGGTTTGAGTCACAAGAACAGAAAAGACACCAAAGAAACTCATAAAGTTGACCTACCTATCTATAGTCTCAAGACTGATTTGACTATGTGAGAAGCAATGTAACAAAAATAATAACATTAAATGTATTATGCTTCATAAAACAAAGTCATATTTCAAATAAGAACAAAAATATATGATTAAAGTATATGCCCTGGCTGGTGTGGCTCAGTGAGTGGACTGAGCACTGGCCTGTGAACCAAAGGGTTGCCAGTAGGATTCCCAGTCAGAGCACATGCCTGGGTTGCAGGCCAAGTCCCCTGTCTGAAGTTCACTAGAGGCAACCATGCACTGATTTTCTCTCCCTCTCATTCTTACTTCTCCTCCCTCTAAAAATAAATAAAATCATTTTAAAAAGATAAAAAAGAAAAAATATAAATGTGAAAAGAATTTAAGTGTTTTATTAGCATCTCAAATTTTATTTTTAGTACAGTACTTGAAATTTTTATAAATTCTAACTTTACAAAATAGTGTTAAGTTAAATTCTGCTGTATTCTATGATAACTACAGGTAAACATGATTTACCAATGTTATCTGTGCCTGATTTATAGAGTGGTAAGAATGCAATTTTTACAAAATCTCTGGTAACACATTTAGATTATTGAAATTTAATATATTATTTTGAAAACCCAACTTATAAAACACTTTTTTATTTTAACAAATATTTTATTCATTATTTTTAGAAAGAGGGAAAGGGAAAGAGGCAGAGAGGGAGAGAGATATCAATGTATGGTTGCCTTTCACCTGCCTCCAGCCACAGACCTGACTGGAGACCTGGTTTGCAACCTGGTTATGTGCCCTGGCTGGGAATCAAACTAGTGACTTTTGGGTTCGCAGGCTGGAGCCTAATCCACTGTGCCACCAGCCAGGGCCCAAATACTTTAAATATTAATAAAACCTACTAAACTTTAACATCAACAGGGGTTAATAAATATTACAAATTTATAAAAGTTACAAGTTCTTTAATTATGACTCCCGGAAATAATTTAAGTGCATCATCACCACCATTATCATCATCACCATAAATAATAATGAGGAAGAGGAGATGAGGCAAAAAACAAAACTGAATGGTTAGAACCCTTAATGGGAGACTTTCTAGAAATGATTTGTGAAAAGGGAGTTCTTAAAAGTATTCTCTCACAAAGCTTGTGCAAAGATCAATACAGTCCATTTGGACCAATCACATAGAAGATAAACATAACTCTGTATACTTTTAAATTCTTACTTGATCTATTAGCAAATTTAACACACAGACCATTTCCTTCTTGAAAAAGTTTCCCTGGGCTTCCCTCACATTACTGGTTTTCGTCCAAATTATCTAGATATTATTTCTCAATATCATTTGCTCTTGTTTGTTTGATTATTTAAATGTTGAAGTTCCCAGGACTTCTTTCTTAGGCTTTTTCTTTCCTTTATCCATACTATTTATAAGTGTTTGTAATTGCTCCCTTGGTTTTAATCACAGTCTCATGCTGGTGTATCCAAAATTTTTAAATTTCTACTTGGACCTCTTAGATTGCTATTTTTATATTTTATTATTACTATTCCAGATTACCTCCGCAGAATGCTATGCGATCCTTGTGCTAGGGCCCACTGAATAAAATGGATACTGCCAGTAAGTCAATTAAGTAAATATGTAAGTATATACAAAGAAAGAATAAAGAAAAATATAAAGCATGATTAGCTTTCACAATTGGAAGAATAAAGACAAAATGAAAACCATCAGTTAGTAATAACTGATAACAAGAAAATATATATGTAATACTGAAGAAGTAACATTACACTAACCTACTTTCCCCCACATGGGGGTTTGTTATATCCTACTTTATTTTAAATTTAAAATAATATTAGTTTTTTCTTAAGTAAAATGTAAGGCATTATTAGAATAAAATGTATTCACAGCCTCCTTAAGAACTTTTTCTTACTAAATGAGTAAATTCACAAGTCCACTTTTAATAAAACCATTTCACATTTCCTAATCAGTTTTCATCAATTCCCTAGTCAATATCTGTATGTGTATATAATTTAAAAAATAGTACATAATTTCTTAAATTGCCTATCTTTGAGAAATCACTTGAATGTAAGTTAAGATCTTGCTGAATGGCATGCATGCAAATATCAAAAGCTAAATGACATATCACAAAAATATTTAACTGGTTTTATAATTTGGGAGCACTCTTTAGAGAACATTTAAGCATATTAATTAATCACTTATGAATTTAAATCAAAGCTAAGTAAAACCACATAGTGACATTTATTGCTCAATAAGATTCTTGAAAATATAAACTTCAGTAATAGCTTCCTTCTATGAGACATGAACAAATTGGGCACAAATAAAAAATGACTTGCAAATATGATAATCTGATGGAGATATTAATTTTTAAAAGATTTATTTTTTTAGAAAGAGAGAAAAGGAGGGAAAAAGAGAAACATTAATGTGTAGTTGTCTCTTGTGCACCTCCAATCAGGGGACCCGGCTGCAACCCCAGCATGTGCCCTGACTGGGAATCAAACCAGCAAACCCCTGGTTCTCAGGCTGGCACTCAATCCACTGAGCCACCACAGCAAGTGCGGGGCGGGGGTGGGGGTGGGGTTCTAATTTAAATAAAGGTGATTATGATGTTTCAATGTTTCTTTATAAAATTTTAAGGTTACATATTCACACACAAAGACACATTACTTCAACAACATATAGCATATTTTAATAGCAGGCATTTATTTCTTTTTCTTTTTTTACATTTGTCATTCATTTATTTAGATAACTTTTCTAAGAATTTTATTTCTATGTTTAATATGGATCAAAACTATCTGGATTTTAAAAGCAACCATACATTGATGTCTCTCTCCCTCTCTGCCTCTCTCCCTTCCCCTCTTTCTAAAAATAATGAAAATAAAATATTTAAAAACTATCTGGATTTTATTTCAAATAGATTATTTGATTTTAACAGGTTGTACTTTAAAAAAATTGTTGATGTTATTAGAGATGTCCCCCACTGCCCGCTCCTCTATGTTCTTCCCCCAGGCATTTTATTTCATCTTACCTGTCCCAAGGAGCAGAAGTCTCAAAAGATTCTCCTAATACATAGTATTCCAAACCCAAGTCCTGTTTAAGATACATGCACAAAAATCAGGAACTTACAACAGATGCAGAAGAGTCAATAATATTGTTCATATTTCATGTTGTTCATCCTTAGTAGTTCATGTAATTGTTGGTGCTACATGTTTCTACCTTAATCTCCCTGGCTCTCTACCTCTTTAACATCCACCTCATCAGAGTACTGGAATGTAGTCCCAAGAACGAGATAGAGCCTCTAGGAGGACAGGAACTTTGTATTATCTTCCTCTGTACCTCTGGCAACAGGTTAAGTGCCTGAAACATTATAGAAACTCATATACTTCTCCATGAATAGAGTCCCTATCCAGGAACTGTCTATGTGTATATAGAGAATACTAGCAGAACAGGTTTTTAGCGGCCTAATCAGCAAATTAATCAATACCAACAAGTGGCTAAGGAGCAGGGAAGTAGGAAAGTAGGGGTAGGGGGAAGCTAGAGGAAGGAGAAGCTATCTCCTTTCTTAAGAGTAACTTTTCTTTAAAAACAAATGAGAAAATATAGTCCCTCTCTTTGTAGTAACTGAATTGAAAGAACATTTGGAAGCACTTCTGCTAGGAATATATATGTAAATATATTTTATACCTCAGAAGATAAAAGTGTTTATATGATAAATAACTTATAATACTGATTTCTTTATCCAAAGTACAATTCTGTAATTTCAAAACTGAAAAGAGCAATTCACAAGTCACTACAGAAGTATAAAGATATGAAGGAAAATTTGTAAGGCAGAAAAATCAATACATATTTTCACTTCTAGTAAAATGAACTACTTCAACTCTACCACTGGTTGACAGGAAAAATCCTGAAATTACTGATCTAACATTTTCTCTTATGCCTTCATTTATTTAGTAAACATATATTTGATGAAACAGTATTAAGCACTGGGAAAGTAAAAAATAAAAAATCTCTATTCCCTACAAAAATCTCTAACTTAAATTTTAACAATAACTAGAATCTTAAGAAATTTGCTTCAAACTGTGTCTGTTACATTTGTTACAGTTAATTTCATTTTCTAGAATTATAAATTTAATACTATGAGAAAATGGTCAATATCCTCAGAGAAAATGCCAACTAACAAAATTTATATATACCCATAACGCTTATTGCTTATTATAGGAGAACTTGAGGTGGACCTAAAATCATCTATTATCTCATTATTTGTATATCTGTTCATTACAATCTCTGACACAGTATAGGGGCAAGAAATGTACCATTTTCAGAATGGTGGTGGAGAGAGGGGCAGACGGAGAAAACTGTAAGGTGGCTTACAAGCTTCAAATTCACTGCAATCTGAAATTTAGGTCTTATCTAGGATTAAATTATTTTTAAAATGAGAATAAAATTCAAGCTTTCTTAGAAAAGTAAAAAAACAATTATATAAGTTTACATGAGTATTTCCTTCAGAATAATTTCCACGTGAGAAATTAGAACATCCAGTTATTAGGGAAGCCAAATTCTCAACAGGGTAACTGAGAAGTAACTTTTTAAAACAAGATCCTTTAAATTACATAACAAGCAGTATTTTTAAAAAAGTAACCCTAGCAACAGAAAACAATTTAAAAATTTGAGTTTATTGCAGCCAAAGTAGAAAATACATGAAAATATGAATAAAGAAGCTTTCATATCAATAAGTACAGAAGACCTCTCTTGAGGTTAACATGACTAATAATATTTCTCACAAATAGAAAATCTAGCAGTAGGAAAATTTTAGAATTCAGATATACACAAATTATTTCTTTAATTCTATATAATACTCATCACTTGCCAATCAGTAGCTACTTGGAATTAAGTTAAATATCAATTTTTAAAGACAGAAAGATTTATGTAACTTTAAAACAGGTTATGGATCAAATGAGGATGCTGCTAAATAAAACACCTTGATTCTAACCAATGTTAAGAATGGCATTTTCAACTTTCAGACAGAGGAAGGCTCTGTTCTTTTAAAGAATAGGGAGACCTATTAAAAAGGGGATGGATGTAATACAACAACAATAAAATTAATTTTCAAAAGATCTTTAAACTCCTCATAAGCATATATATAAGGTTTAATTAATAATTTAAAATTATTACTAAGACCTAAAATCATCTATTACCTTTTATGATCTATAAATTGTTAATCATAATTTCCAACATAGCACACAAGCAATAAATGTACTTTTTCTTATCATCATGGAAGGGACAGGGGGCAGCAGGAAGACCTCTATGTTTCAGGTCAATGCAATCTAAATAAAATTGAGATCTTACCTAAGATTACATTAAAATGCTTACTATGAGAGAAATGGGGTAGATTTGTAGCTAATCCTTTATTACTATAAAATGATATGCTCAATTATAGTTGGTTAAAATTTAAGAAAACAATTTTGTTCAAAGTAAGAAAAAGATTGCAACATAAATTGACAAGGAAAATATTAGATGACTTACTCGAAGGTATGCTATGACATATGTCAGCAAATAACCTCTCTGTCCATTATCTTCTCCAGCTGCCAATCCACTGTAATTAAAGGTATGTTAATAAATTTCAAATGAACTATTAAAAATATATAAAACTAACCAAACTGATGTGACGCCTTAAGATAAATGCTTAACAGATCAACATATATTACATTGTATCTCATTTTTATTTTACTCTCATATATCATAAATACATCAAAAAGACATCAGAAGAGTAAGCCTGAATAACAAAAATCTGAATGTACTTTTACTTTTTTTTGTTAATGTACTTTTAATATTTCAGTTTGGTTGTTAACTTCAAACTTTTATTGACCACAATAATAAAACTGACTCATGAAATTATCTACTTCTATCCAAATTGTCAAAAGGATATTAGACAGGACAAACAATCTTTTCAAGCATAAAATGATACTTAAAATACTTTTATTATATTTTTATTCATATATTATTATAATATTAGTTGTATGTAAAGATATGCAGTGAATGACTAGGATCTTCCAAATAACAAGATGTTTCTTGAATATTTGAGCACACAGTACAATATTTGAAGTATTATTTTATGGAACTTATGAGTTAAATGAGAAACATATAGACAGAAATATTAAAGTTTTTGAAGCAACACAAAGACAAATATAAGTTCAATAGGTAAGGTCTTATTACTATGAACACATGAATTGTCTCTTTCAATTTGAAAGTAATTTTGTCTGCAGAAATTGCATTTGGTGTTCCAGTTAGAATTAACCTATATAATATGTAATTCAATCTAAGTGTTCTGCTTTCTGAAAGTCTTTCTTATTTTAAAAGACTATGAATGGTTACTGATTTCCATACCTACAGTATAAACTTTTTATTTTTGCTTCTTTTCATTAGCAGGCAGAAGTTAAAATTGAACTATTCTTAACCAATTAAATAAAACTCACCCTAAACCCTCTAAGTACCCACTAAAAATTCCTTAATTAAACAATATAAAAAGAAACCTATCGTTCTTTGTGATTTTCTTGGGTCATGAGATTAATAATTAAAATTAACTATTATATCTCTCTAACATATAATACCTTAACTATACCTCCTTGTTCTCAGGATGACAAGCCCTTAAACAACGGTCTTGCTCAAGATCAGATCTTGAGATTCTGAGGCATGAGCCTCTTCTGGAAGAATTATTCATTCCACTTTATGGCTTCAAAGAACAACTTAATAGTTAAATCCTTTTTCTCCCTAAGTTTTGCTTGGATTTGGCAGTAATTAAATAATACAATGTAGAGTTACTCTCGGTCTATACAGATAATATAAGACTTTAGGCTAGGACACATTAAGTTAAATCAGGTCTCCTGACTTAGTTTTACAGCTGCATATATTCAAATTAGTGTCATCCAGAGGAGTGGCAAAGGTTGATAGGAGCAGAACTACTAGTCTAGAACTACTTGTGGATGGAGTATAATAAAAATGAAGGGGACTGTTTATATTACTAGAATGTCAATGAGTGAGGAAGACAGAACTTAGGTCAGACAGCTAAGAGTGAAAAGAAGTGGAATTCTGGGTTGGATGTGTATGGATGTAAGGTTGGAGTAGACAGTCAAATATATTCCAAAACAAAAGAAAAACCAGTCAGGAAATTGCTGTGTAAGTGACTGGAGGAAAATAGCTGAGCTCATACCTCAGGCCAATATGAAATAAGTCAGACACTGAGTCCAAAGAAGAAAAGAACACTACTGATCTAGGAAACAGAAACAGTTCATTGTGGCCTAGTGGTAGAAGGAAAGAAAAAGAAAAGAGAGGGAAGACTGAAAAAAGATGCAGAAGACCTGTTCTGGAAACATGTGATATGGTGCATTCTAAGTATGTATTTGGTAAGAAGTAGCACTGAGTAGGACTGTCTCTCTTTTATCAGGATGAGAAAAAATCCTACTTTGCAGTCCCAGATCTACCCATTTTTTCTTTAGATCCTCTTCTAATATCTGGCAGGGGACAGGGGAGGGGGAAATGATGATAAGCTGAGCTCCACTTTGGAAATCAGTATGGCAAACCACATAGAAGTACATATTTTCTTATCTGAAGCAGGAAGAAATCAGATATTCACTCTAAGTTCATAAACCCCAAAGGAGAAGAAAAGTCTTTCTGGGTTTGGTTTTCTGAATCACACATTTCCATGCAATTTAGCCTTTGGAACTACTTTTTTTTTTAGCTTTCAGAACTATCTTCTAGCCAGAATTCCCTTAAGATGTAGTATATAAGTAATAGTGACTTGGCACTTTTGCAACCACCAAAACAAACAAACAAACAAATAACTCCAAGATTCAAACTGCTTTATGTTAAAGTAGTAACATTCATCCCCTACCTACATTCTGCTTTCTACCACAAATTTCAAACATCAATTAACAAGGCTCTTAAACAAATTTAAAGCTATTTCATGAGGAAGGACTGGGAAGACTAATAAACGAGGTATGAGAGACAATCTTTTTACATAAAAGAGCCATCTGGTGAACCTAATCACTCTCATGTTGCATTACATTAAACAATTTAAGCTCACCCTTTAAAAATAACGATAACATATTACCTCAAATTCTATGGTAGAACATCAATACATCTGTCATGATTGCTGACAGGTAATGCTTATTCTGTTTAACTCTTAGAAGTTAAAAGTACAATAGTAGTCAACACAGATAATTCAACATTTGCCTATTATGTTCTGTTGGGTTATATGTGTTCAAAGTTATTTAACAGTATTTGGGTGGAGATGGAAGGCAATAAGGAAAAATGGCTAAGATAAAAATGTTCTAAACTGTCGGCAATACTGCATTAAAAACAATCAATGTGAAGCTAATGAGATGGTAGAAACAGGATTTAAAAAAGAATAAAAAATAAAGAAAAGATAATTCAAAATAAAATACATTAGCTAAACTCACTTAATGCAAACTTTGGCAGAATGAAATTGAGTGGTGCTTTCTTCCATGTAATTATGCAGAAGGAGAAATGATCAAGGAACAAGGGTTGGCAGAGTGGCATCTTAAATTAGAACAATATCCCTGAATCTTTCAGGGATTAGAACAAAGAACTGGTGTCTAGAGAGAACTAGGGACAAAAAAGGGCTTCTAGAAAACCACTCGAATATATTCTCAAGTATCAAAAACAATCAGAAGACCCCTATGTCATGTGCCTAATGACAGCCTGGGTTGTTCAACACAGAAAATTTCTGCATCTATATGATGGGAACCAGGATGAAAGTATACTGAGAAACTAATCTATCATAATGTAACTAAGAAATAGCAAATAGTAAGAATAAAAAATGAGACCTCAGTGAAGTTTTTTAATGCTTTACCTTTGCTTTAAAAAGATCTCTTTTACCATAATCTATTTTAATGGGTGAATTTGATACAAGTTTTGTTTAGTATAAGCAAACTGCAAAAATTAAATCAATAGTTCTGGGCCTCATTATTAGTATCTAAAGAAACCTGGATTCATCTTAGGGATAATTCATTATTATCATTCATTATATTCATTAATTTTAAGTTGTACGTGGCTGGTGTTAAATGAGGAAAACTGGCATTGCATGAAAAGACAGTTCATGACTGTGGCTCAAATGAAATAAAACTGACAAAATGATTCTGACAAATACCTAAAAATTAAAATACACCAGGAACAAAAAAAATTCACAAAGAACTCAAATGAAATATAATGTATATGATACATTTTGAGCTCTAGAGCAGAAAAAAAAAGATGGGTAACCAGAAAACTGTTAGTTTATATATTTAAAAAGGAAAGGAAAGGAAAATAAACGTAGTCCTGATAAATGGCATTTTCACTATAGTTCCCGTAGATCAATCTTACAATCCATCAAGCAGACAGAAAGAAACCACCCAATCATTATTCAGTTGGTTATACACGTGAAATGTTTTCTGTTTCTTTATACAACCATGAAACAATAAGTGACAGGGGGTGGAGTATAGGTAATTTATCAAATGCTTTTGATTAAACACAATTTCCTTTTAAAAACATACTAACAGTATGCATATATTTATATATATTTATATATAAAATTACCACTGAATAGTAACATGACAATGTTTTCCTATTTCATTCTAGTACAATAAACAGCAAATGTTATAAAACTAGCATTAACAGAAAAATATATTTAACATCATCATATATATGATTACACAAGTTAAGAGCAACATACTGATCTAATTTCCTACAAATTTTTAAAGTAAACCAATCATGTCATATACTACCACAAATTTAATACTAGAAAGGGACCATTAACAACTGCTTGGAGATATCAGTGTTAACTTAACTTTCTCTTGATAATATGAAGTGAAAGCCATACCCAAATTTTGCAGCAATGTCATATACTTGTTTTTCATGTTGAAGAACCTTCTCACGGTCTCCCTCAAATAGTAATGTAGCGACACTTATCTGATTTGGATCAAATCCTTTAAACTACCAAAAAAAAAAAAATTATTATGGATAATTATTATTATAATCCTATAAAATAATAAATCAAAATACATTTTACTCCTTTTGAACTTCTAATCTGGACTCAAACATACCAATTCTTTAAAAGTTGAACTTTGGAACTTTACATGGCAACCAAAAGAATGGTTGACACACTTATTCAGGTCATCAAAATATAATAAAACTATGAAAGAACACTTCAACGTATGCCTTGATGTCAACTAAAATGACATATTGGTATATAAACACATCAAATAACTTGTAAGAATTATAACTATAAAAAACAATCCAATAAAACTGCCAAAATGACAGAAAATAATCATGTTATGCTGCAATAACATTAAATAATATTTTCAAAGGCGATCTTATACATAAAATTAAAATGCAAAACACCTAAAAATAATCTCAAAAAAACCCCACCTAACTTCATTAAGAGAAAAAATGTCTAAAAATTTTAAGATATATGTTCCTGAAAGCATAAACTAGGTAGTATAAAATCTGTCAATTTTGCCAAATTAATAAACTAGTTTATCTTAATTCTAATAAAATCTCAATGGACTTCCTAATGTGGTTAAGAGTTTCTAAAATTTTTCTAGGCTAATAAACAGGTAGGTAATACTGATAACAAAGAAAATTTCAAAAAATAAAAAGCTGGTACAAGACCTAGAGCAATTAAATCCATTTACTTTTAGGAACAAAAAGCTCATTAAAAAGAATCTGACATTAAAAAGGGAGTCTACTTCTTGGATAAGTGTATAAGATGCCCCAGACATGGCAAAACAGTGTAAGAGAAGCAGGGGTTAGTTGGTAAATGGTGCTGTTGCAATTGGTCAGCAATTGTGGGAGGTAGAAGTAAGGATTAATTTAGATCTTTATCTAACATCATAAAAATAAAAAATTCAAAGAGCAATAAAGATACAAAAAAATTTTTATTCCTACTTAACAAAATCAGGAGAGGGAAGAACTCAAAGTTTTGAAGAAAGGAAGGCTTTTCTAAGCCGAGGAGTAATCATAGAAAAATATATACAAATTTGAAAATTTTGCACCCAAAAGAAAAACCCTTATTTAAAGGGATTCACTGACTGGAAAAATTATTTACAACATATGTAACAATGGCATCTAGTAATTCTATTAGTCAAAGGGCACACACCAAAGCACCAAGTAAAAAATATGAAGTTGCTATCCCTAAAGAAATAACCATATTTGGCTAATTCATACAAAAATTATTTCTAGGAAATATAGGGAAATAGTTAGTTTCATTGTAGTTTCAGGAAATATCAACTAAAGTAAAGTACTATATCTCCTGCCCTGAATTCAGTAAATTTAGAACATAAAACAAAAATCCCAGTAGCAGCAGCAAGGATGCAAAAGAAAAATGGCACCCACATATCACCAGCAATCGTGTAAGCTGGTAAAAAGCTCTAGAAAAGGAATTCAGCATTCCATAATTTAAAAAAAAAAACCATACTCTTATTTCACTGCTAGATATCTACTATAAAGGAAATATTCAAACTGTAAAAAAGTGTTATATATATAAAACTGTTTAATGTAGTATTATTTTTAGGTACTTCAAAACCTAAAAAAAAATTTAATTTCTGAAATTGAATGCATCATTGATTTACTTTGATAAAATATTCCAACATGAAAAATAATTATGAAATGTACTCAGCAACATAGAAAAACATACTTAGACATGTGTGAGGAGGAGAAGGCAGGAAACAAAATCAATTACTATTCTAAGCACTTAAAATTTTAGCATTTTATAAAAATTCTTACCTTTGTAATATAAAACTTTTTTAAGCCATCCAAAAATGATGTAAAAATAGAGGAAACCTGAGGTTTAAGAGCATGACCTAATAAGAAAAATTAGTATTTTAAATTAATAACAAATTCTATGTTTTTCAGAAAATCAAGAGGCTATTTTAACTTAGTATCTTAAAACTGAATGTTTTTATAACCTTAATTTTTAATATCTACCTGTTAGATATAACATATTGATGCATTTTGTTTATAAAACACCTTCTTGTTTTTATTTTTTTTTTAATTCAAATCATTATATGTAATTAATACAACACATAGTTTAGATTTTCTTTCAATGGTGTATATACTTTATACATAGTAAAATCACTTCATTAACTTTTATTTCATTAAGACCACCCAATGGTAACTGGTTTTACTTTTATTTTTTTAATTATGCAGAAACCATTCAGAACTATAACCAAATATGGAGTCAGTACCACACTTAAGGTTGTTTCTTAATTAATTCTTAATTCATCTAGAATTCTTGGCATAAAACTAGTAATTGCTTACTTAATCACACCCTGAGAGTTAAAATTGCCAAAGTAGCATGAATGGTGTCTCAGAGTCTGTTAAATTAACATCTTTGCCTGCAGACTGAGCTTAATTGAGTGGAAGTCTTTTACTGTTTTCAGAGTAGCAACTTCTTAACTCTCATAATTGTTACATTTAAGAGTCATACATCTGGTCTTAGTGATAGGAACTAATTCAAAAACTGCTGTGTACCATTCACATAGAATTTTTATTAAAAATTTTAAAGCCTTTAGTAAATATAAAATTTTCTCCAAATAAAAAATTTATTATTAAAAAAAGGCTTTATGGTTTTTGGGGTTTAGTTTGTGTTTCAAGTATGGGTCACTTCTTTAAAATAGGTATACACATACTCTGGTGTCTCTTCAGATCGTATAAATCTTTCACCTTTTACTAAAATAGGTACATAGCAAGCTATTTTTGAAAATCAAACAAAATTCCAGGGAAACAAACTATTACTTGGGGTCTTTTTTTTTTTTTTTTAAATTCACTTTTTTAAAGTGAGAGTCTGAATCTGAAATATTCTATTTTTATTGATTATAATACAAAACTGCATTACATAAAAGACCAACTAACAGTAAGTCTTCAACAGAGGCTAAGAATTAGGTATCCACGCTATAATTGAACAAAGCAAAACAAAACAAAAATGAAGGACAGATTATCTCGGGATCAACCTAGCAATCTTTCTGAGCTCCTGGATCACCAGAGGTTTATTTGGGGATTTTCTTTTTCTTTCATTGTAACCTGTCAAACCTGTAACCAGAAAAACCAGTGCTTTAATAATACCATTTCTATTTAGCATGATTAAAGTTAGAAATATATCATGAAAGTATTCACTTTGTCACAAATGGTACTCATCCTACTTTAACAACTAGAAATATGTAAATATAAGTGTGTGTATGTTGTATTCTTGAAAGAAACGGATATTGTATGTTCCTCAAAAAAGTCTTTTGATCCACATAATCTTTACATAAGGTAAGAAGACTCCAAATGTTACTAATCTGATGAGCAATAATCCTAAGGGTGCATCTTCATCGTAACACATTGTACAATTTCTGTTAACCCTGGTGGGAGATAGTCACATACACTCCTGATACTGAGTTTATGTGACAGTTACACTAACTTTTAAGTAGATCAAGTGTTTGTATTAATTGAGCATACTATCTTTTATTCTTTAATTAATGTTGCCAATCAAGTTGATTACATTCTAAATATATGCGAGCAATTATGTTTCATCGTTCATAGTAAATAAAGTAACTGGTTTCCAAATTTAGTAGCAGGGCAATTTTATTTGTGAATTTTGTATTGTTACAGTGTTAATTAAATAATTTTAAAAGATTTAATAAACATCTACTTTTCAAAGAAGTAATCTGAGAGAGTGGATCAGACACATCTGGGTTTAAGCCCAGTGCTACCACATATGATTTACGAATTTGGGTTGAATTTTTACACTGAGTAGTTTGTAAACTAGGAATACTACCTTGACAACGCCATGAGGACATACTTGATAACTTATAATTAATATTATTACTATGTGTTATCCAAGATTTGTTTAAGTTCTTTTGCTCAAATCAGCCTACACGTTATGTAACAGGTTCAGGAGATTATAACAATGTATGGGAAACATCCCCTAAATGCGACAAACTTTACAGAAGAAACCTGTTGATCATTTTAATATAATCAGTGATACATACCACTTCAACATGTTGAAAAGATTTCATTTCCATATGTTTATTAGGCTTGATTTTCATTTAATTATTTCCTTATTTATAAGATACATTTATCTTAAACTTCACTGGGACAGACATAAAAGACTTCAATTAAATCTAAGCTACTCTTAGATGGAATGAACAAAACTCTATCTTAGCCTTTATATTTATTAATACTGAGCAATCATTTCTATAATATATCATTGATTGCTTTAAGGATACTTAAATTCTATAAATTTAAATCCCAACTAAATTGGAACTTATGGAAAATATATAGAAACAACAGAACTGTAATTGAAAAGATGAAAAATTATATCGGAAAGTTTAATACTTGAAGCAAAATAGAGAGAAAAAGAAACACAGTTAATTGCTACTAAATTCTCTATTTGGATGTTCCAATGACACCTTAAATACAACCTGTTGTAACGTCTTTTCCCTAAAGTCATCATCTCTTCTAGACTGTTGTTACTCTACCAATCCAATCAGTCAAATCAAAATCTGGCAGTTGCCTTCAACTCTTACCTTTATTTAACCTTCTATTTCTAGTTGGCAAGCAGGTCTTTGAAAACTCTATCCCTCACTCTATCTCCTTTGCTGCTGTCTTGATCAAGGACCCCAATATTTGCCTCCTGAATCATTTTAACTCCTCCTGCATGCTGCCACCACTCTAACATACCCTGCATAATGCCAGCAGAATAAACTTCCTAAAATGTAAAGCTGACTTATTTTTATTTCCTCCAAAAAGAAATCTCTTTGCTGACAAAATAAAATCCAAATCCATCCTGCAAAGCCTTAGTCCACCCATCCAGCTTTATCTCTTGTAACAACTCTCACTGTATCCTCTTATTTGAGCCACACAAAACTAAAATATTCTGCTAAGGTCTTACAACTTTACATTTTTTGCTGATAAGTGAACAAGTTTGGTAGGAGAGAGGAAGAGACATCTTAGATAAATTTCTATTCATCTTTTAGGATAATAGTTCAAGAGGCACCCTCCTTTCAGAAGTCTTCCCTATCTCCCCACCCCAAACTCAAGGAAAATCAATCGAGCCATCAACCAGCCTTCAGTTGTGTAGTCTTCTTTCACAGAACCTCCAACACTCCTGCATGCATTCATTCATTCATTCATATAATTAATTGTCTGTCCTTATTCATTCATATAATGAATTGACTGTTCTTGTTAGAGGGAGAGCTTCCTAAAGGAAAGGAACTATGATGTTCATCATTCTAGCTCTGTACTCAGTAGTCTTCCTGGCACATAACTTGTATTTCATTATTTTGTAAATTTCTGTGGCTTAATAAGCAGATTTTAAAATCATCATTTCTTACTTACCAAACTGAAACTGCTGGTTATCCATGAGGCGAATAGATGCAGGAGCACATCTCTGTTTTAAAAGAAAAAAATGAGACATAAACTTAGTAAGGCAAAGAATCTAGACAGGTAAAATATGAATGTCATCTTTCTTCATACATGAGTTTAGGAATTGTTCCTTCTTTTTTATTCCTTCTCATAATCCACAGAAAAACTATCAGATAGTATTTAGAATTCTAAGATCTTTCAAGGTTATTTGTATAAAAACAGTAGCATAACTGTGAAGCATAAGATTATATATCTAAAACATCTAAAATTGCACCACCAGTATCATGTTTATTTAGGCACACAATAAAAGCTGCAAGAAATGAAAAACAAGGAAAGCAGTCATATTAATTGTAATGTAAACCGCTACAATGCAAACACTAGCAAGGTTTAAGTTAGCTACAGCTTTTCTGCAGAATCAAAATGAGCTGCACCCTAAATGGGATTTTTATTTTTATGCAAAAATTTAACATGGTTCACCTGCTACCAAGAGGTTGCTTTCAGACCAAAGAATCTTGATAAATGTCATAAACTTTAAAAACATTTATCTTTTGAGTATTGTCATCTAGCAATAAAATTTGTGCCAACACAACGTAGAGACTTATGAGAACCAAACAATATATATCTTAACTGTGTGTTATAGTATTTTTGCTATTACTATCTTTTAACTGGACAAATACCTAACTTTTAAAACAATTCATAATAGGCACTTTCTTATTTTATTTATTTATTGGCATTTTCTTATTTTAAATATTGTTCAATTTATTTACTCAGCTTTGATACTACAAAGGTGAGATAATTTAATCTATATTTAAAAAGTCAGGGGGACAGAGGGGAGCAAAAAGGGGATGGATGTAATATAACAACAATAAAATAAAAAAATAAAATAAAAAAAAATAAAATAAAATAAAAAGTCACTGCCAAATATAAAGAACCAATGTTAATATTATATATATAGCACAAAAATAACCTATTATCATACATTTTATAATCCCATGGTTTCTAAGCTGTGTCCATATGTCTTTGTTTAATATAAGAAGCAATCCTGTCAAGGTAGCAGTCCCCCATTTTATAGGTAAGGACACAAGAACCAAAGAGATTAAAAGACTTCTCAGAGGTCAAATGTCTATTAAACAGTAAAGAGAGAACTAGAACCAAGCTATCCTGACTGTTAGATGAGCAGTATTTCAAATACACCACACAGCCTCCAAAAAAAATCACTTCACACACACAACTATAAAGTCACACTGGAAACAAAAAATTATATAAAAATAATCTTAGTTGTTATTTCCTGGTCTTATTAAAAGTATATATTTATAAAGCAAAATTAAAATCTACCTGAGTAATGTCAAATCTTAGAGGTATCTTTATAGTTGGGTTAATGCTTCTAAAAATGTTACCAGTTTCCAAAATATCAAAGAAACATCAATTTTCCTGAAATGTCTTTATTAAATTGGGCACATCAACATCTAATAAAATGCATGAAGCTTGATTTAACCAAGTTTTTTTTCTTCACAAAATATCATATAACATACATATTTTTATGCCATGGCTTAAGCATACCAGTAAAAAATGAAAAAGAATTCAGAGCTAATTGTCATTATTTTTTTTCAAATAAACCCTTTTAAATTCCTATCAACAACCTGTAAGTTCCATCTCCTACTGCTACCCACATTCTACGTCACCTGTAACTATGTCAGTTGTTATCAATGAAAACATCAGCAAATGGGGAAAACGTGTATGCCGTTTAGTATAGTAAACCTCTAGTGGATACAATCTCTGAAACAACTAACGCACAATATGCAGGCCTTCACAAAATCTTACTTTGACAATACTATCCACAAAATACATCCTGTGGAAAACTGGAATAAACTGATTACAGAATGAATATTAGGTGGTATTAAGAAATTAATGCTAATTTTCTTAGACATGATAAGAGTATTGTGGTTATAAAGTAGAACGCTTTTTCTTTTAGAAGTATTTAGAGGTCATGTGCCATATAGAGTCTCCAGCTTAATTTCAAATGGTCCAGAAAACATACACAAACATATAAAACAGAGCAGAAAGTTAACTATTGAATACACAAAACAGATATATAGATAACTGCACTATTCTTTCAAAGTTTCTGTATGCTTAAATTTTACAAATTAAAAAGTCAGGAAAAATATGAAAGCTTTTGGTCATTTGCTACATATAGCAACTGATATTCAATTATACTGAACATGATTTTAAATTGAGAATGGAGTTACATAAACTCTTTGGTAATAGGCTATTTCTAGTTATACTGAGGCAGAGTAGAGGGTTACAGACTCATATTATCAAAAAAGAAGAAGCTAAAGAAATTTTTGTATCTAGATAATAAATACATTTTCAACACTGACTTAAAAATTATCAGTCAAATCAACAATTTTATTAAGTATCATGTTTTAATAGTGCTGCATTTTTTAAAAGCCAGTAAATGGAGTTTTTCATTTTTGTCACAAGTAAATTCTCTCAAGTAAAGTACTCAAGTTAAAAAAAAAACAGCATCTATATTACTTTCTGATCCTCTGGTAATTGATAATTTGTAAAATCATTATACATCATTTTAAAAATACAAAGCAGAAAAAGTTTCTTAGAATTTTAAATTAGAATCTGTCACTACAGAGCTAATTAAATAGAAGTTCCTATCAAAAGACAATTTTACTATAATTAAATGTTACTATATTTTACTATAATTTTTAAAAACACTTGTTTGTGATACCTATAGTTAAGATTAAATTATGTTTCAGTTGCTATAAAAACTAATTAAGTAGGTTAAAAAAAAACTTCAACATATTTCCCCTAAAAGTTAGAGACAATACAAATTCTGAGAATCTCAGCTCTAAATTCACTCCCTTGCTATTCAATTAGATTAGGAAAGGGGAAAAAGGGTCCTTGAGTTCAAGTGACCCCTGGTGGTAGGCGATTGGAAATAACCTGAGAGGGAATATTTTTACCATGTTCAATGGTGAGTTAATGAAAACTTAAGCAACAGTCCAACAAAACTTGCTTACTTGAACTGAAGTTAATGAAATAATTGATTTCTTTCCTACTATTATAAATATGCCCTTACTAGAATCTCTAATATCACCGACTTCTACCTAAAGTATATTAATACTTAGTAAATAGTCTGAACAGGTAAGAGAAATTGATCATTACGAACTAATAAATGTCAGTATCGTCGTTTCATCTGCGCAAAGAAGAAACAAAAAACCACACTGGCCTCAAAGCATGGATATAAGACTGACTAAGTCAAATTGCTGGCAATTTCATCCCTTTACTGATACTATTGTACGAACAGGAATTCCTTAAATATGTAACTTGAAAAACTAAAAATTAAAACAACCACTCTAATTATAATTAGTCTTAGTTAGTTAGAAGTCTCTGAACTAACTTACAGGCAACAGATTTCCCAATCTAACCATTTTCCCTAGTTACTGTAATCAACACATCAAAAGATTTCTACAAAATCTGTTTTTATAGAGCCAAATCGTATCTTTCCTTTTACAGAGAAAACCAGAACTTGCACTTCAGATGAGACACATTATTCAAGGTGTCTTTAAACACATTTTAAATGTCTATAAATTTTCCACTGTTCTGAGTTCATAAGGATAAATGATAAAATATAGGCACTAGATGGTAGTCCTATATTTCTAGTGTTATGGTTATGGAATAAATCATCTTTGATTTGA
The DNA here is from genome assembly GCA_004026585.1 of Noctilio leporinus. NCBI lineage: Eukaryota > Metazoa > Chordata > Mammalia > Chiroptera > Noctilionidae > Noctilio > Noctilio leporinus. Next base: position 165,314 of record PVIW01001078.1, on the reverse strand, counting down.
AAAGGTTTCTTTCTTCAAATAAACTTCCTGTGCCAATTCCAGAACAGCCCAAATTTCTTGGCCAAAACACTCTTTCACAGATAGTCCACTAATCTCATACTGTATCAGAAGTCAAAGCTTCAAAACCAAACCCTTTGTATATGTATAGCCATATATAAATTTAAACACTGAAAAATTTATCATAATAGGCAGCATCCTTAGTGATTATTAGAAGACAAGAACCACATCCTTTTAACTTACATAATCCATTATAGTGTGTTGGATATAAAGTTAAGAACATATTATCTCACATAAAAGATACAATAAAATAATTCAAAAAAGGCACAAGAATTTTATTAAATGCAAATTTCTAAATATAAAACCTTAAAGCATAGGCAGACTTAGTTCTTTCTCTAAGTAATAAGTAAGAATACCACAGATGAAATCATACACTGTTTGGAGCTACTGGTATAGCTGATTTTATTTGAAATGTCATCCTGGCTTACTATCAGGAGTCTACATTGTAAACATGAACTTTTTTTTTTTTTTTAAGTAAGAATTATCTTCCGATTTTAGAGAATGAAATAATACATACTGTAGGGTAGATGCTTCCCTCCACTTATATTGAGGAAAGGGCCAAAAGTTAATGTCAAAGAGTCTCCCAGTCATAACTTTACATTTTCAGTTTAGAAGGGTATAATGACTTGTTCTGTACCTCTGGGTCAAGAGCATGCTTTATAACTGTCCCCAGGTTTAACATATTTTGCTGGATCACACAGTAAATCCAATTATCCAAACATTTGGCTATGTTATTCTCTCTGCTTCAGAGACAGAAAAATATAATTTTTTCAGAAAATGGATTTAAAATGACAATTCCATTTTCTACATGTAACATATTATTTCCAATTTTTAACCATTTTACAGTATAAGTGCTAAACCTAACTCCTTTGAATTTCTTTTGAATCCCTCCCAGAAAAATCAAGTTGAAAACAGAACAATTGGAAATGAAATATAACATTCTGAGGTGTCAAACATAGCCTATGTATTTCTTCCCAAATTATGGTCTACACTCACTAGGAAAAAACACTTCATCAGTTTTAAGTTGTTTAAAATAAAAGTGATGGTAGGTAGAAAGGGCTACCCTTGTCAAAGGTAGTGAGAGAAAAAGCTGCTTTTAAATCTCTAATTCTAAAAACCTAGCTCACTTACTCACAAAGCATTCTAATTCGTGCCACAAATGTTCATCTCTCAATACCACAGGGCATAAGTACTAAATTTGTATTGAGGGAAGGAAAAAAAAACCCAAACTTCAAGAACTGCTTTGACCTTGTTTCAACAGTTTTCCCTTCAAGTCATTTTAAAACAAACAATAAAAGAGAATAATAGAGTATTGTATCTGACACTGATCTTGTGATTAAAAAACACAATTTTTTCCCTTTGGAGAGACTTCAGTAGGAAATCTACTTTCTGAGAAAGTCTTAAAAGTCACTTACCCATCTACTGAGTAAAGGTGGAGATTATACTGGACTGCCACTTATGAGACACAATCACATTAATCTTCCTTTCTAGCTCTTCACAAGGTAGTGAAGAATTGAAAGAGGACAATTCCTCACATGGACAAAGATCAGATGAGAGCCCTCAGTAGAATCCTTCCAGTGCCACTATAAGGTTGCTCAATTTATTTCCTTCAGTAAGGCCAGTGATAAAAATATACAGAGCCCACTTTGCTATTTGTGAACAATTATATATGCTCCTTTCCAAAAGATACTCATCCAAAATACGCTGCATTTCAAAAGCAACTTGAGTCTGAAAATACTGCAAAAATGGAAGTGCTATGAAATGACAGTGAGGAATTACAAGCAGCCAACTCATTATTCAATCAGGAATTTGGCACAATCATAAAACATGTACCATCTATTTTAACGGATCTTAATTCTTCTCTTATCAGCTGAAAATCCAAATTGCAAATTGAACAATGACTAGTGCCAAAACCTGGTAATTTTCTCTATTTTTCTGCCTGAGAATACGGTTACAAAGCAGGGAAGCACATACAACAGCACTCTTGCCATGTGAGTTTTGTATGTTCTATAAACTGATTATGTAAATGTCCATAAATCATAATACTAACACCCATTTCCAGGGAAGGTGAACAATAATGCCTCTCTCTATATGTTTGTTATCATGAGTAAAATATGTAGGTTCTCCAAACAGTGAGATCACTCAATCATTTCATTCATAAGAGCAGTATTTGAGAATAAAATATTATCTCTCTGGGCTTTCTAATCAGTTTCAAGTAAGGCAAGCTTTCCAGGCACATGGCATTTATCTCTGAAAATTATCTGTTATTAAGTACTAAATAAAAATCAAATTGTTGAAACTATCGATTAGAAAGGAGTTTTCTTTTTCATCTGCTTTTTAACCACAGGGTGGCACTTTCTATCAATCACCACCTTTATTTATCCAAGTCCATGTAGTTTTTTGTGTAGTGAATTAGATTATGGTCACTGTGTGACTATCCAAAGAACTTTTAAAACAAATTAAAGGACAGATTTTACTGTCTTCTGCAAGGATGAAAGAAAATTTCCCCTCCTGCTTCTCAGGAGCACAAGATAGTTTTTTCTTCTCTGTTACTTTCTTCCAGAACATATTGTAATTGTAATAAAAACTTCATCAGATTATAACAATTATTTATTTTTAAATACCACATTTTCACTGTAATAAATTATAAATGTTAAGATTTTGATGCACTTGTACATAATTTCTCATTAATAAAACCTAGATATATTTACATGGGAGTATTTGCAGTGTGGAAAAGCAGATGGAGCACTCAGGACTGCATAAAATACATCTACCTCTACCCCAAAGATTATATAATAGCACTAAACCTATATTCCACTAAGTAGATACACTATGCAGGGGCAGAGCTGGACCAATATAGAGTGAATGTGACTTCATTTAAGATATTTTGTTGAAAATACAATATATACAAATCAGACTAGTTTTATAAGTTCTGCAATTATTTCTTAAATCTAATTTGGCATTTATTTTTATTTTGCTATAAAATAAATATGGCAATAATGGTCAATTACAAAGATGGCACTCAAAACATGAACGAGACAGATAACCTGAACCGTATCTTTAATAATAAAGTTTTCTGGGGAGAACAGTCAAGCTTGGCAAAGACAAAAGTAAATAAAAAAATAAAGTATTTACACACACAGAAAATTACAACCCAAATAAAAATATCAGAATAAAAAAAATTACCTCCTAAGGAAGATTTGAAATTAACAAGAAAATATAATCTATTTATAGAAAAGGCTTGGTTTTATTTAGCTTCCATTTTTCTAGATATTAATTCACAGGTAAAACTGCAATGCTCTGCAAGAAGTTCTTCTATGTCTCAATACCTGGGGGTGTCTTACATTTGAATTTACTTTCATTGGCCTTTAGCAACTATCAGAACACATTTGAACTTTACTATTCCTCATTCAGAAAGTCACTCCTGAAACTTATTTCCACTCCTCCTTTATTTCATCAGCCTACTTTAAATACTGTTACCATCTCATTATTTTAGTATATGCAGCATAATACTTGCTATATACCCCTAAAGTTTTAGTAAATTAGAAGCACTTACATAAGGATTTCAACCTTTAACACTCACTTATACTTTAACCCCAACAAAGTAACCTGCCACAAGTTCAAGAATGTTGATTCTATATTTCTTTTTAAACTCTCCCCTGTACCCAGGAGTAAAACAATCAAGGTTAGGGGCCTATGGCTAATTCCTGATAAGAAAGGCAACCTAACTAATAAGTAATAAAGCTATATGAAAATTACAAAACTTATCCTTGTCAACTGTTAGATTAGGTGATAAATCCATACAGCTGGACTTCCTAAAAGTGGGAAACTGTCAGAAAGAAAGAGTTTTTCAGAAAATAAAAATGATCTGAATGTATGGAATAAAAAGCACTGAAAATGGTAAATATGTAGGTAAATATAACATTGTTTTTTGCTCATTTTAAATTTCTTTAAAATATTAATAGTGGTTCTCTTGGAATAGTGGGAAGATAGGACTCCATCACTTTCCATTTCAGTACCTTATCAAGTCTACAATAAATATGGAGTAATTGGTAGTTTAAATTCCTCATCAGATCTTCCCTCCCCTCTGCCCGGGAAAACTGTTATATAACTTACGATAGATCACATTAGAAGGCTCCCTTGCCTTCAAGATTCTAGTCCAGTATAGTTAAAGTATTAAAGAACTCCAGGAGTTTAGAGAAAACAAGAAGAGACTGAAGTATATTTATTCTGTTAACTTCCCCTGTTAGAAAATGTTGGAAAAAGAATTTTTTACAAACCACTACAGTCAACAATGAACCAAATGCCTAAAGAAATGCAAGAATTTCCACACTGATACACAGAATTAAATACAGAAGAAGAAAAAAACCCAAAACTTTTGATTACCTAGTGTTTAAAGACCCATGCTTTAAAAGAAGGAAGGAAAAAGGTGGGAATTCTTTTACTTGTAGCTAAATATATTATATTATGGTGTTCTATATTATATTACTTAAGCTATAGATTAGGTAATATTATAAAACAAAGTAGGGTCTGGTAGCAGCACATTCTAAGAATTTCTACATTTCTGGGCTACTGATATTCAGCTGTTTATTTTAATTTTAATAAATGTCTAATTTAAGAAAAATTAAACACTGTTTCACTTCATCAAACATCTCACCCAAAAATAATTTTTTAAAAACATAACATTAAATAAAAAGCCAAGTCATTCAAACCTATCAACCCAAGTATGTATCTTACCTTGGCTTAAAATTACACAGCACTCACCAAACCAAAAAATAGGTGTGTAACTTTTGAAAAAAATAACAACTGCATTTAAAGGGATGATTTTACAACATTACCTTTTTATATAGGACTAGGTAAAAACCACAAATATAACACAATTAAATATGAAGATTATACGTGACATATCAAAATCATTTATGCAGTAGAATTTTAAAAATGTAAGTATGTATGTGTGGGTTTGGTTTCTGTTTGTTGGTTTTTTTACCTGTTTTGCAATTTCCCTTAAACAGGCTACTCCTTGTTCAAAATTAGGGAAAGCTACTGAGCCAAACTTTTGATATTCAGGGACTGGTCTGATTTTTATTGTAGCTTCTGTTATCACACCAAGAGTTCCTGAAAAAGAAGGGGGAATAATCCAATATATCACATGCCAATTTTCTAAATCATATTTAAATTTACTTATTCAAGTAATTTATTCTATTCTTATATTTAAGTCTATTTGACCTATTCTGTGGAAATAATGGCTACTCAATTTTTTTCTAGAAAAACTAAACAAATTTTATAATTTCTAGAAAAGTTTATAGCATACATATTTCTTAGTTATATATAAATACTTTAAAACATTTTTAAGGTAAGCTTTCTCCAAGGAGGTTAGTTTCAAGTAGTTTTAATATTACAACTTACTAAAAGAAAAAGAAATATATGAAAAGCAACAGGTTTTATATATCATATGCATTCATACAAAGGTATATATTGATATTGAGCCTATTTTTTACTGTAAGAAAAATTTATTGGGGCAAAAAGAACTTAACTTTCCATGAGAACATACGATGATACAAGAAATTAGAGGCACTATATTATACCTTGCTTTTTTCCCTAAGAATTAATATGAAGAAAAGACAATGGCAAGGGAGGTGCATTTGTATGCAACAAAAATAAGATATTTTAGAGACAAAAATTATCATAAATACATAGTGCAAGAGGACCACCAATGAAACAAAGGTTCTTTTCTTCATTACATGGAAGAGTGGGGGATAAATCAGAGGAAAGAAACAAGTTAAATATAACTACATAATCGAAATATCTATGCTAAAATAGTTTAAGAGACGTGGTTAAAAACAATTGCATTCACAGGCCAAGTTTTTCAAATCTAGTGGTTTCTGATATATAAATGGTAGAAATTATTATTAATACTATTAGTAAACCATTTGCACATCATAAAAAAGAACAGAGGGAAATCTTTGAAACTGTAAAAATAATTACAATACCAGAAATACCTGAAAAGTATCACAAAAATCAAAGTTTCCAATAAATTTATAACATACCTAAAGTAAAATGTCAGTATATAACACAAGATTAACAAGTACTAATTCCATCAAAAGTAAATTACATTACTTTAGATTATAATATGTTCGTCACATAGAATAGATTTCCTACTGAGATATCAAATATGGCCCTATTAAGGCTTGTAAAATCACAAAGCTCTGCAAGTCTGATCCAATTAATATTTGAATTAAAAAGATACATCTTACACATTTTCACTATAACAAAAGTGACCAGAGTTTCTTTTATTTTAGCATCTTTACTGACATATAATTCACAGATCATAAAAGCCATTCATTTAAAATATAAAATTCAATATTTTTTAGTATGTTCACAGATATATGCAACTGTCACCATAATCCAAGTTTAGAATATTTTCATCAATCCAAAAGAGAAACCCAAGAAACAATCATTCTCCATTTCCCCCACCCCCAGCCCACACACCTCAGCCTCAGCCCCAGACACCTACCAATCAACTTTCTGTCTCTATTCTGGACACTGCAGATAAATAGAATCTTAAAATACGTGGTCTTTTGTGACTAGCTTCTTTCACATAGATGTTTTCAAGGTTCAACCACATTATAGTATTATTAAGTGCTCGATTCCTTTTTAATAGCTAAATATTATTCCACTGTATGTAATAACTCATTTTGTTTATCCATTCATCAGTTGATGGACATTTGGAATTCCATTTTTCTCTTCCTAGTTTACTATAAAAGGACACAACTCAGGAACAGCCAGATGGAAGAAATGCACATGGGAAGGAGGGCAATGTTTCCGTGCCCTCTCCAGATACAACCCTCTTCTAGCACCTCCCTGTGTTCACCAACCTAGAAACACTCTAAAACTCGTATTTAAGGAAATTTTATGGAGGTTTCATTACATAGGCATGATCACTTAAGCCCACTGGCAACTGGTGACTAATTCAATGCCCTGCCTCTCTTCCCTACCCAGAGGTCAGGGGGTAGGGCTGAAAGCTCCATAGATTTCCACTTTTTGGCTGCTATGAATAATGCTCCTATTAATACATGTGCAAGTTATTGTGTGGACATATGTTTTCCTTTATCTTGGATATGTACTGAAGACAATTTCAGGATAATCTTTTACCCAATTCCAAGTAATACCTGGCCCTCAGCTACCTCTGACTGAGGGTAAGTTTCAGATGAGTGTAGCCAAAGGGGGTGAAGGGAAGAGGCTCACTTCTTGCACCCAACTTCAAATTGTGGTACAAAGGCTCTACTTTGAATGGTGTGCTAATACGGGGGTTCCAATCACTCTTATCTTCACTTGTGAAGGCCTGGAATCTTACCAGAAGAAGCAAACCTGTAGGACTTACTTTTTTTCTTCCTTCCCACTAGCACTCAGCTCCTAACCCAAAGGTGTACTCATAGAAAAGCAGGTCATTTCCCCCGCTGCCTCCACACCTCCAGAGCCATAGGCTGAAACTTGGCCTGAGTGTAGAAACACACCATAAAACAGCTCCTGATTTCTGTCCAAAAGCAATCACTTTATTTGCAATAGAGCATGGAGAAGTTCAATGGCCAATAGTTTAATCAATCATACCTATGTAATGAAACTCTGCAAAAATAGCCAAGAATATGGTAAAAGATAATGGGGAGGACGTAAAACTTGTTAGAGAGTAAGCAAAACTGGAGGCTGGTTTTGCTTGGGTAGAAATAATGGGGATACTAGAAGTCCTAAAGAGAGCAAGAAAAAATGGGCATTAGAATTGGAAAGGAAGAAGTAAACTGTCTCTATTTGCAGATGACAAAATTTTATATATAGAAAAATTTAAAGACTCAACCAAAAAAGCTCTTACAACTAATCAATGAATTCAATATAGTTAAAAGATATAAAGTTAGCATATAAAAATCAACAGCATATTTCTATAAACTAACAACGAAGTCCATAAAAATAAATTGATTCCACTACAATAGCATCAAGACAATAAAATACTTACGAATAAATTTAACCAGGGAGGTGAAGGATCCCTGCTCTGAAGACTGTAAGACAATAATGAAAGAAATCGAAGAAGACACAAATACAATAAATAGAAAGGTATCCCAGGTTCATGGATTGGAAGAATGAATACTGTTAAAATGTAAAAACTAACAAAAGCCGTCTATAGAGTCAATGTAATCTCTATCAAAATTCCAACAGCATTTTTCATAGAAAGAAACAATTCCTAAAATTGATGGTAGTGGGAACCACAAAAGACTCTGAATAGCCAAACTGGAGGCATCACACTTGCTGATTTCAAACTTTACTACATAAACCAACAGTAATCAAAACAGTGTGGTACTGGCATGAAAACAAAGATGAACCAGTGGAATAGAATAGAAGCCCAGAAAGAAACCCAAGTATATACAGTCAACTAATATTTGACAAGAGAAGCAAAAACGTTTAATGAAGAACAGGCAGCTTTTAATAAGTGATGCTGGGAAAACTGGATATTCACAAGTTAAGGAAATGAAATGTGACCCCTATCTTACATCCCTTACAAAAATTAACTCAATATAAATTAAAGACTTAAACGTAAGATCTGAAACCATGAAAATCCTAAAAGAAAATACAGGGGAAAAGCTACCTGGCATGAACCTTGGTAATGGGTTTTTGCAAATCACCTAAGGCACTATTGACAAAAATCAAAACAAACAAGTGGGACTAAAGCTTCTGCACAGCAAAAAAAAAAAAACATCAACAAAGTGAAAAGGCAACATACTGAATATGCTTATATATAGCAATTGTGTTTACTATGGGCAAGGGAGAGGCATGAAAGATAGGGATAGGAGGTAGACTTTTCTCTATCCTTCCTTCAGTATCTTTTGAATTTTGTATATGTTTGTATGTACTTTAATTTTGTACATGTCATTACTTACTTTAAAAGTTAATATTATATACACACATACATATAATCTTAACATTAGTAAACCTGCTTTAAATTTTAAATTCTACATCAAAATTCTAAGGTACCAGTAAGACATGACCATGCTTTAAGTTTCTTTATATCCATACTGCCTAATATGTATAGCAGGCATTTTAAAGTAGTAAAATCCAGCATAAAACTATAAGTGAAGTTTAAAAAATAAGTAAAAGAAGATTTTGCATTATTGCAAGGTAAATGAAATGATCAGAACAAATCTAGCTATTCAGCTATGAATTATGCAGGAAGGCCCTGCTATGAAACCAAAATACAGATTAATAGAGATCATCTTCCATTAAGACATACTCAAAGTAAGCCAATCACAAATGGCACCCTGGCTGGTGGCATAGTGGATAAGGCACCAGCCTGTGAACCCAAAGGTTGCTGGTTCAATTTCCAGTCAGGGCACATAACCAGGTTGGAAACCAGGTCTCCAGCCAGGTCTGTAGCTGGAGGCAGGTGAAAGGCAACTATATATTGATGTCTCTCTCCCTTTCTGCCTCTCTCCCTTCCCCTCTCTCTAAAAAAAATAATAAAATCTTAAACATAAATGGACCCTGGCTGGTAGCACAGTGGATAAGGCGCTGGCCTGCGAACCCAAAGGTCGCAGGTTTGATTCCCTAGCCAGGGCACATAACCAGGTTGCAAACCAGGTCTCCAGTCAGGTTTGTGGCTGGAGGCAGGTGAAACGCAACTGTACATTGATGTCTCTCTCCCTCTCTGCCTTCCCCTCTTTCTAAAATAATGAAATAAAAAATAAATAAATAAATGGATATACCTCAATTCACTTCATCAAAGGTTTTTATCATATTTGATTCTTTTGCTCTGAGAATATTATGTCCATGAGTGATATAAAATAATGGATTACATACACACATACATATAATACTAAGATTAAATACCCCTTGTGTACTATATTATACCAATATTTTATATCCACTCAACATAATTTTTTACAAATAACTCCATGGCACTGTGATAAAATAGAGGCAGTATGCCATTCATCTTTCTGTTTTAATAAAAATGTTACAATAAAATTTTAAATGTTAGTTCTAAACATAATTAAATGCTTAAATTGTTATTTAATATAAAATGCAGGTATTTGCTTTAAGTAAATAAAATCTTTATAATTTGAAAATATACTTTCAGGTGGCTTCAGGGCTGAGAAGAATGGTAATCATTTGGTTCTGAATCCTCTCTACTTTTCCCACCAAAACATAAAAATCAACGAGGAAAACAAAGACACATAGGAACTACACCTTGAGTATTAATTACTAGGAGAACAAAAAAAGAAAATAAGAAAACACTATGGCCTTCAAATTACCTGTGAGTAGATATTAATAAATAATAATAATAATAATTCCAACAGACTTCCTAAGCCTTCCACCTGCTACAAGCTTAAAAGTGCAGAAAGTAAGAGAAGACTTAAAAGACTACATAAGAAAAAGTACAAAGTAGCAGAAGACTCGGAGGAAGCACAGACAAAATCAATCCCAGAAAGAAAAGCTGCAACGGAAACGCCAATATTATACAGAGTCTGTAATCCACAGCTTTGGTTATGCTGAAGGGTTTGAAAATGGGGGGAGTTACAAATGGCAGCCTTGGAGAAGTCAGGGGATATCTTCAGAGCAGCATCATATTTAGAGAAGTGTGGTACTCTTTGGAAACAAAATAGTGAAAGGAAAGAATAAAATAAAAATGAAAAATTATTGCTCTCACAGAAATGAAAGAGTCAAGTTACATTATGTCTTCTCCCAACAAAGACACCACATCCACAAAACAAGGAGCATAATACAGGGTAGAAATGACAGGAAAAAATAATTTCTTAAATCCTTTCCAAGTAATAAATAGGAACAGAGAAGAGCAAACCAAATCTATTAGAAAACAACACTGTGAAGAGTAAGAAAATGTAAATAAAAGGTTTTCTATATGTGAAAAGCTCCCCCTCCCCAAACCAACCATGATCCTAAAGAAAACTGTAACATATTTCAAACTGAATTAAATATTGCCAAGTAAGTATTTGTGGATATGAAAAATACTTAAATCAGAAATTCAGATTGACTGAGAGAAGGGCAGGGGTGGGAGAGGTAGGGGAGAGTAAAGGGGAAAATAGGACAGCTGTCATAGAACAACGTTAAAAAAGAAATTAAAAAAAAGAAATATAGGCCCTGGCTGGTGGCACAATGGATAAGGCACTGGCTTGAGAACCCAAAGGTCGCAGGTTTGATTCCCAACCAGGGCACATAATCAGATTACATGCCAGGTCTCTAGCCAGGTCTTTGGCTAGAGGCAGGTGAAAGGCAATCATGTATTGAGGTCTCTCTCCCTCTCTGCCTCTCTGCGAGAGGGAAAGAGACCTCTTTCTCTCTCTCTCTTAAAAAAAAAACAAAAACAAAAAAACACTAAGCATGTAAGTGAACAAATAACAAGAAATAAGAGATGACTAAACCCAGAAGTAGAATAGCAGCAACAAAAAACATTAAAAAATGAAGGTTAAGTTATAAGGTATCCAAAAGAAATTAGAGAATAGATTTAAATGAAAACTTAATAAAGGGCATTGAAGAAAAGCAGAAAAATAACCAAGAGAAAATGAAAATTTTAAAAATCAAGATAAAGGTCAGAGAAAAACAGTGATTGACATAGGAAATAAGCAAAGAAGTAAGATTCATGTATTATTGGTATCCCTGAAGAAAATGTACTTCTTCTCAAAAAAAATGAGGAAAAAGCCCTAATACTTAACACTACAACCCAAATTTTTTTTCCACAAATAACATGTGAGTATGCACAAAGAAAGGGTTCATGAGTACCACAGCAAAATGATACAAGATAATAAACTCTGAGTTGTAAAAGCAGTAAATTTTAATAATAAAAAAACAAAAAGAAAAATTCTCAGGGCCTCCGGACAAAAAAGAGGAAACAAACTACAAAGGCAAGAAAGCTGGCATCAGATTTCTTTAAAACAACATACAAAGCCAAACCAACACTGGAGCAGCATTTTCAAAAACAAGGGAAGAAAGCAGGACCTTAAGAGTATGACATCCACTCAACCTATCCTGCAAGTAGAGGCCATAGAAACACAGTTTAGAATTCATAGGATAATACACATGTGCTTCTCCTGAGGAATCCACTAAAGAATGAGCTTTACATAACCAAAAGATGACTACTAAAACTACAAAAAGGAACAGATAGTAAGCATTTTTTAATGTACTATTAACCATCTTTCAAAGAGAAGTGCAAATCATTCTACGTTACTAGTAAACTCCATACATAGGAAAAGAACGCACAGCATTTCAAATGTTTTGACTATTATAATTTTTAATATATTGATCATGTTAGAGCATTTATAATGAGACACTGCTTGTTTAAAAACATATGAAAAATTCATAACACAAAACAAGACAAAAACACTAAACTTAACATAATTAGTCACATATGGAACTTAATAGGATAGGGAAAATAGGCTTGTAAATGGTAATGCTTTCAAGACTGTCTCCAAATTAGTTAACTTTAGAAAAGAATATATTTTTAAAGCTCAAGGAAAAGTTTATGATTAACATTTAAAGCAGATGGTTATTATTTAGATAGTTCAAAATAGCAGATAAAAATACATTTTATAAAAGAATATGATTTCACATAAAATTAGTTCCTCAATCATGCTGTCTCCTGGCCTATATTAAGATGATTCTATACCCACATGCATAAAGAAATGGGGATTAGGGACCATAGATACACTTGTAAAGATCATTAGTGCAAAAATAATAAACAGCCACAAGAGTGATAAATTTAACATTCACTGAGTGCTTACTGCATGCTTATAAACTGCTTAATATAATCTCATTTAATCCTCACCAAAAGCTTAGGAAGATGATTACTTTATTATCCCTATATTATAGTTGAGGACATTGGGCACAGATAATTACCTAATTTACGTACAGAGTCACAGAAACATAAGCAGTGAAAACAGGATTGAAATCAGTTCAGGCATCTTAAATCATATGGCATTCTGCATGTATATTTATAATAAAATCTCACTTAAATACAGTAATTCACCCTAGAATATTTTAATAAACCCTATTGTTTTGCATATTTATTACAATAATCAGTTTGTCTTCTTTAAATGTATTCAACAATTAACTAGAGGGAGGTAGTCCAGTCTTTTAAATAAAGCTCAAACTATTTTAAAAGGCATAAAAGCTATTATCTCTCTCATCACCCTATAACCTTTACCATTCTGCCCTTAGACCTGCTGCCCACTCCCTAAAATTAAATCTTAGATTTTCATTATACTGAAAAACTTACAGCTTCATAACACAGACATGGTTCCTTCTCACTTCTAAGCCTGTCCACATGCAGGTCTCTCTACAGGGCAATTCCTTCCCACCTTATTCCTTCAACCCCATCAGGAATTAATTTTCTCCTTATCAACCCTCAAGGGCCACTTTAGGCATGGCCTCTCTTGGGAAGTTTTCTTAATATCTATTTATAAAACCTATATTTTTCCAGTGTTTTCCTCTATAATAGAATTTATTACATTGTATTATTAATTGTATTAATGTCTATCATTAGTAGTGTCCTCAGTGTGCCAGTGCAACACCTAACAACCAAAATTTTTCAAATGCTGATCAATGGGATTTTTAAAATATCTGAAGTGGTTACTTGAAGAGATCATTTATATTTATAGAGCTTACTCTATATATGTATGAATAGTATAATTAATAATTATGTTTTAATACTTATTATTCAATTTGACATCTTATGGCAAAATGTTACATTCTTCTAGTTAACATTTACATAATGCAATAGTACAAAAACTTCCAAAATAATACTAGAGACCTGTATTAGTTAAAAGCTAATGAAAATAAAAAAACATTTTATGTTTCTCAGTAAAACTATTCTGTTTTTCCTTAGAAGGGTATACCAATCACAGAAAGAGTAAGAACAAACAAAAACTCAGAAACAACAGTATGGTGGTTATCAGAAGAAAGTGGGGTGGGGGAATAATAAAGGGTAATGGAGGTCAATCATATGGTGACAGAAAAAAATCTGACTTTGGGTGGTGGGCACACAATGAGATATACAGGTAATGTGTCATAGAATTGTACACTTGAAACCTATAAAACTATTAACCAATGTCATTCCAAAAAGTTTAAATATATACTAAAATAAATACAAATAAATAAGATAGTAAAATGGACATATCTTGGCAAAGGTGTATCATTGGTTGTCATGAAAAATATCTAAAGTATTCTACTGATCATAACTCAGGTCAGTAGCTGACCTTCAGCATGTCCTAAGAGGCATAGTTTGCTATTCCCTCTTCGATGTTAGTGTCAAAAGTTCAAATTTAACCTAGTTTATTAAAAATTGCTTTTTATCCATGCATATACCTAAATGTTTCCAAAATCTATCTTTTTTTCAGCTGGTACCACCTTTGGAAGTTAGTAATGAGTTCCTCTGCTAATTTAAAAACCTTATTTTACCTTACTTCTCTGTTAAGAATATCTCTCTCTCCCATTCTAAGAATTAAAAAATAAACCCACGTTCACTTCAATTCACAGTGCCTACATAACAATTTGCAAAATTGAAGGATGATTAGTTTTCTTTCTTATTGGTACAGGAATTAAATGTTCGGAATAAAATTTTAAAACTACATTCTAATCTACATAGCACACAGCATCAAGTAACCAAGCAAAGGAAGTACTACTTAAGTAGTAATAAAAAACCAATATAAGTTTTAAAAGTTTATGAATCAACAGAATTTCAAATTCTACTTCTTGAACAAAGCAAACAGCAATAATAAAGATATAACTACAGAAAGACAAGGCAATAAAACACTTTATCAGTCCTTTCCCCCAATTATTCAGACAACATTAAAGAATATTATAAAATATTAAAGCAAACAATTTTAAACCCTAATAACTACTTTTCTTAATGTTATTAAGAATTCTAAAAGAAAAAAATCACATAAAACCAAAAGGACCAAGCTTTCTCAAAAATTGTAAAAAAGAAAAATATAAGAAGTTTAATAAGACGTTCTTATAATAAAAACTTTATGAAGTACAACTAAAGTAATAAAACTTTTTAAAATCCATTGGTCTTTAAATATACATGTCTGTCTTTCAAAGATCTGATATTACAATATCATAGATTTCCACAAAACTGAGTCACTAACCTCTATTTTTCATAATAAATTTGCAGTAATATTTACCTTCAGATCCCATGATGAAGTGATGGATATCAGGGCCTGTTGACATACGAGGTCCTTGACAGCTTTTTTCTATTATACCTCTAGGTGTTACCATTTTTATATGAACCACCTGTTTAATACAATGCATGAAGTAAATTCTAGACATTTGTCAGTGAATGTTGTATATGTACACACATCCACATATTTATACAGAACACTATTTTTTAAATATTGGGATAGGTAATAAATGTTGATGTCCTTCAAAATTCTAATACCTTTTAGTAATTCTTAGACTAAAAATAAATTTTATAAACTTTAAAATAGGGACAAATCAATCTAAGATTGGTTATTCATCACCTTAAGAACACCACAAGCACATTTCTTTAAACCGAATTTAGTCTTGTGTTATGCATGTGAAAAAGAACTAAAGGACAAAAAATGTAAACAATGACCATATTTTAATAGCTTCATTCTTTCACTTCTTTAATAATATTTATAAAACACTATTTTTCATGTCAAAACTGCTCTTAGATACTTAGAATACTAAAAAAATAAAATTCTTTTTGCATTATCCCCTCCTTCAAATGACCTAATCTGCCTATTCACAAGATAAGAGTGAAAAGAATCAAGTATTAATTACGATCAGGACAAAATTGGGATGATAAATTGAGATCTAGTGACTTAAGTTAAAGAGAGGGAGAGAGATGTGTGTATTATATCTGTAAGATAGGTTTCACCCAGGTGAGAAAGTAAGTACACTGGGTGGAGGAAAGGGTGTCACTCAAAAATAGTTCCTGAGATCTGAATCAGAAATGGTTAGGTAAAAGTCCAACATATTTTTAGAATGGTTTTCAGACAACAAATAAAAACAGCCCACGTATTGTTGAAGAAAGTGAGCAGAAAACATAAACAAGCAACTTACAAAAATGAGAAATAAAAATTGCCAAAGATTTCATTTTTAAAGTTTACATTTACTAGCAATTAAAGAAATAAAAAATTAAGAGAAAATATAAATAAAGAGTCCATAAACCAAAGATTACCATAATTCTAGTGGGAATGTTAATTGGCACAAATTTCCATAGAGAAATTTGGCTTTTAGGATCCAAAGACTTGAAAATATGTAAACATCTTGATACAACAGATCAAGCTCTAGGAACTTACCCAAAGAAAACAGATGTATGCTAAGAAATATTAATAAAGTGAACATCTAACCCTTTGTTGTCTATAATTTTGAAATCAGGAATAACATGCTTTAACAAACTATGAATTATCAATGTAAGAATTATACTCATTCTTTTTAAATGCTGATATAAATCTGTTCATTTACATATTAACATGTTCATATTAATTTACAAAGCAGAATAAATCCTAGAAAATATTCTGAAAGAATAAATATTAAGCTGTTAAAAGTGTTAGAAATTATTTTATGTAGTTACCGTACATAGCATATCTGAACTTCCTTCTGTATTTCATAACTGAAAAGTATACTAAGGCATCTTTCACAGAAGCAAGGACTACTGCTAATGGCCAAGAGCTTCAACTTTATAGCATACCATTAAAAAGTGTAATTATTTAATCAGAAATGCTTAGGAAATCATTTATGAAGAGATATTTATTAAATTAAAAAATATCTGAATTGTGGCCCTGGCTGGTAGCACAGTGGTTAAGGCGCTGGCCTGCGAACCCGAAGATTGCAGGTTCGATTCCCCAGCCAGGGCACATAACCAGGTTGCAAACCAGGTCTCCAGTCAGGTCTGTGGCTGGAGGCAGGTGAAACGCAACCATACATTGATGTCTCTCTCCCTCTCTGCCTCTCTCCCTTCCCCTCTTTCTAAAAATAATGAAATAAAATCTTAAAAAAAAAAAAAATATCTGAATTGGATTATAATTAGAATTCCTTAAAATGACATGGAAAACAAGTAGCAATCAAAACTTAAGATGAAAAGTTTATCCCATGGTACACAGAACACACCAAGGTATCTCAATTTTCAGATTATAATTAATGTTAAAAATTTACATTAATCAACTATCTTCAGCTTTTTTTCCAAACCGTTAAATAGGTATTAGTATCATTACTTGCTGTACTTCAAAGAAATATCAGTCACTTGAAAAGGAACATCCTTAAGTGATGACGATTATGGCTTTTAACTACTTCTATCATACATAACCAGCACTACCATAATCAATAGAAGTATACTTCTGAGGAGACTCCACCATCCAAACCCTTTTTAAAGGGCTTTCATCACTTTATAATAATCTCTAAATATTAATCAATTATGATATAGTAACTATAAAAATTTACCAGGTCTTCTATATTGCCATAGATATTCTTCTTCATGCCTGATGCCCGAGTAGATACCCATCCTCCTACAGTGCTGAATTCCAGGGAATCAGGTTCATGACCTGTACAATAACCACTTTCTTTAAGCTGAAAAACAAAAATGTAATGTTTTACTAGTGAAAATGGTCTCATTTCACACAGCACTCAACACATTAACTCTTCCCACTTTAGAATTCCCGTATGTCACTGGAATTTGGACTCATTAAAACCTATGCAGAAAAAGAAATACTTCTTTTCATACATGTCTCAAAAAAATTTTAAGTTTTTGCCTCATAGAAAACTTTACAAAACTGAAATATGTGGTCTAAAAAATAGCTTTATTCTTCCACAAATTCACCAGCCAATCTTACTTCTTGCATTTTCTTATTTTAAAGTCAAATACCTTCCTTACTTTTTTTAAACAAAAAGACCATATGAATTCTTATGGAGATTAGATTATGCTTAAACAACTGCCAACTTCACCTAAACACTTCCAATAAATAAAGCACTTAATCTCTTGTTCTCCCTATCCTAATATAATATGCAGCAGGGCTGCAGAAAATCCAAGCAAATTGCCTGTACTTAATTCTCTCAAGGAGTCATGTGTTTTAATGTACAGCCATCTGGCTAGGTTTCCTACATGTAATACTGTCATTTATTTGTGATGCAGATCATGCATTCTTGTACATTAAATAGTCACTTGTTTCTCATTTTTCTATATTAGCTTGGCTTTGCCATCTGCACAGCACCTGAGGTTGAATGGATGCCCTTTACTGCAACAACACCAAAGCCATTCCATTGAAATCATTTTAAAGATTTCCCCATCTCATGTCAAACCGTACAGGCGTTACCATCTGCATACCTACTATCTGCTGCACTCAAGCCCATCAATCTGTGTTGACCATTTGATAGTCATCCAGTTAAGCAACTGCTTCTATTTTTCAAGTAAGCCATGCATATGTGTAGAATATGTCAACTATGTTTACATACACATATTTAAGTATAGTATAAATTGTAATCCAAAACTTGAGAGCCAATTAGGTTAAATACAATTTGTTAGCTTTGGTACACAAGCAATGCAAATTATTTACCTGTTCTAGTTTTGTTGCTAGCAAAACAAGGTTTAAAAATATTTCAATTGTTACATAATAGAATTTTTTCACTAAGTACTTAATAAATTTATTAAATTTTAAGAGGTTAATACCCACCTTCAGGTAGGTATAATAAATAAAACCTTACTGAACAGGTAAAAATAAAGATTATTAGACTGTTATATTTCTTTCCTAACTCCCAAACAACCTATATTCTTATTATTTACTCTCCAAAGGCTACTGTTATTCAGATTTGCTAAAATTAGGAAAAGGAAAAGAAAAGACATTTGTGAAGGAATTAGATGTGCTGGGTACTTACTGAACAGGGAGCTTTTACATAGTCTCATGAAAAAATCTCCACATTACGTATACAGAAGCAAATGTACACTTACGCTATTTCTGTGGGTACATACAGAGTACTGAAAAGCACATACAAATAAGGAAACTACCCAGAACCAGAGGAGAAAATAATCCAAAAGGATCAAAGAACAGACTGGGATATTTGCAAAAGATATATGTCATAAAGAACTGTTGCCCAAAATATACAAAGGCCTCTTAAAACCCAACAATATGAAAACAAACAACTCAATTTAAAAATGGACAAGTGTCACTGGTTCAATTCCCAGTCATGGTACATAACTAGGTCTCTAGCCAGGTCCCAGGTGAAAGGCAACCTTATGCATTGATGTTTCTTTCTCTCCCCTTCTTCCTCCCCTCCTTCCTTTCTCTCTAAAAATAATGAATAAAATCTTAAAAATAAAAATTAAAAAATTAAATCTTAAAAAAAAAGGGGGGAGGGAGTAAAGACCTTAACAGAGACCTCACCAAAGATAGCAAGTAATTATATGAAAAGATGCGTCACATCGTATGTTATCAGGGAAATGTAAAATAAAATATCAATGAGAGACTGCTGCATACCTACATAAACAGCCAAGCTCCACATCACTGACAACATCAAATGCTCCTGAGAAAGTGGAGCAATAAAAACTCTCATACAGTGCTAGTCAGGATGCAAAATGGCATAACACTTTGGAAGACAGTTGGGTGTTTCTTACAAAACTAGGCATCTGTTAACATATAATCCAGCAACTGAACACCTTGATATTTACTCAAAGAAGCTGAAAACTTTTGTTCTCGTAGAAACCCTTACACAGATATTTACAGCAGCTTAATCACAGATTGCCAAAGCTTGGAAGCAACCAAAATGTCCTGTAGAAGGTGAATGAACAAATAAACTGTGGTATATCTAGACAATGGAATATTATTCAGTGCTAAAAAGTAATGAGCTATCAAGCCATGAAAAGACAAGAAGGCCCTCTAAATACCTATTACTAAATGAAAGTTAATCTGAAAAGGATACATATTCTGTGATCCCAACTATATGACATTCTAGAAAAAGCAAAATTATGATGACAATAAAAGATCAGTGGTAGCCAGGGGTCGGGGGGATGGGGGAAGAGAGATGAACAAAGGATTTTTAGGACAGTGAAAATATTTTATATATTATAATGAGAAATACATGTAACTAACTATACATTTGTCCAAACCCACAGAATGTACATCATCAAGGACGAACCCTAAGATAAACCATGGACTTTAGGTAATTATGGCATGTCAATGTAGGTTCATTCTGAGTAAAATATTCTGGTGAGTAAGGGGGAGGCTATACATTATGTGGAGGCAGGGGACTTATGGGAAATCTCTCTGAACCCCCCTCTCCTGTTTGTTGTAAACTTAAAATTGTTTCTATAAAATAAACTGCTTTTAAATTATTTTAAGGATTTTATTTATTTATTTTTAGAGATGGGGGGAAGGGAGGGAAAAAGACAGGGTTGGCTTGCAACCCAGGCATGTGCTCTGACTGGGAATTGAACCAGCTACTCTTTGGTTTGCAGACTGACATTCAATCCACTGAGCCATACCAGCCAGGGCTGAAGTGTTTTGTTTTGTTTTGTTTTTTAAGAAATATAAAGACATTTTCAGACAAAGGAGAAAGAAGTTGTCCTTTAAGCAGTAGGTAAATAACATTGGGTGAACCTAATGGTACTAGATAGGGTAAGTATATGGGTAAGTATATAAAATTTTTTCTTAAATATCTTTAAAGATAATTGACTGTTTCAACAAAAATAAAACAATATATTGTAGGCTTTACAAGTAAAGTGACAATAATTACACACAGGAGGTAAGGGAAGAGGGAATTATAATACTGTAAGTTTCTTATACTAAACTCTGAAATGTTATTTTATCATGTGAAAACACACTTTCAAGGTAAACATGCATAAACCCTAAAATAATGCTTAAAATAATAAAACAGAAAGTTAGAACTAATAAAGAAACAAAGGAGATAAAATGGTACTACAAAGAATATTCAATCCAAAAAAATGCAATAAATGTTAGTAATAAAGCAACCAAAAGCAAATGGGAAATATAAGAAACAAAAAGCAAAATGACATACTTAAACTGAACCACATTAATAACCACATCGAAGGTAAATGGTCTAAACACCCCAACTAAAAGCTACCAATTGTCAGGTTAGATAAAAGTAAAGACCCAATTTTATGCTGTCCAAAAAACAAAAAACAAAACAAAACAAAAAACCCTTTAAATATAAAGACACAAATTATCTACAAGTGAAAGAATCAACTAGGAAAAAAGGTATACCTTGCTAACAATAGTCAAAAGAAAACTGGGAAGGCTGTTTTAATACCAGCTGAAGTAGATTTCAGGTCAAAGAATATTATCAGAAAGAAAAGGTCATTTCATGAATTGACAAAATGGTTCTCAATCAAGAAGATATAACAGTTGTAAGCATCTATTCCCTTAATAATAAGAGCTTTAAAATATATAAAGTAAAAACTGATTAAAGCTGCAAGAAAAAAAAAAAATCCACAATGATAGTTGAATATTCTAAGTCCCTTCTTTCAAAATTGATTGAAAAAGTAAAAACAGAAAATAAGAAAAAATATGAAAGCCTGAACAACACTATAAATCAATTGACCTAATGGACATTTACAGACTACTCCCAACCAAAAACAGAAGACACAAGCACTCACAGAACATTGATTGACAAAGACACCATAATGTGGTCCATAATGAGCATCACTTAATTTGAAGACATTCAAGTCATATACAGTATGTTTTCTGAACACAATGGAATTAACAGAGAAATCAGTAACAGATCTGAAAAATCCCCCAATTACTGAAAACTAAGTAATTTATAAGTAGAAAATATTTTGAAATGAAAATAAATACACCTATCAAAATTTGTAGGATACCAATAAAGCAGCAGTTGGAAAAAATTTATAGTGCTGAAAACCTATGTTAGAGAAGAAAAATAATAACTTACCTCATATTTCATGTTAAAACACAAAAATCATGACAAAATTCAATATCCATTCCTAATAAAATCTTGGAAACTTAAAAAGACTTTTCTCAACTTAATAAAGGGCATCTACCAAAAAAAAGCTTAATAGATTACATTATAATTAATTGTAAGGAACTAAATGCATCACTCTTAAATCAGGAACAAGACAAAGAAGTTCATTTTCACTTGTCTTTGAAATTGTATTAATGGTTCTAGCCAACACAGAGAAAAAAAGAAATAAGGCATACAGATTAGAAAGGAAGGAGTAAAACTGTCTTTATTCACAAAAGACATGGCCATATATGTAGATAATCCAGTAAGAGCGCCAAGAAAACAGTTTAAACCAATTAGTGAATTTAGCAAGCCTGCGAGATATAAATAAGATCTCTATACAAAAATCAATTGCATTTCTATATATTAATAAAACATTTACAAATTGAAAACTTTAATAAATATCATTTACAATAGCATAAAAAGTATGTAATATTTAGAGATAAATCTCATTTTAAAAGATCTGTACATCTGAAAGATCTGTACACTGAAAGCCAAAAGACAATACAGAGAAAAATTACATATCTAAAAGAAAACCTACAGATGTTCCATGTTCATGGGTCAGAAGAATCAATACTGTTAAAATGTCAGTTTTCCCAAAATTGACCAAGAATGGATGCAATCCCAATCAAAATCCCTTCAGGCTATTTTTACAGAAATTGAAAAACTGATCATAAACTTTACATGAAAGTGCAAAGAACCAAGAATTGCCCAACCAACTCTGAAAAAGATTTATGACAAATCTATCTACAATAATCCAAATAGGATGATACTGGCATGTATAGGTAATAGATCATTGGAACAAAACAAAGTCCAGAACTAGAAGCACACATACATGTACGCACAATAGATTTCTTTTTTTGAGATGTGCAAAGTCAATTCAGTAAAGAAAGTACAGATTTCTTAACAAATGGTGCTGGATAGCCACATGTAAACAAACAAGCAAATACTCCAGAACTTCAATCCATTGTTTGCACCAAACACAAACTCAAAAAATTGAAAACTCATCATATGGAAATAGTCCAAATATCCATCAACAGATAAATACATTTTTTAAATTTAATTTTATTGTTGTTGTAGTACCTGCCTCCCTTTTTACTCCTCCCTGTCCCTTTCCCCACCCACCTACTCCCCCACAAAGTCAATCCTACTTGTTGTCCACGTCCACACTAGTTTTTCCATACTAGGTTCTTGACTAAACTGCTCCTCTTCTTTGCCTCTTCCTCCGCCCTCCCCCACAGATTAATAAATTTTAAGAACATGATTACACACACACACACACACTGAAATACTGCACAGTCATGAGGAAACGGGATATCCTGCCATAGGTAACAACATGAATGAACCTTAAGCACATTATGCTAAGTGAACTAGAAAAACACAAATACTGTAAGGTGTGACTTAATCTGTGGAATCAAGAAAAGTCAAACTTGTAAAAAACAGAGAAAGATGATGTTTACCAGGGGATGGAAGGTGGAAGATAAGAATGATGTTGTTTAAGAGTATAAACTTGCAACAAACAGTAAATAAGCCATAAGCATCAAACACAATATAACATACTATAATTATCAAACTAGCTAAGAGACAAAAACTTAATTACCTCCACCCCTAAAAAAAGGCAATTATAAAATGTGATAGAGATACCAAATATCACTATAATGTCAATCATATTGTAATACATAAATTATCAATTTAATATATTGTACACCTTAAATTTACACAATATGGCAGATAATTGAATAAAAAATATTCAGACTTGAATGTAAACACTATTAAACTTAAACGGGAGAAAAATCTTTTTATTTTGACATCAAGTTAAACAAAGATTTCTAGGTATGACAGAATGACATATAAAATAAAAATTAGTAAGTTGGACTTCATCAAAATTAAAACATGTACCATTCAAAACACTCTACAAAGAGAATGAAAAGATAAGCCACAGGTGAAGAAAAAATATCTGCAAACCATTTATCTGAAAAGCCACTGGAAACAGCTTGGTTGGGCCTGCAATTTCGGTGGGGTGAGGTCTCAGACAATCACCAGGCTTTGTGGATGGAGGGCTTAGACAAAAAAACAATGGCCTCCACCAGCACTTTATTCTGGTAGAAAGCTTTCTCCACAGATCTTGCCCTAATGTCAGATAATTCAGTTCCTCCCCATATGTCCCTGGTGCCTTCAAGCTACTACCTCAGTGCTGGAGCTCTGAGCAAGTGAGTCCAAGTAAGTTCATGTGCAGACCCTTGAAGAGAAACTACCTGGGACTCCAGAAGTCTTCCATCTCTCTCAGCCACAATCCACACTGGATTTTACAGCAGGAAATTATGGGGACTTCTCTTCCTGGCCCTGGAACCCTGGGCTGAAAGGTCTGGTGTGGGGCTGGGACCCCTTGCCCTTCACAAAGGATCTTTGCAGCTAAAAGAGCCCTCCCAATTTCAAAATGCCACAAATGGGTGTGGGACAAGCATGTTCCATGTCTCCACTACTCCTACCAGTCTCAGTGTGGCTTCTTTTTTAAATCCCTAGTTACAGAACTTCCATTCAACTAGGTTTCAGGTGATTCTGAATGAGGGCTGTTCTGTAGTTTAGTTGTAGTTATGTGGTTGTGGAAGGATTAGAGTACCACATTAATTTACACTCTCATTTTGACCAGAAGTGCCTCAAGTTGTATATTTTAAATGACTGCAATTTACCGCATGACAAGTATACCTCAATGAAACTATTATAAAACAACAAAATAAATGACTCCAAGAATTTTAACCCAAATTGCCCAACATAATGAATTTCCATCAACAGAGAATAAGAAGGCTACAGATAAGCAAACTGCGGAATAAACTAGAAATTCAATTTTTATTTATTTTTTAAAGCTGCTCTTTTTAATTAATGTTTTTTTGGGGTAGTGAGACGAGACAGGGAAAGAAACATGGATGTAAGGGAGAAACATCCATGAGTTGCCTTTTGCATGCACTCCAACTGGGGACTGAAACCACAACCTAGGGACATGTCCTGACCAAGAATCAAATTGGCAACCTTTTGCTTTGTAGGACAATGCCCAACCAACTGAGCCACGCCAGTCAGGGGGAATTTCAATTTTTAAAACGTTAAGTTTGTTTAAGACATTTTGTCTAAAATGTGTATTAAGATATTCAAGTTAAGACATTAACTAGGCAACTCAATAGACAAGTCTGGAGTTCACAACAGAAGCATGAGGTGACAATATA
Organism: Noctilio leporinus; assembly: GCA_004026585.1. Lineage (NCBI taxonomy): Eukaryota > Metazoa > Chordata > Mammalia > Chiroptera > Noctilionidae > Noctilio > Noctilio leporinus. Next base: position 140,058 of record PVIW01001078.1, on the reverse strand, counting down.
AATTTGGGAGTCTTTGGCATGTCGACAGAATACTGCAAGTCAACTGTGCTCGAATAAAGCAGGTAGTGCTCAACAGAAGTTAGTGGAACAATAAAAGTTCTAAGTACTTTACATTATTAAGTTGTCTCTTCTTAACAAAAAAACCTTATGAAGTAGGAATTATTATCTTTATTTTATAGATGAAAAGAGGCATAGAAAGTAAGTCCTTTGGCAGGAAAAGACATAAATTCACAGATTGCCAAATTATTAACTAATAAAATGAAGAAGTCAAAGATTTAATAAGCCTAAATTCAAATTTCCAAAATCCATAATTGACATGTTAATGGCCTCCCTTAAATTTTATATTAAAATCAATGTAATCTACAAATTAAAAGGATTAAAATCTATACTATGTATCTACTATACATGTGTCATTTTAAAACTTCTAGAAGGAAAAAGCAGGATGTTTTAAGCTGGTTAACTAAGCTGAAGTAAAAATTGAACAACATAGAGTTTAATTAGGAAGAACTTGAACTTGGATAACAGATATAGAAACTATATTATAGTCTACTAAAGGTAAAAAAAAAAAAAGAGAAAGAAAGATAAGAAAATTCTATATCCTCATCTAGAGATATAACTACTAGGTAAAATGCCAGCAGTTCCCAGTCTATGAAAATGTCATTTAAATTTCAAGTTAACATGCTCCCTGAATTTTAATTCTAACCTTTAAAAAAAAGAAATTTGAAAAGGTTAAAATACTACATCAAATACCATAATAAAAGATATAAAATTAGATACATAAAAGGCCATCCTTTGTTACATAAAAAAAATATTTTGCTATGTTGATAATGCCTCACTCAGGCATAATGAAAGACTAATACAGGACTTTTTACAGAATTTTTTCAGTAAATACTATTATTCTGTCCACTGATATTCAATATAAACTATAATAATTAACAAATCTAATTACCTTGACTTATATAAAACCTTGACTTATTGAAGATCTTTAACACTGCCTTAACAAATATGTTCAATTTTATTCTAGTCCTCTGTTCTTACTGCATTAAATAAAAAAAATAAAGACAGTAAACAGTTTAATAATTTTTTTCAAAGCCTTTCATCTAGAATTGTTCACTGGCATACCAATTTTATTCATCTCTTTACCAAGAAAGGAGGAAAAAAATAAATAACAAGATCAACAAGCATATCACATTTCCTTCAATATCCTGCTAGTAAGAGAAAGGGATCTCTGTAACCCAAATTGAACAAAGTGGTAAGAACATCACCAACAAATTAGACTTTCTACAATTTTTGTTCACATGAGTTATAGAATCTTCCCCATGTTTGAAGGGGTTGAAGGAATCAATCCATTTTAATAAGCACCTTTAAGTTTTCAAAAATTTCATTAGGATCTCCTAAAATATACATAGGGACTCCAAGAGTTTCACTAACTACATGAGATGATCAGTTTTCAATGAAATTATGCATTGAAAAGTTCAATAAATAGCAAATATCAACATCTACCCAATTGATATAATTTGTCATCAACTTCTGAAAATTCTATGTCCAATTTATTCTATTTTGCTCCATTCTTACTACTTTATTTCAGGTCACTATCAGCAACTGCCTGAACTGCACTAGAGCACCCTCTTACATCCCCCATTCATCCTCCACACAGAGGATGTGTGGAAAATTCCACATGGTAGTCGGAACTATCCAAGTACGAAGATAATCTTCAAACTTTTAAAAGGGGCTCTTTGTAAGGCCCTTTATGATCTCACTTTTTTGTTTTCCTGCTTTCATCCTTTACTACTACTATATATACAGCCTCAAAATCTAAACACCAAGAATGTGTTCTTCCATTTACACACACTAGGCTCAGCCACATTCAGCTATCTGCAGACCCCCAAAAGGAACAAGTGTCCAGAAAGCCCCTGCACGTGCTGCTTCCTAACTGGATTGTTTTTCCCATCCCTATCTCCTGTTTGCTCATTTTTACTCATCTTGAAGTCTCATTTTAAACACTGCATTGTGATACATTCTTTGTCCAACTCCTTTTCTTCTAACCCCTTTTGATGAGTCGTAATACTTCCATTTGGCATCACTGAAAAATTCTCACTCTGTATCATAATTGTATATTGACCTAACTTTGTGATATAATATAACATAAGCTATTCAAGGGTAGGGTATGGTCTCTAATTCATTACTGCATCCTCAGAATCTAACTCAATGCCAGACCCACAACAGAAACTAAATAAACCCATTCAGTGAATGTATTGTGAAAGGTACTTCATTCATAGAGGGGATACATACCAGTTTTGAAAATCTTAATAAAATAAATAACATACCTGTTTTTCCAATTCTTGTCCAGTTATGCCAGCTTCTACATGAGCTGTCAGATTGTGCTCATCAACCCAGAGGATTCGATTCTGTTGCAAAGGAATAAAAAAACCTCTCAATTCCATGAACTACTGACATTTCCTCAGGAACTGTAACTTTCTAACTCAAAGTAGCAAGTGACAAAACAGTAGTTAGGCAAGTAGGGTTACCCACACCAGAAAGCTCTACTTATCCCTGAATACACATGACAGACATAGTAACATAGGCAGTATACTATACAGGAGGTGGTTTAAAACACAGATTATCTTTTCCCCAAATATTAATTTGAATTAAACTCTAACTCTTATCTTAGGCAACTTACTTAACTGTCTAAGCTTAGTGTTTCCTTATTTGCAACATGTAGATAGCAATACCTACACACAGTGTTGCTGTAGAAATTAAATGAGGTACTACATATATATAAATCCTACCATACACAGTTCCTGTCATTTTGTAAATAGTATTTACTGTTAAATCAGCAATCATATCTAATTTAAGAATATCAGAAAAAAGTCCCACCATGAGATTAGAAAAAGATATCTGCAAAGATATTTGCATATAAATGGCATCCCTATTTTATTTTTAATCCAAAGAAGAACCAGAGACCCCAGCTAGAAAACAAAGCACATCCCTGCCTCCTCCTGAAAAGAAGAAACTATCATCTGGCTCAACTTACCAAGTGTATGCTTGTCAAAAAAATGTTTTCAACATTCTTATTTGACCTAACATATATATATGAATCATGACAAATTACTTTCTGCTATTAAGAACACACTCTGTTCTCCTTCTTTTTGGCTGGGCAATCAATTAGCATACAGAATCTTCTTCTGTATCACAGAGAAGCTTTCTTTGCATTTTGACATGTTCAATTTCATGGCAATAACTAACGCACATAAGTCTAGTTCATAATAAAAGAACATAATAGGTAACATGAAAATAATAGTCTCAGGCTGCTTATATTCCAAATTTTAACACATACAAATTAAATGCACTATTTACTTCACAAGATTACAACAAACACTAAATAAGATGATGCATATGAATGTACCTTTCTATGTTATATAAAACTATCATTATAATTATCTCAAAATAAGACAATAGTGATTTTCATTTAACTTTGGCAAAATCAAGGTTTTTGACCCCATGGCAACTAAATAAAAGGAAGTATTATTAAACTATAAAGTTAAAAGACAAATTTAATAATCTGATGATACCTTATAATTTATATACATCTTCTCCCCCAGTAGACTGGTTCCTGAAGCAATTACATACATGTGCTAATTATATACCTTGTATTTTTACCAGGAGTCCAAATATATTTTTGGTAGAATGAAATACACTAAAGTAGACAAATTTAAAAATGACTTATGGACACACAGAGAAACCTGAAGAGATTGTACTGACTACCTTATTACATCCACTATACACTATCACATACAAGTTAACAATAAAACAAAAACTTTCAAGGCCAACAATTCTTAGTATTATCATATATATTTAAGTAGAAAACTGGTACAACTAATTTCCATCATAATTTCTACATACTGTTATCAGAAATACACTGTGTAAATTCATGCACAGATATAGCTTACTAACTTACATGCAAATCAGTTATAAGAACCATGCATCCATTATATTATTTTAGAGAATCCAATGTTAAATGCAGTGACTATATAAGGTTTTTCTACAAAATAAATGGTTAAAAACCTAGCATTTAAAAACCTTCCACAGAATTTTAAGTTATCTATTCAATGTAAAGACTTATACGTGTATTATCTCATTTAATCTTCACAATAACCTTCCACAGTATTACTGTCTCAATTTTACATATTCAACAACAAATTTAGAGGTAAATCTGTACATAGTAAAGAGCCAAAAATTCAAACACATTCCAAAGCCTATTCCAAATATGCTACTTTTAAGCCATCTTCACAGGAAACTGACTTTTCTTAAACTGTGAAATAAGAACAAAGATTGATGGGTAACTGCAGTAGAATAATCAGGCTATCACTATCTGAACTTGTTGATCACTTTAAGAACACTAAAAATAGACAACTAGCTATTATGTACCTCCCTAGGTGACAGGACATAGAAAAACACATCATCACCTACAAAATACTCTTGCTTACAAAAATACTAAAAGCTATGCCTGATTCTAACTAGATTTTATATCTAACTTCAAGTTTAGAGGACATACAGAGCCCAGGGGAAGAGTTAAATGACACCAAGAAGATGCACCAGGCAAATTCAAAATATGACATTTTTTACTACAAATAACCTACTTTCTCCAAGTCAGTAGTATTCAAAAAAAGAGAACAGCACTTCAATAAGATGAAACTTAAGGAAACAACCAAAAGTTAATGTGGGCCTTATGAATATGCGTTTGAATACAAGAACTTAAAATGAAGACAATTTTGAGACAACTAGAAAACTTGAATGTAGACTGGATATTAAATGATATAAAGATTTACTTTTAATTTTGCCAGAAGAGGTAGTAAAATAGTGAAAAAATGTCCTTGTTAAGATATAGGCCCTGGCTGGTGGTACAGTAGATAAGGTCCTGGCCTGCAAACACAAAGGTCACTGGTTTGATTCCCAGCCAGGGCACATAATCAGGTTGCAAGCCAGGTCTCCAGCCAGGTCCATAGCTGGAGGCAAGTGAAAGGCAACTATACATTGATTTCTCTCTCCCTCTCTCCCTTCCCCTCTCTAAAAATAATCTATAAATTCTATTTTTAAAATACAAAAAAATAAAAATAAAAGAGATGCATAAATATTTAGGTATAAAGGAGCATAATACCAGAATCTTTTTTAAAATAGTAGAGAAAAAAAGATAAAACCAATATTGCAAAATGTGAATAATTATTTACTCTAGAAAATGGGTATACTGCTCTCCCTACTTTGGTGTTTAAAAGACTTTCCAATTAAATAGTTACAAAAACATCTTCTTATTATAATGAAGACTATTGTTAACTATTCAAAGACAAAGTTTACACCCACATTAAAAGTTTAACATACCAGTGTCCAACTCTTGGACCACAATGAGCCAAAACTTCAACAATAATCCAATCATTAAAATTAGCTCCTCTCCTCTTCCACAAGAAAAAATGCACCAACATTAGTAAAAATGGGGGGGGGGGGGGGGAAGTCAAGTAAATTTGGGTAATTCAAATTATCCTTAACTAATATTATTTATTTTCTTCCTTTAACAAATCAGGTCATTTATTATATTGATGTTTCAATGCATATTTTTCAGGCCATAACATTAATTTAAAACAAAATGGACAATATACTCTTTTTTTTTTTTAATGACAACTAAGACTGAGCTATAAATACTTTTTTTTTTTTTTTTTAATTATCTCCAGAGAGAGAGGAAGGGAGAGGGGCACAGAAGGAGAGAAACACCAATATATCGTTGCCTTTCACCTGCCTCCAACCACGGACCTGGCTGGAGACCTGGTTACGTGCCCTGGCTGGGGAATCAAACCAGTGACTTTAGGGTTCGCAGGCCTGCACCTTATCCACTGTGCTACCAGCCAGGGATCATAAATACATTTTTAAACCAAATGTTATTTTTGAATGCATCTTAATAATCATATACCATTTGTGAAGTGTCCAAAGAAATGATTGTTCTTGTCTCATCTGCAGGACACATCAGGCCATACGAGACACTTGTTCCTCCTGCCAAAACAGAAAGCCACAACTTTATGTTTAAATGTTTTATTTTTAGCAATACATAGGGCAAATCTGACATAAAGTATAAAATAGGCCTGCTAGAGAAGTAATACTTATATCTACTTTGCAAAATGTAACTTGTAAATGCTAACATACTAAAGGCAAGCTCACCTTTATTTTATGTGCATATCAAAATGAAGAACTATTATGTAGCTGAAAGCAATAGGATATGACTCCGTCCCCTGTGCACACTCAAGTGAAGCCCCTAGCATTTGTGAAACTCCAAAAACATGATTAGAAAAGTTCTAAGCTAATAATGACTAGAAAAATGGGTTAAATTGAAGGGGGAAAAATATGCCTATCCTACAAAACATAAAACAATGTACCCCTGTTTTCCACTAACATCTGTGGTCAAAAGAAAAATAATTTCTTAAAACCATCACAGAATATAGTGTTCATTTTTAACCATACCTGTATCAACACCTATCAGAATAAATTCTTAATTGGTACTTCTATGTATTTTAGGCAGAAAACACATGGAAGTCACCTTGATACAAGGTAAGAATTATAAGGGCTGTTGATCTATGAGGTCAGCTTAATTTTATAAGGTGAGACCATGAATTGTCAGTTAAAAACATGCCTGTGCTCAATAACCACCGTTTGCTTGCCAGTCACTTGAAATCAGAAAAATATTTCATTAAAAGTAATACTGTAGTGGCTTTGTCCTATGTACTCAACAGGAAGTATCAGCTGAAGAAGAAATCTGAAGCTTCTGATTTGTTGGGGTCCCAGTTCCATTCCATCACTGCCAATTCTGTCAGTGAAGGCAATTTCCTTTGGTTTGTTAAGTTGTTTGTAAGTTGTTAAAATAATATGGTTGGTGAAAAGATCATGAAAGATCAAATTTGTCTTAAAATGAAAAACAATATTAATTCTCAGAATTAAAAGATATTAATGTGGTCATCAGTATCCTTGTTGATCTTTTATGCTGCATTGCATTCCTTCTCAAAGGTTTGCATTGGGGATATTTAACTTTTGAAAAATACTCTCTCCATAAGGATAAAAGTTAGAAAGTAATTACTAAAGCAGGAATATATTCCTTTTTTAGGAATATATTCTTACTTAGGCATTAAAGTCACAGGTTCAACAAGGATTATTCATACAGGAAAAAAAATATGAATTAAGGGTACATCATATCCTAAGTAAATCTACTCAGAACAGAAATGAGAAGCATCGACTTATTTTTCAGAATAACTTTATCATAATTATAAAAATATTTGTTTTCAGTGGGATGGCACAAATACTTAAAATACACCTATTTTAAACTAAAAGAACTTATATCATATTAAGATTCAAAAGGCACAATACTTACCCCCAAATGGTATGATACAAAGGTTATATCTGCAAGCTAGATTCACAATCTTAACTACATCATCATGACATGCTGTTGAAAAAAGAAAAAATAAATTAATCACAGAAACAGGGAATATCTGGGTAATCTGCAAAACATGGGTTTATAAAGTAAACTTTTCCTTAATTTATTCACTCATTAACATGAAATAGCTATTTTAAAACAAACTGTTCATTCTTACCTAACTTTTCATTTTGAAATATTTTCATACTTACAAAATAGTTGCAAAAATGGTACCAAAAAAATTCCCTTCACCCAGCAGCTGCAAATACTAACATCCTAAGTAACCATAGTTCAATTAGCACGACCAACCAGTTGACACTGATAAAACACTGTTAACTGATCTATAGCCCTTATTCAAATTGGGCCAATTGCTCCTCCAGTTGTCCTCTTTTCTGGACCAGGATCACATACTGCACTTAGCTGTCATGTCTCCCTAATCTTCTTTAATTTGGGAGTTTCGCAGTCTGTCTTTGACTTTCATGACCTTGACACTTTTGAAGGACAGTAGTCAGTTATTTCATAGAATTCCCTTGATTTGGATTTGTATGATATTTTCTCACAATTAAATTCAGGTTATAAATTTTGGCAGGAATTAGAAAGAAATAAGGTGCCTTTCTCGGAATGTTATGTCTGGAGGTGCATGAGGTAGACAAGTTTCATTTCTGGTAATGCTAACTTTTCATCATTTGGTTATGCTAGTTTTCTCCACTCTAAAATCATTATATCTTTGGAGGGATATACTTAAACTATGTAAAAATCATGTTTTTCATCATACTTATACCTATTAATTTTTGCATCTGTTGATTCTTTATTCTATTTTTAAACCAATTTTAAAATATGTATAATATACTGCAGGTGAATTTCTTTCCCATTGTACGTAACTGAAAGGTACATTTATTTGTGTAAAAGTTATAAATAAAAGCATGACTGGAAGATGACTCTAAATACCAAGCAAGAGGTGCTAAGACTCCATCTGACTAGCCATAGGGTTTTAAGGGGAACAACATGGCAGATAGAGTATTGTAGCAAGATCAACCTTCTTATAGACTATAAAATAGCATGAAGGAGAAAGACTTGAGATAGAAAACAATGCAAAAATCAAGTATTACTTGCTAAGGGCCTGAAAAGGAAATAAGAATGCAAAGAAAATATGTGAAAGAATAACCACTTATGAATATAAAAGCTGTTAATTGTCATTTCTCAAATTTGCTTAAAGCTAGGAATATATGTATATCATTATCATTCCAATTTTATTTATTTATTTTTGAAAGATTTTATTTATTTATTTTAGAGAGAGGGGAAGGGAGAGAGGCAGAGAAGGAGAAACATCAACGTATGGTTGCTTTTCACCTGCCTCCAGTCACAGACCTGGCTGGAGACCTGGCTTGCAACCTGGTTATGTGCCCTGGCTGGGAACCAAACATCATTCCAATTTTAAACAAAAATTAATTTTCAGGTTTTCAGATTAAGCTCACAAACCTGTTTACGGTAAAATTTTCACTGAATATTCATTGTTTGTTAACAATTAATAAAACACCGGAAGATGTCTGTTAAAAACCTTTGAAAAAGGAAAGCTACCTCTAGGATTATTACCTAATCAGAAGCTATCCCTGACCACATTACCTGACAGAGAACTCCCTCAACCCCTAACTCACCTTGTTTTGCTCTGTGTTCTTACTGTTTTATTTTTCTTCACACTACTTATCACCACTCAATACAATTATTTATTTATTGTTCTGTCCCCTCCCCTCCAATTATATTGCATGGCACCTGAGAAAAAGATTTTTGTTTTGATCACTGCTTATTCTCAATACCTAGAACAGTATTTAGCATTTATTTTCACAGAACTGAAGTTTTGGTATTTAGATCACTGAAAATAATACAGAAAAACTAAATTTAGTAAGTTAAGTTACTTTTTAATATTGTTGCTTTAAAAAAACCTTTATGTTTACAAAGCATACTTACCACAGACAAGATATATCATATGAGTCACTAACTACTTGTCCAAACTAAATAAAAGAGAGATATCCAGACTGTGTAAAGGTCAATATAATGACAAATTCTGCTGTAAAAGATAATCTAAATCAGAGAAGTTACCTACCTATACTACAAGTTCTTACTCTTTGACAAGCCCTAGCCATCCTATTAAAGAAACATGTACAATTTAGATTCAGATTACAGACCAGGTTAAAGACATCCACAATGATAGATTTCCTAGATATGCAAATATGTATGTATTATACATAGTATATATACATACTCAAAATGTAACATGAGACAACTACACCCACTGCATGAAATATCACATTGTGTCAAAACTTGCCTTCATGCAAGAAAAACTTCAACTTCCTCACCAATAGGAAATTCACATTAAATTTAGATAAAGAATGCAGGGAATTGATAAACTATTTCCAAGAAGTCAACATATTGGAAAATTTAACAGAATGAAATTAATATTATAAACTTATTTCAGGCACCAATACACTTTTCAGATAGATTTATGAGGCATGGGACAAAATGGCAAGGGAAGTATTTTTGAAAAATTAACCTTTCAAGAGTATATGAAGGCTTGAAGGGTCAAGAAAGTTGAGGCATGAGAACTTTTAAGGTTATGCAAAATTCCGGATATGCACTGCTAAGGGCCTAAACTGGAAATTGGGATAAAAAAAGAAATGGAAGGGCAAAGTTGTGACAGAAGAATTTTACAGCATAAAAAACTTTGGTGTAACAACTGACTAATTCCATATGTTTCCAAAATCTGAATTTTAAAAAATATTTGAATTTCTTAAAGCAAGATATGCATTGCCATTATGGTAATTCTCTTGGTAGCTTAAATTTCAAATATACAAAGAAAATACTTATAAGGCACAGCAGAAAGTTCCACTCAAGATATATCAAAAGATAGTCTACTAGGTTTCCATGGGAAATAAACATTGATAAATGTTTCCATTTTTTCCAGTAAAGAAATGGAATGAACCTTCCTCAAATCTTAGTAGAGGGGTAGACCAAAGCTATTAAAAACAGGTATGCAAAACAACAGCATTTCTCCTGTATATATCTTTTATTCTTTCATAAGATGCTAAATTTCTAAACTAATAAAAACAAAAACTTACTTCATACTATTAAAACTACACAGAAAAATATACATTACAAGTATCAGGAAAGTAATTTTATCTTAGTAGCATATCTTCTTGGACTTTTCCTGCTATGTATGTAACCTCCCTCTTACCCCCATATTAAAGAATGGTTGTTCCTTCAGATACTCCCTGCAAAGCAAAAGGATCACATCTAAAAACTAAGAGTTCATTAATAAGTCATTTTTTTTTTAAATAAAATACTCTGTATATTCCTTTTGTAGATTGTGAAGAGGAAAAAGGATCAGAATATCAATAGAACATTTTTTAAAAGGCAATTACAGGCAGTAAAGAACAATGTACCTGTTATGCTTCATATTTTCTGATAGAAGAAATGGGTATAAAAGCCATCTACATATAGTGTATTAGCAGAGCAAAATAACAAAAGAAAGCTCATCTATCATCTCTATCTCAAGTCAAATTCCTGAAATTAATTTCTCAAAATTTAATTATTCATATCAAAGACAGTATGCATATTAAACAACTGTTTCACCATCTGGTCACCATGCCTTTTTTAGTCCATAAGCTAATGTTAGCAAAATTAGTATTTGTGTGCAGTGAGCAATTATTTACAAGTTTAATTATTTTAATTATCTGAGTATATCATTACTGATATTAACTTCATTAAGCCTTGAAATTAACGAAAAATATTTTTCTACTGACCTATTTATTTCTTTATATATTTATGTATGTATTTATTTATTTATAATAAAGGCTTCATTCATCAACAACAATATCAAACATTAAAACCAACAGTTCAGGATGATTAAGAAAGAATTTTGTGACCTTTAGCAAACTCTAAAAATACAGCTACCTGTATCTTTTTAACTCATATGTTAAGCCCTGGCTGATGTGGCTCCGTGGATTGATACCAGCCTGCAAACCCAAGGGTCGATGGTTCAATTCCCAGTCAGGGCATATAATCAGGTTGCAAGCCACGTCTCCAGCCAGGTTCCCAGCTGGAGGCAGGTGAAAGGAAACCATATAGTGATGTTTCTCTCCCTTTCTTCCTCCCTCTCTGCCCTTCTCTCTAAAAATAATGAGTAAAATCTTTTGTAAAGATATTTTTAAAATAAAAATAAACTTTTATGTTAAAAACTACATATTTCACATACTAAATTTACTTAAAATTTAACAATACTAAATTAAGAATACAAGAAAAAGAACTTACTTGGCCATATTACTATATCAGGAATGCGATGAAAAATTCCTTCCCTGAGCAAAAATATCTCATGAAGACAATGACCTGTTTTGTGGTTTAATGAAAATGCAAAAACATTTTAAATTACAGGAAATCTAAAAATTAAAAATAAAAATAAGTAGCACTTACATAAAATTGCTTACCATGAGCTCTAAATACTCGATCATCTGCTTCTTGTGAATATGAAATATTAGTTTCTTTAAGCTCATGAAGAAAATCTTCATTTACAATAGAAGGAGGTGTATCACTAGGATTTAAGGATGCCTAGAAAATAAAATTGGTTTCTCTGGTTTAATTCTAGAAAATAAATTTTGAATACCTCTATTAGGGACAGTGACTATAAAATATAAAAGATTATTATATCCAAACTAAGTCAGAAGCATAGGAAAATACCAAGTAATATATATGGAAACCAACTTGGTGACAGTAACAAATAGTAACATGAATTATAGAAGTCTTATGTTTCCTCATTTGCTTCTATATCCCACCCTTTTCTTATTTCTAAAGATTGCAATAAAGAGTAAGGAAGATAGAAAACTCTCAAATTTTCAATTTTAGATTAAGAAGACTGGGGAAAAGCAAAATGACTTTTGCATTACCTACATTTCACTTACAAATAATATTTATCATCTTCTATACTATAACTGTCATTTTAAAATGAACAGCAAAAAGTCCCACAATCTGAGTAATAAAGCCATTTTATGTGATTGCTTTAAAATTCACAGTATAATTATAAAGTTGATACTTAATTTCAACTAATAGGTAACCCGAAAAACCAACCTTCAACTTTAAAGCTACGTGAAATTGGGCAAGTCACCCAATTTCTATGAACTTTCACTTCTGGATCTGTTAAATGAGTTTATCTCTACCAAATTTATACAGCTGCCATTAGGACAAAAGGTTAAATCTGATTATTTTTGTGAAAAGAACCTAACATCACCTAGCATATAGAAAAAGATCTATAGAGCCCTGGCTGGTGGCTCAGTGGATAAAGTGTCGGCCTTCGAACCCAAAGGTTGCTGGTTCGATTCCCAGCCAGGGCAAGAAAATCAGGTTGCAGCCAGGTCCCCAGCCAGGTCTGTAGCTGGAGGCAGGTGAAAGGCAACCATACATTGATGTCTCTCTCCTCTCTGCCTCTATCCCTTCCTCTCTCTCTAAAAATAATAAATAAAATCTTAAAAAAAAAAAAAAAAAAGAAAGAAAAAGATCTATAAAGGCTGCCCAAATCAAATCTGCTATTAAAAAAATACCACCATGATATAGTATTTGAAAAAAAGAAAATATAAAAACATGTAAAGAAATATTTATTATATGTATACAACCTTTCAATATTTTATTAAGGAACTGTATTTAATTTTTAATTACACAGTTGGCCGTCCATATCTATGGGTTTCAAATACATTAATACAACCAATGACAGATCAAATACCTATTTTTTAAAAATCCCTGAAAGTTTCAAAAAGCAAAATTTGAAATTGCCATGGGCCAAGCACTATGCTGAATGCATGCAAATGAAGTAATAGGTAGGCATACACTGCTGTAGATTATATGCAAAACCACTTATATACAAATATTACAGCATTTTATGTAAGGGTCTTGAGCATCCACAATATTCACAGGGGTCTTGGAACCTATCCCCTATGGGATTATTATACTGGTATATTTATGTAATAATATTTATTGAGTGTGTAGGCCCTCACTGTTCTAAGCCCCGGAAAGACAGTGGTGAATTAAACAGGAAAAAAAATCTTGACCTCATGTAATCTACACTACTATACCAATAGAACCTTAACAGAACATACAGATTACTATTTTAAGTTACTGAAAACTGAAAAAGGCTCAAAAACAGGGGGAAAAAGTGCATGCAAATAAAACCAGTGAGATGTCCAAATACAGTATCTAGAATGCACTGATGTATAAAAAAATTACAAATAAGAGAGAATTAAGAAAATGAGAAAGAAGAGCTTTTAAGAGAAGTTAAAAGAATTTGGTTTAGGAAGGGCAGGAATTAGTTGTTAAGCCTCCTTTAATTACTAGAGTAAAATGTATCAATGGATTTATAAATAAATAAGTACTCACTGAATACCTACAGGTAGATATAATAGAGAATACAGTGTTAGCCATAGCCTCTTTGTTTATGGAACTTAGAGCCAGTTAGAGGGACATGCAAAATACCATACCACAGCAAATAATAAATAATAAAAATCATAATAATATGAAGAAATACTAACAAGTTCATTAGTGTGACATGTATTCAGTTTAAAGTTTTCTAATCCCACTTTCAGAAAAGTGAAACTATACCCTACCAAGGGCGAGATAATAGTAAACTTAACAACGGCAACAACAAAAATAACAAATGCATCAAAGTAACTATAACAAATTACAAAGATAAGTCTAATTAATGTGGAATTAGAACACACACAGAATTAAGCATATTAGTAATCATTCTTACTGCTTACTTTAGAGGTAGTTTTATGCTCCACATTTACTCCAAGGGTATTTTGGATCCACTCTTTAAAACTTGGTAAAGCCATGCCACTAAGAGGGTACCTATGGTACAAAGAAGGCAAAACATTAGAATAAGGTATTTTCATTTAAATTTCAATCTTAGATACGCTTCAGTAATGCTCAAGTCGTTCCTATCAAACCAACCCTTTCATAAATAATTATAAACTCTGGACAAAAACAAAGCAAACAAAATCAAACTATCTGAAGTTAATATACACCAAAAGCAGGCAAAAAGGGAGTGTGCTTGGCAGAAGGAATTGCACTACATGAGTTTCTTTTTGCTTTTCTTTAAACAGTCTTTTAGCTTGAGAGAAAGCCCCAACTGGTACCATAAAAAAGAAACAAAAATGCAGGAAAACGACAGTCTTCCTGGTTTGAAGAACCAGAGGACAGTGTTGAAGTGAGCAGAGAACCCGGAAAAAGTACAGGGAAATCAAAGAAAAGAAGAGTCAGGAAAAGTCATATATAAACTATATCCAAATGCTTGGCTGACCTTGAATTACACCTTCATGGGGCAGATAGATGCTAAGCAACCTAGCTAAGTTTGAAAGAACTGAGCGGATAACCCAGCTTCTCACCACCACTGTGGGAAATTATGAGTTTTGAGATCAGTCAATTGCTTGATGTTAAAAAAGAAAGAAAGACCTGGCTGGTAACACAGTGGATAAGGCGCCAGCCTGCGAACCCAAAAGTTGCAGGTTTGATTCCCCAGCCAGGGCACATAACCAGGTTGCAAACCAGGTCTCCAGTCAGGTCTGTGGCTGGAGGCAGGTGAAAATCAACCATACATTGATGTCTCTCTCTCCCTCTCTGCCTCTCTCTCTTCCCCTCTTTCTAAAAATAATGAAATAAAATCTTAAAAAAAAAAAAAAAAAAAAAAGAAAAGAAAAATGCCTCTTAAGAAGAATATAACAAAATACAGAGTCTCTATAACTTATCATTAACAATGTCTAAGATATACTCCGAAATTAATAGATATGAACAAACAAGAAAGTGTGATCCATGCTCAAGAGAAAGGGCTATAAGAAATTACCCCAAGATGACCCAAGATACCAAAACCAGAACACAAGGATTTTAGAGCAGCCATAACTATGCTAAAGGACAAAAATAAAAATATGTTCCCAGTGAGTAACAGAAATCTCAGCAGAAAAATATAAACTATAAACAGAACAAAACAGAAATTCTATAGTTAAAACTGAAATTAAAATTCATTGAATGAATTAAGAGCAGATTGGAGATGTCTTAACAGAACAATAAAATATATGTAGTCTGAAGAAAAGAGAAATAATTTTTAAAAATATACAAAACTTCAGACATATAACTAGACCACCATACATATAAATGGAGTTCCAAGAAGGAGGGGGAAAAGTACTTGAAAAAGTAATGGTTGAAAGTTTCCAAATGTAATGAAAAAGAAAATTTTAGAAATTCAAGATCAGAAAACTTGAAAACAATAAATAAAAAGAAATACCAGGTACAACATAGTCAATTGCAATTAGAGAAAAAGAAAGAAAATCTTTAAAACATCTACAGGAAAAAAAAAAAAACACAAAAACATCTACAGAGAAATTATACAATAAATGTGTTAACAATAAATATGATGATTGATTTTTCATCACAAACAATAAGGTAGGAAACAACTGAACAACATTTTTAAAGTGCTTAAAAATAAAAAATGTCAACCTACATATCTATATCTGGTGTAAATATCCTTCAAAACAGAAGTGAAATAAAAACAATTTCAAATGACAACTAAGAGAACTTGAGACCTACGAAAAATGCTAAAGGAACTTCTATAGACTGAAGGGAAATATAACAAGAAATGTAAACTCAAATCTTCGAGATGGAATACGTAATACCAGAAAAAGTAAATACGTGGGTAAATATAACTGACTGTTTCTTCTTAATTTGTTTTTAATCCATCCTTTAAAAATTATAACATTGCACTCTGGCTGGTGTGGCCCCATGGATGGAATGCCTGCCTGCAAACCAATGGATCACCAGTTCAACTTCCAGTCAGGGCACATGCCTGGGCTGCGGCCAGGTCCCCTGTTGGGGGTGAGTGAGAGGCAACCACACACTGATGTTTCTCTCCCTCTCTTTCTCCTTCCCTTCCCCTCTCTCTAAATAAATAAATTAAATAAACAATCTTTTAAAAAATAAAAAATAAAAATTATAACATCAGCCCTGGCTGGTATGGCTCGGTGGATTGGCACCGGCCTGCGACCACAAAAGTTGCTGGTTCAATTCCCCAGTCAGGGCACATAACCAGGTTGCAAGCCAGGTCTCCAGCCAAGTCTATAGCTGGAAGCAGGTGAAAGGCATACATTGATTCTTCTCTCCCTTTCTTCCTCCCTGCCTTTCTCTCTGAAAATAATGAATAGAATCTTTAAGAAAAAGAAATTATAACATTACATCATGGAGTTTATGATGTGACAATTATAGTAAGAACAAGGAGTAAGAAAAAAAAACCTGTAGATTTACAAGGGTCTTAGACTCTACATGAAGTGGCATAACATTTTAAATGAACAAATGAGTACTACAGAGCGAGTATGGTATGAAAAAAAATAGATTTGCTACTCTGATTTGTCTCCTACATCTCTCATCTCAATCCCTATTTAAATACTTTACATCAAACATCAACATTATTTCACCTATACAAGAAATCCTAAATTTTATATGAGAAGATAGATATATGTAGAAAACCCAAGTGCTTAGAGAGCAACTTTTCAGTTTTAGAAATACTTATCAGAGGTGGTAAAATATTAAATAGCACTAAGTGCTATAAATAAAAGAGATAAAGTATCCTATCCTAGATTAGTGTAATAAAGAAGGCTGATAAGCAAACTAATAATCCAATGTGTCAGAATAGCAGTATAAGAGCTCTCTGAAAAGATCAAAACAAATTTTAAAATGTTTTAACACAGTACTTCAAATTTTTTATTAAGTAAACACATGATATATCTTACTTGGCAGAACTTTGGATTTAAGACTTTGCTCCATTACCTAACATTCCAGCACAGAACTTAATGCAGTTTTAAGAGTTCCATGTCAGAATGAAAGTTTTTCTATTGTATTTGCTCTTGCGCTAATGTCCTGGGATTTGAAAACAGTTAAGGGATGCCTAACTTAATCATAAAGCCTAGCATACTGCTAAGGGCTCTAAAATATCATGAAGTAAAACTGAAAACTCTGAAGTCAAAGTAAATGGACAGAAAGGAAATATTACAAAAAATAGTTAAAGGAATCAGAAGTATTTAACATAACAAACAGCTATGGAATGACTAGATTACTACAGTAATATAATTTGGATTGACATTGACATAGAACCATAAATAAGCATTCATTTAACACTCATGAGACTTCTGTTCTTAAGAAACTTACAACCTAGTTCAGTCAAAGCTGTAAATACATTTAACTTGAGAGGGTGAACATATGGAAAGGAAATGCTCAACTTTTTACCAGAAATGTGATGAGGAAAGCCAAGTACCTATATCAATTGTTGAAACAAGGAGATTACTGAATAGTGCTTTACCATAACTGAAGATTAGTTTAAGAACTTTAAGAAATGGTCTTTTTGGCCCTGGCTAGTGGCACAGTGAATAAGAGGCCGGCCTGCAAACCCAAAAGTTGCTGGTTCAATTCCCAGCGAGGGCATATAACCAGGCCTTCAGCCAGGTCCAGCCAGGTCTGTAGCTGAAGGCAGGTGATAGGCAACCATACATTGATTTCTCTCTTCTTCTCTGCCTTTCTCCCTTCCCCTCTCTCTAAAAATAATAAATGAAATCTTAAAAAGAAAAAAGAAAAAGAAAGAAAGAAATGGTCATTTTGTAAAATATAAAGTGAGATCTAATTACCACCATTCTTTAGAACCAAGGTAGACTGTACTGTAGAAGATACAGAACCACAATAAGCTTTCAAAATTAATGAAATCATTCTACATGAAGAGAAAAATAACCAAGAAGGAAGTGCACATCAGAATTTATGGTGACTAATGACGGAGAGACATTCACATTCTGCAGCAATGCACAGAGGTAGCAACTGTTAAGCAATTTAATAGCCTTTTTACAACTAAAGATACAACTTAAATGAAAAATTTTACCACTAAAAATACAATATGCAACAAACCCAACCAAATTCTTGCCATTTAAACACTAATTTGTGCTTTGTATCAATTAATGTATACAACCCTTAATGTCAAAAATGACATTTTTCAAACAATTTACTTTATAGAAATCTATAGCACTAGTTCTGAAGTGTTACCATCTGCCACTTAAAATCAAGGGAATTAAATTCACCTAGGTATTTATAAACTAACAAATTACAAATATATTCAGAAGATAGACTGTGTTGAGGGAAAAACTTCTAATTTTGTCCTAACATCTAAAACACCTTAAAATAACTTTTTAATTTAATGACTAGATTTTAAATGCCATAGTTACCCTCTCCAAAATATATACAGACAATCACATTTCCTTATAAAAATTTCCTACCTTTTCATGGTTTTTTGGATCAGAAATAGGAGATCCCCATAAATTTTCACTGAGAGTCACTATTAGTTTCTGGTATCTAAGAATTTCCTTTCCTTTATTTCTGACTCTATTATATTTGTTTCTTGTGGTATTTTAGCCATGTTTTTCAATGTGGTTATAGAAGGTACAGGGCTATGTTCGGTCCATTACAAACTCAAATAGAAAGTCCTTACAAAAAATTTCAAAAATTGTCCATATAATTTAGTATTGATAACAAAAGGGTAAATTAATCCTGTTCAGCCAAATCAGTATTTTCTTCTACTTATCCTTTCTAATCACAAATTCCATTTTCTCTTTTAGGAATATCACAATGTTCTTATCCTTCTGCCTTTTGCCCCTTACTAGAACAACAGAAATTTTTGTCACTGGGGAATTTTTTATAATATGACTAAGCCTATTGTGCTGGTGTATAACATGTTAAAAAAAGGCTATTATGAAGTGCTCCCAGAGTCTGGAGAAAGAACAGGATCAATATAATGGATGAGTATGGTAATCTGTAGATGTACTTCATAAGCACAACGTAACAGTAACGGTGTGAAAATGATGCTTAAAAACACATCGCTTTTAAACCTAATTTCCCACTAAGCAGGTGACCTCAAGTAAGCTCTTTTACCTCCTCAAGCTCAACCTTCTAATTACTATTAAGAAAATATGACTATCCACCTTTAGGTTATTTTAAGATAACTTAGTAGGCACTCAATGAGTAGTAGCTATTATCTTAAAGAGTGCTTATAAATGTTTTCCTGATAAAAATCGGAAAAATCTACTAATTCAACCACGATCCCTAGGAAACTAGATAAAGCTATGATCCACTTTCAGTTTATCTTATCTGTGACAAGGTAATGGTGTATCTAGAAGCTCCAAAATGGGAACTATATATTATTTAGTTAATAGTTATTAAAAGTTTTAATGTACTACATATTTAATTATAGAACATCTAAATTCCATTTCTGTGTTTGGAAAATTATCCTCTGGATGAGATTTAGTGGGAACCAAAGGCTGCCTTCCAGAAAGTCAAATGTGCTCAACATACACTTTTCTGGTCTCCCTTTGCACATCCTGCCAGTCAGATGCAACCCTCCCTCACTATCCCATTCTCTTGACCCACCTTCCCCAATGGACTCTAACTCAGGAATCAACCATGCAAAGAAATGAGGACTCTATGGAATTCAACCTGGTCAGAGGGGCACCAGCAGCAATCTGCCAACATCTAAGGCCAAGGGAAAAATTCTCTGCTTTCAATGGCACTGTGCTGAAGTACAAGTTGCCTATTTGTCCCCTCCTGTAAAACATACATGCTCTACCTTCACAATCCAAAGAGAGAGAGGGAAATGAAGACAATGTCTGAGAATTAGTTTTCTAAGTTCAGAAGATTCACTTTTTCCTCCCAGGTAAGTTTCTACTGTATTAAACATTATTCTGTTTAAAACATACAACACTTTCACATTTAGAACAGTCATAAATTGAATTTCAACCAGAAATTCTTTCTACCTAAATTACATACAATTTCTCAACTAAGCCTCAAACCATCAAGCTGCCCAGTCATACTTAAGAATAGAAATGAGGATGCAGGTATTTATTTTTCCCATTAAAAAGCAAAAGTCAAATGTATATCTTCATGCCTTTATTAAAATTAGTCCCAATTACTACTCCCAAGGTTTTGTTTCAGGTACAAAGGTATATTTAAGTTAGAAATATAGAATAACTACGTTGTAAAGAAAAAGAACTTCTCCAAAGCAATAAAAGTTTTCTTGATGATATTTCAATATACTGAAATACTATATAAGTGTAAAAAGTATTAATCAAAGCATGCTTATACCCAAAAGATATTAAGCCAAAGTGAGATATTGGAACATATTCATAACATATCTGATCCAGTTTTTACCTAATCTCAGTTTTTTATTTATTTTTAGAGCCACCATTCAAATATTAGATATCTATACTCAATGCCTTTTCAAAAGTCCTATCAAAATTCCATAGACTAAGCCACAACACCAGAGTGTTGCTTAAAATCAACTAAGAACTCATTTAACAATTTTCTATATCTGCAACAGTAATGATAAAATAATTTTTAGGACTCTCATCAACACATTAACAAAATCATTTCAGAAATATCACACAAATGACTGATATTTCTTCTCTAATATATCTAAAAAACTAATTTTACAAATACTATTTATATTCACCTAAAACTGTTCACCTTCCATAATACCCCCCCAAGTGTAAATTTCCAGTCTTAAAAAGGAGTTATTTTGAACAAATCAGTGGTGTAGGGATTAGGTGACAGGATGACTGTAGATAATTTTGTATCCTGAGTCAAACGAGCTATCTAAAAAAATGGTATTTTTGAGACAGCTGGTGAAATGTGAATGTAAACTAGAAATTTAGATATTATAAAATTGTTATTTTAGGGAAAATGATAATGGCATATAAGATTGGCTGTATTATATATTAGGTCCTCTTTTTTTTAGGGACACATGTAAATATTTATAAGTGACATGAAAATATCAGAATTTGAAATACTGTAATATAGAAAACACAGAGCAATTATGGCAAAACACTCATAAATTTTAAATGGAGGGAAGAGTCATTATATTATTCTATTTGTATGTATGTTTGTTATTGAATATATTATGTTTATTACTTATATTTAAATTTTTTCATAGAAAGAGAAAAAAAAGAAAGAATAAACAGAATTACCTTTTCCCAGTTAATTCAACTTGACCTTTCTTATTGAAGATGAACTTTGAATCAGTATATCCCCATCCATTCCATTTCAAAATTTCTTGCCTAATAATAAGAAAAAAATATATATAAATGAAACCTATGCTAAGTATCTCAAACGTAAACAGTGCATCACTGGCTAGTTACTTGCACAATTATTTAAAAGACCTTATTCCACTCATGTTTTATTTGTTTAAATAAAATGAATGTATATCACAATTTCTATGTATTAATATTCCCACATATAGAATCACTCTAATGAGCAGCAGCTGCTTCACAAAGAGCTATCACCACTAAATGTAATGCAAAGAAATAAGAAGAAAGAACAAAAAGAAAAAATATGCTTAGAGTTAAATATGCTTTATTTTGTACATTATTGAGTTTACATTAGAGGCTAGCCTTAAAAATTTATAGTTAAAATAAATTTACTTGACTAGAAAACAAGTTTTTGTATCTATTTTTTAAATGGCAATTATTAACCTACTATGATGAAAAAGATGAGGTTACAAAGTAGGTTCACTAGTACTGACACTACTAGTAACAGACACTTGTAATACATCATACTAATAATCTGAGCGCTAGCTAGGTCTATAACCAATCTAAATCCTTCAACTTTCATGAAACTACCAATCTCTACCTTGACCTACACGTTAACATTAGCATAACAGTTAATAACTATCCTAGTTTTCAGTATTTTAAAACAATGTTATTTTTAATATCCAAATGCAGTATTTCATAGTTTTCAAAATACTTTTCATCAAAATCCATGGTTCACCAATTCAATTTTGTACATTACAGAAGAATTGTTGGGTCTGGGCCCATGCAGAACACAATAGGCAACCAAATTTTAGTGTTGTATCAGATTTTATTACGTTTTATTTATTTTTTTAGAGAGAGGGGAAGGGAGGGAGAAAGAGAAGGAGAGAAACATCAATGTTTAAGAAAAACAGCAACTGGTTACCTTTGGCACACACCCATCCAGGGACATGGTCCACAACCCAGGCATGTGCCCTGGGTTGACCCTTTGCTTTGCAAGACAATGCCCAACCCACTGAGCCACTCTTATCAGGGCTTATTACATGTTTTAGCATGAATGTCCTACTATACCTGGATTACTGAAATAAAGGGGTGGTAGTTTTCAGTCAGAGATCCAAGATGGTGACAGAGTAGTCAGAGGTTACACTCACTTCCTCCAGGATCAAATTGGAATTACAACTAAAATATAGAACAATCCACCTGAATAACCAATTGAAGACTAGCAGAGAAAAGGTCTTATAACCAAGGGTTTATAGAAGAAGCCACATCAAGACTGGACATCAACTAACCCTACCCTCCCACCTCCCAGGGGGCCCTACCCTACTGAGTTTGGCTCTTCAGGAGGTCCCAGCAGAATCTGAGGCAGGCTGAGCTGTGTGGTTCTATGACAAGGAATATTTTGCCCTCAAAAGCCCAACCAACATAAAGCCCTCCCTTCACACAGCCAAATCTTTGTCCATATGGGCCTGACAAACGTTGGCCTCCCCCTGATGACTTCCTCAAACCTTGTCCCAAAACAAGGGTCTGCAGGCACCCAATGGGTGCAGCTAGACTTGGTATACTATGGGGCTTTTGATGAGTGACCTCAGACCCAACACTGGCACCGAGTTTGTCTGATGACTCACTGAGAACCTACCTCCTGCAATTCAAGTACTACCAGATGCACTATGAGTGAGGGAGCCTAATAGGCAGCCTGCAGTAGAGGTAGATCTCAGGGTACCTTGGGCCTTTTGCTAACCTGCCACAGGGCTCAATTTTGGTGCCAGCCATTGTTGTTGCACATGTTGGTCCTTCCCACAGATACCCAGGCCCAGCAAAGGCAACCACAAACTGTGGACCACTTTGTAGCTCCAAACAAATTGCCCAGAGTCAGCCAAGGTGGCACCTGACATTGACCCATACCCCAGTTCCACCCAAGAGGCACTAAAACAACACATCCACCTGCCAACTTCAGACAACATCAGAGCAAAATCAATTAGCTTCACAAGCAGCATAGCCAAAAAAGATCTCTGTAGACACCATATGCTGCTGAAGTGAAATCTGCTTTAGGTGGTAGGTACCTGCACAATAGCTCACATGGTCAGGACTGAGCCTCAGAGTCAGCCAGGCCTGAAGGTCGACCCCACACACAAGCATGTCAATAGCAATTCAAGCAATTACAATAGAAGAGCTCATAAAACCCACACAAGGGATTACTTGAGCACCCAAATCATGATCAAGGAGGCTGTGCCAGAAGGCCCCAGAAGACACTTACTACAGAAAGCTACCCTACCAAGACTGAGAGAGCAGACTTACCTAAAAAATATATAAATAAATAAACACAAAGTGACAGGTAAAATAGGAAGACGAATAAACATGTCCCAAATGAAAGAACAGGAAAAATCTCCAGACAAAAAAGCTAAATGAGAAAAAAGCAAACAATGTACCAGATGTAAAATTCAAAAAATGGTTATAAGAATGTTAAAAAAAATTAGTGAGAACTTCAACAAGATAAAAAAGAAAATACCATAAAAAGAACCAGTCAGAAATGAGGAATACATTATCTGAAATATGAAAACACACTAGAAGAAAAAAAATGATAGGTTAAATGAAACAGAGGATAAAATCAGTAATTTGGAAGACTACGTAGCAGAAATCACCCAGTCAGAGTTTCAAAAAGGAAAAAGAATTTTTAAAAATGAGGATAGTTTAAGGACTCTTTGGGACAAAATAAAGCATAACAACATCTATATCATAAGGGTACCAGAAGGAGAAGAAATAATGACCCAAAACTTCCCTAAGCTGGTGAAAGAAAAAGGCAGATAAGTCCAGGGAGCACAAAGTCCCAAACATGATGAATTCAAAGAAGCCCACACTAAGACACATTATCATTAAAATGGCAAAGATTAAAGACAAAGAGAGAATATTAAAAGCCACAAGAGAAAGACAGTTACCTAGGAATTCTCTCTTTGAAATTAAGTTTGCCATCAATAAAAAGTATAGTCCCTATACAAAAATAAACTGTTCAAAAATATCTCAAGAGTATCGATCCAGAGATTGGATTTGTAGATGAGCCTGTTACAATCTACTGCCCAAAGTTTTCTTCTAAGTTTACATTTCTACATCACTGTAGAAAGTGGTTTTGGAAGAAACCTTCTGGAAAAAAAAACTCTATAGAAAACTTCATGACTAGTATCATCACTGACACACTTATTTTCTTAATATTAATTACACTTTCTAAAAACAGATTAGGTCATCATCCATTTTGCTTTTTTCATGATTATATTCTCTTCACACTTACAAAGTATAACTTATTTAATATTTTACTTTTACCATATGTCCCTAATAATTTACATTATAAGGATTATATGTACATTTTAATTAACCCCCTTTGCTTAATATAAATTTTTACACATGAAATGTATTTTATTTGGTAGTGAATTTGCCATGAACTCTGTCCTCTATAAAAGAGTAGTTTGGTAGTTCACAAAATAAATACAAAAAATACCAATATAGTCATTTTGCTTTGGCATTATTACCACTAGGCACTGGGAAATTATTTCAATATAGATGTTAGATTGGCACATTTACACAGGTTAACAATGAGAATCATTTTCCTTAATATTATACCCAGAATTTTTAAAAATAATCCCCAGATGGCCAAAAGAAAATACTAAATCTGATTACATGTGGTCACTCTTAGTACTTGCTGAGAAAAACAAACCAGGATAAGTAGAAAATATCTGCTGCTGTATGCTAAAAAATGAAGAGATTTACATACTGAAGAACCTTTGGGTAATATCCTAAAGAATTTCAAAGTTTTCAACTGTAGGCCAAGGTTCCTTTTTCTCTTATTTCATCTCAATCTGAAAATCTACCTATATGGATCTTACTATATTCATACCAATTTTTAGAGCCTTCCCAGAAGTTTAAATGCAGGCATTTTGAATACATTTGTAACCCCCAAAAGTGTTATATTGCTTGAATAGTACACATTAATATCTAGTTTATTCTAAAACTAATCTTGAAGCACCCAGTGTTAACTCAAAAACAGGCATATTCCTAGGCTTCTGGTTTTAAACTTTTATACACATGTATCCCCTCAAATTACTAATACTTTCTATGTAATCACAGTTATGTGATTACACTAAACTTTAAAATAATTTATTATATAAAAGAGTATAATGGGCACATTGAGGGACTTTACAGCATCAACATTTTAACAACTGAAAGTAAAACTTGTATATGATCATAGAATTCTAAAATTAAAAGATACTTAGAAATCACCTAGTTCAACTGCTCATTTTTCAGAGGATGAAACTTGTGTCCAGCAAAGCCCTCACGATTACACAGCTAAGCTAGCTGGGAGCATCAGAAAGTGAACTCCCTGTCTAGTGATTCTTTCTCTTTAGAAAGATAATACCTGAAACCCACTAAGTTATGTCCTCAGGTAACCAGAATGATTTAAAGGAACCCTTATGTCATCACATCAATATTTTTCAAAGCACTGTTACATGTAATTATTACAGTGGTTCTGCACTTGCCCTAAAGGAAAACATTTAAACATCAAGGAATACAGTTGTGGCAGTAAGCCTAGTGCCCTGTAGTTGCTTTATCTATGGTATAATGAATTCTGTGAGTCAGAATGATCCTAAAACACTTCAAGCACTAAAATGAAGAATGACAAAAGAATCTCAGCTTTCCATAAGCTTCAGATGATGTATCCAGTCAGATTCAAATAAAAGGATTCAATTCTCAAGTAACCCCAGATAACAAGTCATTAGGCTGATCTTGCAGACTTCCAATTCTTAGAGCTAACTACACCAAATTAACTGTCTTCAAAATGCAAGACTCCTCCTGGCAAGAAAAAAAATTTTTGCCTTGATTCTACTACATGAAAAAAAAAAAAAAAAAAAGAAACAACAAGTGTTTTGATCTTTACTACATGAAAAAAACAAAATTAAATACATTTACACATGTGAACACAGCAACAAATGATGAAAAAACTAACCATACTAGCTGGCAAAAGAAAAGGAAATGAAGAAATAAAATAGAACCACTTATACACAAGGTGGCAGTGTTCTCCCACGATACACATCTTCAGTATTCTGCATTTCCCAGGGCTGTCTTTTGCACAAATTTTTACCTGAAATATTTAGATATAGTATTATTATTATTATAAAAACCATTAAAAGTCCCCTTTATTCTTAAAATTGGAAATTTTTACTTTTAAGCCTCTGCGCATAATAAAATTTCTATTTAATAATAAATTTCAAGCATCAAGCATCCTGATTAAAAAATATGATTTATTTCTACCATTACTATTTCTAGTCATGATATTTTTCTTTAAAAAATATGCTTTAACCTACTTTTATTTTGGGTTAGCAATAAAAAACTACCTAATAACTAAAAAAAGGGAATTTTTCCCAATGTAATTCCAATAATTGAAATTCTAATAAGAGACACTTCACTACTAAGGCTAGATGAAAACCAAATTTGGGGTCTTTTGTGGCCCCTTAAAAAAATAAGGGAAGATTATATAATCTTAGAGCTTACAAAAAATAAAAACTGAAGTACAGAACTTAAGCTTCAAAGCTTGGATTTCTAAGTAGCCACGCTCAGTATCAGTTAAATTCAAATTAATTCCATAAGTACTTCATTATGTATGTTAAATTTTTTTTTAATTTCAAGGATTATTTGTGCTGATTAAAATCCTTATTATGTGGTCTTGTGCTTAATTATTTTAAGATCCAGATAACCTAAAAGAAATTATAAAAATGAAGTAAAAAACAAGTGAGAAGAAAGATACCAAGATAAACATGTATATATCTATGAAAAAAGATCTGCTACCAAAAAATTCTGTAAATAATATTTCTACTCACTTTTTATATATTTTTTAAAATTAAAGTTAAGTTCTCCTTAGAAATATTAAGTTTTGCCCTGGCTAGTGTGGCTCAGTGGACTGAGCACTGGCTTGCAAACCGAACGGGTGCTGGTTTGATTCCTGATCAGGGCACATGCCTGGGTTGTAGGCTGAGTCCCTGATTAGGGAGGGGTGTGTGAGAGGCAACAAATCAATATATCTTTCACATGTTGGTGTTTCCCTCTCTTTCTCCCTATTTTCCCATCTCCCTAAAAATAACTAAGTAAAAATATTTTTAATTGTTTCTTTAAATAAAAAAAGAAATATAAAGTTTCAATTAGGGGGAAAAACTATAGATTACAGTTTAATTCTAAATTTAATTTAAAATTCATATGCTTTCAAGCCCTGGCTGGTGGCTCAGTGGATAAGGCACCGACCTGCAAACCCAAAGGTCACAGGTTTGATTCCCAGCCAGGGCACATAACCAGGTTGCAAGCCAGGTCTCCAGCCAGGTCCATAGCTGGAGGCAGGTGAAAGGCAACCATACATTGATGTTTCCCTCCCTCTCTGCCTCTCTCCTTTCCCCTCTCTCTGAAAATAATAATATATAAAGTCTTTTAAAATAATAAAAATAAAAAATAAAAAATAAAATGTATATGCTTTAAAATAAATCTAAAACCATCTTTGTATCTAGAATTAAGAGCCTACACACTCAATAGCAAAATCCCTATAGAACTAATTACAATGCTTACTGCCTCACTCATACAGCACAACTAATTCCCTTCCAAATAATTTAGTTAATTTAAATGGCTTTCTTATAAGTACAATAATTTATAAAGGCCCTTTATAATAAAGACCAGAAAATAATCAAATAGAAGACAATGATAGACTGATAGGTTATCACATTATAATTAATACTGCTACAAATCTCAGTTCCAAGATTGTTAAAATACCCTAGAAAATAGATAAATGCTATCAAGCTTTGACAGCTTGACACCATTAATTACTTGATTCACAGAATATTTCCTCTTGCCCTGATTAAAACTCACCAAGCTATCTCTTCTAATTAAACTATATTTCCTGCAGAGAAAAAATGGCCAACTGAAATGGCCAGGAGGCTTAACAATTTCAGTTTCTCATCATGAATTAGTCTACTGGCATTCTAATTAACTAGTCCCTATTACCAGTAGTTATCATGAGTCAGACTACCTAAATACAATTGGAGCTGGACCCTGAAAAGATCAAGTTTCTGGACAAGACAACAAGATAATATCTCCGCCCTCTTGACAGCAAGATCACTTGAAAACTTGGATATTATCATACAACACTTTGAACTTCAACATGGATTTTAATCTTCCCTCAATATCTCCATTGTAAGTTTTAAAATTCTAGTTGCTGTAATAAAAAAGTGAACTTTCTGTGTAATAAATTATTAATCAACTTTCTAAGTTTTCCAATGTTATAGTATAAAATGGATTAAATATAATATTTAAGACACAGAACACTGTTAGAACATGGAGGAAAGGAATCCATATACATTTCTGATATGCCACTCCATCCACAGAACAATCATGTGCTAAATTTTCATGGGTAATGCCATTTCTATGACCCAGCTATACAGCTCTTGGTATAATATATTTGGGACAAATCCACACGCAATTCTATAACAGAACACATTTCTTATATTCTCTGGAGCACTGTTTGTAAGAATACCTGGAGGTATCTCACTAGAGGTTCCATGAACCACTATGCAAAAGTCAGAAGCAAGGAGATGGATTACAGAAGAAACATGAAGGGATTTTTTTAAACAGTTGTGAACAAAAAAGGAATAACAAAAAGATCTACAGTATAATACCATTTAAGTAAATTAAAAATATACACACTAAGTAATACTGAATATTTTACAAAACATATATTCAAGAACATTCATGGGTGCCTGTGGGAGGAAGCAAATGGAATGATAGGAATCAGAGTTCACAGATAAATGCAATGAACTATACTAAATTAAGTAAGTATGATTACTGAAACTCTAAACCTGAAGCAAATATGCTGCTGAGTCCTTGAATCGCAGTGCAATTTCTCTCTATCCCAAGAAAACAATTCTTTCTTTCACACATACACAGAAATTCCATTATGGTTTGTTATAAAACGCACTACTGGTGTCAGGCTGCTTAGCAATCTCAACAAGTGTTTGTTTTTGTTTTCTTAAACAACAGAATTCCATTAAGAATGAGTCAGCTTAACCCTGGCTGGTGTGCATCATCCTGTAAACCAAAAGGTTGTAGGTTCAATTCTCACTCATGGCACATGACTAAGGTTGTGGGTCTGTCTCTGGTAGAGGCACATATCAAGGCAAATGATTGTTTCTCACAATGATGTTTTTCTTCCTCTCTCTTACCCCTTCCTCCACAACCTGGCCAGCACTTGTTTGTTGATTTATTGATGACAGCCATTCTGATAGGTGTGAGGTGGTATCTCATTGAGGTTTTAATTTGCATTTCTCTGACAGTTACTGACATTAAACATCTTTTCATATCTATTAGCCATCTGTATAGCTCCTTTGGAGAAATGTCTATTTAGGTACTCTGCCCATTTTTTAACTAAATCATTTGGGATGGGGTCATTGGTGTTAAATTGTATGTGTTCTTTATAAATTTTGGATATTAACTCCTTATTAGGTGTACCATTGGCAAATATCATCTCCCATTCAATAGGTTATCTTTTTGTTTTATGAATGGCTTCTTTTGCTGTACAAAAAACTTTTAGTTTGATGCAGTCCCATTTGTTTATTTTTTCTTTTGTTTCCCTTGCTCAAAATATTATATAAGAAAAAATGTCAGAGATTTTACTTGCTATGTCTTCTTCCAGGTGTTTTATAGTTTTAAGTCTTACAGTTAAGTCTTTAATCTATTTTGAGTTTACTCTTGTGTATGGTGTAGGAAAGTGGTCTAGTTTCATTTTGGGGGTCATGTATCCAAATTTCCAAAACCATTTATTAACAGACTGTAATTATCCTCATTGTATTTCTTGTCTTTGTCAAATATTAATTGCCCATAATTGCACAGGTTTATTTTGGGGCTCTCTACTCTGTTCCATCGATCTATGTATAGTTTTATGCCAGTACCACACTGTTTTGATTACAATGGCATAGTAGTATAGTTTGATATCAGGTAATGTGATACCTCTAACTTTGTTCTTCTTTCTCAAGACCGCTGTGGCTATTTGGGGTCTTTTGTGGTCCCATGTAAGTTTTTGAAGTATTTGTTCTAGTTCTATGAAATATGCTGTTGGTATCTTGATAGAAATTGTGTTGAATCCTTAGATTTGGGTAGTACAGACATTTTAATGATGTTAATTCTTAATATCCTTGAGCATTAGTGTATGTTTCCATTTATTTATATCTTCTTAAGATTTCTTCCTTCAGTGTCTTACAATTTTCCAAATACATATTTTTTACATCCTTTGTTAAATTTATTCCTAGGTATTTTTTTTGATGCAATCGTAAATGATATTTTTTCCTAATTTCCCCTTTTGATAGTTCACTATTATATATATATAACATATATATTACACACACACGCACACATATATATATGTAACTGACTTCTGGATATTTATTTTATATCCTGCTACTTTGTTTAATTCATTTATCAATTCTAGTATTTTTTGGTAGAATCTTTGAGGTTCTCTATGTACATTATCATATCATCTGCAAATAATGGTAGTTATACTTCTTCCTTTCCAATCTGGATGCCTTTTATTTCTTCTTTGATTGCTCTGGCTAGGACTTCTAATACTATGTTGAATAAGAGAGGTGATAGCAGACATGCTTGTCTTGTTCCTTAAGAGGAACACTTGTAGTTTTTGCCCATTGAGTATGTTGTTGTCCATGGCTTTGTTATATATGGCCTTCATTATGTTCAGGTTATTCCCAATCTGTTGGAGGTTTCTATCACAAATGGGTGTTGCATTTTATTACATGCTTTTTCTGCATCTATTGATAAGATCATGTGGTTTTAATCATTTTGTTTATGTGGTGCATCACATTAACTGATTTGCAAATATTGTTTTATACCAACCTGGCATCCCAGGAATAAATCCCACTTGATCACAGTGTCTGATCTTTTTAATATACATCTGGATCTGGTTTGCTAATATTTTGTTGAGGGTTTTTATATCTATCATTGGCCTATAACTTTCTTTTTTTGCAGTGCCTTTATCTGGTTTTAGAATTAGTAATGCTAGTTTCATAAAATGAGCGTGGGAATCTTCCCTCCCCTTATCAAACAATTCAATATATTCACTGATTGCCACACAAGAGGTTCTAGAAAGTATTCTAAAACCTGAGAGAAGGCAGTGTTCCCCTCTAGCTGTGAGAAGGCTTCACTGTGGTGGCATCTAAATTTCTAATTGTTTTTGAGTGTCGTAGGAATTCAATAATCAAGCATGAACAGAAAAGTACAAAAGTTTTCCCATTCTAGTAAACATCTCAAATCGGCTGAAACATAGAGTAAATGCAAGAAAATCTGGGAAAAAAAGTGAAGAGCCTGAATCCAAATTAAAGGTATTGAGTTTTGTTACTTCAGTAACCAAAAGGGATCAATAGGATCATTAACAGTATTTTCCATGTTCTAAGCTCCCCCTAAAAGTAAAAATCTAACAATAACTGCATTAAAGTTTTTCTGCCCTCCAATGTGGATGAAACCCCAATTCTTTAACATAGCGTACAATGTCCTTTGCAATCTGGCTCCAAACTATATTTTTACCTCCCTAACAGCTATTCTTCCAACTACAATAAAAGTTATCAAAATTCCTTATAGTACATACCATGCCCTTTTATGTCTGCCTATTATTTTTACATTTGATCTATATCCCTTATCTGAAATGTCCTTCCCTAAGTGGATAATCCCTATTTATCCGTCAAGAATCAGTCTAAAAGATACTTTTCCTATAAAGTCTGTCCTATCTGCCTCAAAAAACAAACAAACAAACAAACAAAAAAACAAAAAAAATTATGGCTCCTTCTGTATACATTGGTTATAGCATTTACCACATCATGTATTATATATGTTCATATATCTCTACTGAAATTGTCATCAATTTTGTAATTTTAGAATGTAGCAAGCCATCAACAGGCAGTGTGTCCTCACACTTTCTCTGAACAAAGATTGGTCTGGTAATACAATGAATCATCATTTGAAGGGGAAAAAATAAAGAGAAACAAGAATAAACAGGAGACAATTAAAACTTTAGGTAGGATGATGTCACTGTGAGGAAAAACAAAAGTGTCTTGAGAAGCCCAACTAACAGAAAAAATCTATCTGATTTGTCAACAGACTGGATAAGGGAGAGGAAATGGAGCTTAGCAAGGCCTTATAACTGAGATGTTGAGCTTGATTGTCATAATAATGATGGAAGTAAATAGAAATAGTGGAATACTCTAAGTGAAAAATAAAATAATGGCCTTATACATACATGCTAGGTTGGAGAAACCAGCAAACGTTCAGACAGAAAAGCCTAATAATTAAAAATGTGAAAATGGTTGAGTTAGAAATATTAACTTAAAAGGCAATACAGTCCAAATAGATTTTTAAGGAAGAAAATATAAAAGGAAGGGCTAAAAGTTAACCTTAAGGATTTGTAAATTTAGACAGCAGAAGGAAGAAAAGTTAGCAAAGTTATGACCAGAAGGTAGAAAGGGTAGGAAGAAAGCCAGGCCAGTGCAATAGCATGGGAGTTAAAGAAAGAAGAGTACCTACCAGGCACTTGAAATTGGTTAAGAGGACTAATGGTTTTTAAGAGGGCCATTCCAAAGAGTGATTGACATATGAAGAAAATTTCAACAACTTACATGGAGATCCAAGATAGCAGAGGAGTAAGTGGAAGCTACACTAACCTCCTGCCAGGACTCTTTTAGAATTATCAATAAATTGTAGAGAAATCATCCTGAACACTAGTTGAAAAGAAGCCTTATAACCACAGACAGACAGAAGAAACCACTTCACCACAATGGGACTGGTAGGAAGTGTGAAGGAGGCTTGAGAGGACTGGCTGGGCTCTCAGGGCTGGCTAGGCTCCCATAAAAAGACAGCTGAAGTTCGAAGGGATAGTTCAGCAACCTGGGAATTTCCCCCGAGAAGTGTGGAGTCTAAATCCCCAGCTGGGGTCCCCAGCTGGGCTCCCCAGCCTATGCACCAAGTAGGGAAAGGACCCCAAGTAACATCCAGGTGTGAAAAGCAGCTAGATTTCTGTCTGCCAGGGAGAGCTGGCTAGAGATGCAGTGAGCCTCTTAAGGGCCAACATACAAAATTTCGTTTGCAGCCACTTACCCTGGGATTTGGCAAAGGGAGGGCAGAGTGGACTACAGACACTGGAGGAGAATCCGTAGTTGGTAGCTCTGGAGAAGGAATAGTTGCCAGGTTCCCTATGCTGAGTCATTCCCCATATTGCAGGAGCCTTATGTCCTCCTGCAGAGCACTTCTCTCTGAATGACATCAGCCTGAGGGAAAGCAAAAGTCCCAGCCACAGGAGTTACTCTAACCCATCGTATGGTGCTTAAGCCTGGATATTCATTATGGCTTGATTATATTAACAACTGATCAGTTTAATGGCTGACTAGTTTACCAACTAAGGCAGAAAATACAAAGACACAGTCAAAGGGGGAAGACAAAGAAAGAGACCCCAAATTCTCAAGAACTAGATGAAATGAAGGCAAGTAATTTACCAGAGAATTTAATGATTATAAGGATACTCATCAGCATGAAAAACTACATAGAAACCATAAAAAAGGACCAGTCAGAAATAAAGAATGAACCTAAAAATAGTAAAATAAAAATTAAAAAACAAAAAAAAACTAAGCAAACCAGAATAGGATCAGAAACATAGGTGTGGGAATCATTGGGAGGGTCATCAGCTGGGAAGGGGAAGAAGTGAAAGGGGAAATGGTGCAGGAATTAAGAAACATAATTGGTGGGTACAAGATAAAGAGAAAAGTTAAGAATAATAGAAGAATGGATGAAATCAGAGAACTTACATGCACAAACCATGGACATGAACTAAAATGGGGGTAGGACTGTGGGAGGAAATGAAGGTTCTGGGTGGAGGGGCGCAAGGGAAAAGAATTTGGGACAACAGCATAATCAAACTTTAAAAAAGAAAGAATGAATGATTTGAGATAAATAATACATTGAGAGGAATAATCTATAGATTACATGAAGCAGAGGATAGAATCAAGTGTTTTAGAAGGTAGAAAAAACGCCCAGGCAGAGAAACAAAAGGGAATTTTTTTTTTTTTTTTTTTAATGAGGAGAGCTTAAGAAACATTTTAGACAACATGAAGTGTGCAACATCCACATCATGAGAATACCAGAAAGAGAAGAGAGCAAGCAAGAGATCAAGAACCTATCTGAAGAAATAATGACTGAAAACTTCCCCAATCTGGAGAAGGAAAAAGGCACACAACTCCAAGAAGCTCAGAGAGTCCCATACAAGTTGGACCCAAAGAGGCCTACACCAAGACATTCATAATTAAAAATGATAAGGCTTAAGAAACAAGAAAAGAATCCTAAAAGCCCCAAGAGAAACAGCAGGTAGTTACCTACAAGGGAGCACCAATTAGACTAGCATCTGATTATTCAGCAGAAACATTTCAGGCTAGAAGGGAGTGGTGTCAAATATTCAAGGTGATGAAGAGCAAGGGTCTATAACCAAGGCTATTTAACCCAGCAAGGATATCATTTAAAATTGCAAGAGAAAGAGGGAGCTCCCCAAATTAAAAAAGGCTAAATGAGTTTGTTAACACCAAACCAGTAAGTACTGCAACAAATGTTAAAGGGCTTGCCTTAAGAAGAATTTTTTTTTAAAAAAGGAAAACTCTAAGAATAAAATGGCACTAAAATTGTATCTATCAATAATCACCTTAAATGTAAATGGCTTAAATGTTCCAACCAAGAGACATATCAGGTAGCTGAATGGATAAGAAAACAAGACTTATATAATATGCTGCCTCCCAGGACCCATCTCAGATCAATACACACAGACTAAAGGTAAGGGATGGAAAAATGTATTTCACGCAAATGGAAAGGGAAAAAAAGCTGGGATAGCAGTACTTATATCTGACAAAATAAGACTTTAAAACCAAGGCTGTGGCCCTGGCTGGTAGCACAGTGGTTAAGGCGCCGGCCTGCGAACCCAAAGGTTGCAGGTTCGATTCCCCAGCCAGGGCACATAACCAGGTTGCAAACCAGGTCTCCAATCAGGTCTGTGACTGGAGGCAGGTGAAACACAACCATACATTGATGTCTCTCTCCCTCTCTCCCTCTCTGCCTCTCTCCCTTCCCCTCTTTCTAAAAATAATGAAATAAAATCTTTAAAAAAAAAAAAAACCAAGGCTGTAGTAAGAGACAAAGAAGGACACTACATAATAATAAACGGAACAATCCAACTAGAGGATATATAACCCTAGTAAACATTTACTCACCCAACATAGGAG
This sequence comes from Noctilio leporinus, assembly GCA_004026585.1. Taxonomy (NCBI): domain Eukaryota; kingdom Metazoa; phylum Chordata; class Mammalia; order Chiroptera; family Noctilionidae; genus Noctilio; species Noctilio leporinus. The sequence continues at coordinate 104,143 of PVIW01001078.1, read as the reverse complement.
CACCTAAATATGTGAAACAAACCTTGGTCGACGTAAAGGGAGAAAGCAACAGAAATACAGTTATAGTCAAAGATTTTAACACCCCATTGACTTCAATGAACAGATATTTCAGACAGAAAATCAACAAGGAGAGAGCATCCTTAAACACACAAGATCAAGTGGATTTAATTTATATCTTCAGAGCACTTCAACCCTAAAGCAACAGAAGATACATATTTTTCAAGTGCACATGGAACGTTTTCTAGGATAGACCACATCTTAGGACACAAAACAAGTCTCAATAAATTTAGGAGGACTGAAATCATATCAAGTATCTTCTCTGACCACAATACTATGAAACTAGAAGTCAATCACAAGAATAACACTGAAAAACACACAGAGACATGGAACTTAAGTAACATGTTGGTAAACAATGAATGAGTCAACAAGATCAAGGAAGAAATAAAAATATACCTTGAAACAAATGAAAACGTGGACACATCTGAGGGACACTGGGAAAGCAATCCTAAGAGGGGAAACTCATTGTATTACAGTCCTACACCAAAAAAAAAAAAAACAAGAAAAAGCTCAAATAAAGAACCTAACGGAACTTGAAAGAGACCAACAAACCTCAAAGTGAGAAGGAAAGAAATGATAAAGATCAAAGCAAAAATAAATAAAATAGAATCTAAAAAATAACAATCAAGAAGATCAATGAATCCGAGAGCTGATTCTTTGAAAAGATAAACAAGATTGATAAACCTTTAACCAGACTCATCAAGAAAAAAAGAGAAAAGGACCCAAATAAATCAAATCAGAAGTGAAAGAAGAGAAATAACTGACACAGATGAAATACAAAAGATTGTAGGAAAATATAATGAACAACTATGTATGCCAATAAACTGAACAGCCTTGATGAAATGGATAAATTCCTAGATACATACAATCTTCCAAAACTAAATCAGGAAAAATCGGAGAATCTAAATAAGACAGAGTAACATCTACGTAAATTAAAGCAGTAATCAAAATAACTTTCAACAAACACCCTGGACCAGATGGCTTCACAGGTGAATTTTACCAAACATTCCAAGAAGAACTAACACCTCTCCTCAAACTATTTCATAAAATTCAAGAACAGTGACAACTCCCAAATTCATTGTACGGGGCCAGCATTATCCTAATTTCAAACCAGATAAAGACATTACAAAGAAAGAAAGTTATAGGCCAATATCCCTTATGAACAAAGACAATACAAATGCCATCAAAAAGATCATACACCATGAACACGTGGGATTTATTCCAAGAATGCAAAGTTGGTACAACATTCGCAAATCAATAAATATGACTCACCATGTAAACAAAGTGAAGGATAAAAACCACATGATCATATCAATATATGCAGAAAAAGCTTTTGATAAAATCCAGCACCCATTTATGATAAAAAATCTCAGCAAAGTGGGCATAGAGGGAACATAATAAGGGCCATATATGAGAAACCTACTGCCAACATCATACTCAAAAGGCAAAAACTACAAACATTCCCCTTAAAATTGGGAACAAGATCTTATTCAACACAGTACTGGAAGTCCACTCCATAGTGATCAGAGAAGAAATAACAGGCATCTAAATTGGAAAAAAAAAAAAAGTAAAACAATCATTGTTTGCATATGGCATGATACTATATATACATAGAAAGCCCTGAAGATTCCACCAAGAAACTACTAGAACTGATAAATGAATCAAGCAAAGTAGCAGGACACAAAATTAATATCCAGAAATCAGTTGCATTTTTATATACCAATAATGAAAAGGAAAATTAAGAAAACATCCCATTCACAATTGCTACAAAAATTAAAAAAAAAAAAAAAAAAAAAAAAAAAAAAAAAAAAAAAAAAAAAAAAAAAAAAAAAAAAAAAAAAAAAAAAAAAAAAAAAAAAAAAAAAAAAAAAAAAAAAAAAAAAAAAAAAAAAAAAAAAAAAAAAAAAAAAAAAAAAAAAAAAAAAAAAAAAAAAAAAAAAAAAAAAAAACCTAGAAATATACCTAACCAAAGATGTAAAAGATCTGTACTCAGAGATTATAAAACACTGAAAAAAGAAACTGAAGAAGATACAAGTAAGTAGAAGCACATACTGGGTTCATGAATAGGAAGAATTAACATCATTAAAATGTCCATACTACCCAAATCAATCTGTAGGGTCAACACAATTCCTATCAAGATTCCAATGACATATTACATAGAACTAGAATAAACATTTTTTAAATGTTTATGGATCCACAAAAAGCCCCACAGAGCAACAGTGATCCTGAGAAAGAAGAACAAAGTTGGAAGACTCATGCTGCCTAATATCAAACTATACTATAAGGGCATAGTAATCAAAACAGCATGGTACAGGCATAAAAACACACACACAGATAAATGGAAAGCCCAGAAATAGACCCACAGCTTTACAGCCAATGGATATTTGACAAAAGAAGCAAGCTCATACAGTGGGCTAAAGATATAGGGTGTGCACAATAAACTGGCAAAACTTTAATAAAATAAACAACCTACCACAGAAGTGTTGTATTTTGAAATAAATTTATTCTTATATGTAACTACATAAACATAGTCATTATTTTTTTGTTAAAAAAAGTCTCCATTTGCTGCAATAATAGACTCGATCCAACTTCAGAATCTTGACCACACTTTAACTTTTCTTTATCCATGGACATCATCATGTTTTCAATCTTAACTTTAACAGCCTCTTTATTTGAATGACCTTGTTTATTAACTTCTCTCTCACAAATGCTGCATACATAATAAATCTAAAGGATTTGCACCTGGTGAACTAAGCAGCCAGATTTCCTTGGACCAGATTTCAGGAACATTGACACTGAGAAATTCCTGCACCTTTTTGGCATTATGTGCTGGTGCATCATCTTGTTGGAAGATAAAATGGCATCCCTTTGGAAGTTGCTTCATCCAAGGTACAACTACTTCTCTCAAAACATCAAGGTAAACATCAGCAGTCACCTTCAAGCCTTGTAGAAACAAAAATATGGCGTCATGATATCTCCTTCATTGCTGACAACACCTAACACCACCACTGTGGCAGGAAATTTCATTCTCATGACAATTGGGACTCCATTCTTAGTCCCATAGAGCCACCCAGTTGTTTCTTCTGTTGACTATTTGGTTCTGTTGAGAATTCTTTTCATCAGAGAAGAAAAGCAGAGGGTTTTTTCCTTCAGGACTTTTCAATTTTGTTAGCAGTTTCCTTGCTTTTTCAAAACGCCTTTCCTTTGTCTGCTGTGATAAACTGGCCTCATCTAAGAACATATAATCTGTATCTGATATCTTCAGCAATAATCTTGCGAACCATTGCGTCCAACATACGCAGTTCTCTTGCTATGGAGCACATTGACTTTCCTGCATCTTCATTGATGATCTGGATTCTGCGTACAACATACGGACTTGTGTGATCCTTGCATGCCTTATACATTTTCCTTGTTGTTGTGGCAACATCAGGATCAGCATCATGCACCTTCCACATTGTAAACCGTACATACATAAAGGGATGTTATTAAAGTCTGCAATCTCCTTACCAGTTTGACCTGCATGCAATTCAGAAATTACAGTTGCTCGAACACTGTATTCCTTAACATGATGGTTGCTCTCAGAATTGAATACTTTACATCTGAAACAATGATGTTAAATCATAACCTCAGAAACAGTTTTTCAAAATTAATAAGAAGCATGTGAAACAAGGAGATGCAAAGTTATTGCCACTTTATCGCACACATCCTGTAGTTTATTCAATAAATGGTAATGGAAAAATTGGACAGATAAGTGCAGAAAATGAAACTAGACCACCTTCTTCCACCACACACAAGAATAAATTCAAAATGGATCAAAGACTTAAATGTTAGACCCCAAACCATAAAAATTGTAGAAGAAAACATATGCAGCAGTATCTCAGACAGTGATCGTAACAATTTTTTATTCGAAACAAAAGAGAAAATAAACAAGTGAGGCTACACAGCAAAGGAAATCATCAGCAAAATAAAAAGGCAACCCACAGAATGGGAGTACATATTCAATAATACACCTGATAAGGGGTTAATATAAAAAAATCTGTTAAAAACTTGCAAAACTCAACACCAAAACAAACAAACAAAAAACCAACCCAATTAAAAAATGGCCAAAGGACCTAAATAGACACTTCTCCAAAAGGGCATATATATGGCCAATAGATATACAAAAGATACTCAACACCACTAATCATCAGAGAAATGCAAATTAAAACCACAATGAGATAGCATCTCACACCTGTCAGAATAGCTATTATGAATAGATCAACAAACAAGTGTTGGCAAGGACATGGAGATAAGGGAGCCTTTTTGTACTGTTGGAGGGAATGCAGATTGGTGCAGCCACTGTGGAAAGCAGTAGAGATAACTCAAAAAATTAAAAATGGAGCTGCCTTTTGACTCAGCAATCCTGTTTCTGGGAATACATCTGAACAAATCCAAAATACTAATTTAGAAGAATATATTCTTATGCATCCCTAAGTTCACTGCAGCATTATTTACAATTTACAGTTATGGAAACAGCCCAAATGTCCACCAGTAGATGAGTGGGTAAAACAACTATGGGACATTTACCCAATAGAATACTACTCAGCCATAAAAAAGAAAAATTTACCCTTTGCAAGCATATGGATGAACCTGGAGAACATTATGCTAAGTGAAATAAGTTGATTAGAGAAAGACAAATACAGTATGATTTCACTCACATGTGTAATCTAATGAACAAACTGAACTAACTAGGAAAATAGCGACAGACTCATAGATGGAAAGCAGAATGACAGCTAAGGTGGGGGGCAGAATAGAGAGACTGAGCAAAAAAGGAAAAAGGATTCATGGACATGGGCAACAGTACGGTAACTAGGGGGAAGGGAGTATAAAGGGACTAAATGGTAATGGAAAAAATATAATAAAGATTAAATTTTTTTAAATATAGCCCTGGCTGGTGGCTCAGTGGGTAGGCACCAGCCTGGGAACCCAAAAGTTGCTGGTTCAATTCCCAGTCAGGGCACATAACCAGGTTGCAAGCCAGGTCTCCAGCCAGGTCCATAGCTGGGGGCAGTTGAAAGGCAACCATACATTGATGCTTCTCTCCCTTTCTTCCTCCTTCCCTGCTCTTCTCTCTAAAAATACTGAATAAAATTTTTAAAACAAAATACATGCACATGCTTTTAAGAAGCAGGAAATGTCAATAAGGAAAAAAATATTGATAACTCAAGAGGACAATTCATAGAGCAAGATTCTGGAGAAGGAATCATCAAAAAAGATGAGCAGATGATCTGTGACATCTTTCAATGGACGATAGCTAGTTAGTTCAGCTCATTTAGCCGCCTGGGAAATTCTGTACTAAGATCACCACTTCCTTCCAGGCACAGCTGATTAGATCAACGTTGACATGTGACCCAGCTACCAGGAACAAGGGAGTTCGATAATTCTTCTGCTATTAGCTGAATATACTAGAGGAAGGGGGTGCCTATATTCAACCATTTAGACAGAAGAGCAGAAAATCCTAGTCTGCCTAAGGAAACATAAAGCGGATACCAGCAAGAAGTGATGCTAGCAAGAAACCTAACAGCTTTCTGGTTCTTAGTTCTAATTCCGTCTGAAGGCTAAGTTCCATTCCTGCCCTTAGGTTCTTCGGTGCCCCTGTACTCTTAAATTCTTTTCTACTTTAACCTAGTTCAAATTAATTAATATTTATAACCAAAAGTCCTAATTAACGCACATAATAAAAACCAAGAAATCCTTTTTAAAGTGGTTACAACTCATATAAAATCTGAGGGCAAGAATAGCAAACCAGAATATACATGCTTTCTGAAAATGGCAGGTAGCAGGAAAGAATTAGGAAAGAAAACCAAAATCAAACCAGCAGCCTCATAGTTATGTTGTGACAGTACAAATACTTTGTGAAGACAAAAAAGACAAAATACTATTTGGAAATCAATCCTAATATACGAGAACAAAAGTAGAACCTTTTACTTTAAAAACATAGACTTTTTCAATTTCATTTCAAAATGAGATTACCACTTTGTGAAAACACCAAGACATTCATATAGAAATGCCCAATAATTAAAAATGTGGAAATAATGATTGAAGAGTTAAAGATAGTAACTTAAAAGTTTCCCCCAAAGTGGTGAAAGTTAATATAGGAGATTTACTTTAAAAATGAAGCTAATGATTTTCTTTAAAATTCACCAAAAATGAGATAGACTAGACCTGGCCATGTAGCTCAGTTGGCTGGAGCACCGTCAGATGTGCCAAGATTGTGGTGTTGACTCTGGCTCAGGGCATGTGGGTCAGGGGTTAGGGCAGCCAATGAATGAATACATGGATGGTTGGAACGGCACACCAATGTTTTTCTTTCTCCCCACCATCCTCTCCCTCTACCATCAAAAATTAAATAAATCAATAAATTTTTAATAGTGAGACAGACTTATTAGATGGAGAGGAGCACAGATTAATGGATATGTGATAAGCAAGAATAGTAAGATGTTAATGGTAGAATTTAGGTGGTTGGAATATAACTGTTTATTGTAATATTCAACTGTGCAATATGTTTAAATTTTTTTCAAAAGAATACATTGGGGAAAAAGAAAACTGCTGACACTATAATCCTTAAAGTGCACCACCTCATATACAGGGATTTGCCCAAGCAGGAAGTTTGAGCCATCAAAATAAATGCAGTGTGCACATTATGTACTGATAACAATAAGTGGTTTAAATTGGCCTATCTAAACCAGTTGCCTCAGCTCTTCTCCTCTTCACCTTTGAGATCTAGGCAGGATTAAACACTGTTTCTTAAGCCTCCCTGTGGTCATGTTTTGGTTTCCCCTTAGCAGTGCAAAGTATCTAATTTCCTTTTATCTGAATTTCTAGAAATCTGCTTTCTTAAATTATAAGATATAAATCTGCTCAAACACTAGAACAATCTTTTTTCCTGAGATTCCAATCATTTCCAATTCTTTATTTTTTTGATCAGAATTAAGTCCAAACAAGCAGCTGTCCTTTATTTCTACCTATGTCTACTGACATAAATGATGTATTAAAATACTCTTTGATTCATTAAAATTTTTTAAGGCCCTGGCTGGTAACACAGTAGATAAGGCGCCAGCTTGCAAACCCAAAGGTCACTGGTTTGATTCCCAGCCAGGGCAACATAACAGGTTGCAAGCCAGGCCTCCAGCCAGATTCGTAGCTGGAGGCAGGTGAAAGGCAACCATATATTGATGTCTCTCTCCCTCTCTGCCTTTCTCCCTTCTCCTCTCTCTGAAAAATAATAAATAAAATCTTTTTTTTTAATTTTTTAATGTGCCTTGGAAATTTTTAAGAATTTATAAAAATAAGATCATAACAACCTTCATAACAGAAAAAACAGATACAATTAAATATAATAAGTATAATCCTGGTTAAATTTATAGTGCCTACATATAATAAAATACTTGTTTAGTCACTAAAGATGGTATCACATTAATATTTCTTGACATGGCAAGTTACACAAAAGATGGTGAGTGAAAAATGGTTTAAAGACATCATTACAGCATGACTTTATATAAACACATCATATCTGAAAAATGCCAAGATAGTAGAGCGGGTATCTCTTAATTGGCTTGGATATTGTCTTCATTTTATCTATTATTTTCTTCCACAACAAAAACGTGTAACATCTCATAATAAATTATTTATCCTTCAATTTTTTAATAGTTGTAAAATTACTGCCAGATATTATGCTGCTATCAGAATAAGATTTCTAAAAGCGAGCCAGACATCTGAAGGTTCCCATCATTACTATAGCCAACAGCCATATCAATTTTATAATATATTATACTGTTCATAGTCTCCTACTGTAATTCTTCTGATTTTATTTTCATCCAAATGTTTTTACCCTCAGATTCAAGAATTTTTGCATGACATCTTGACATAGAATGGTCCTCTCCCAACCCTTGTAATCTGTTTTTTTGAAATAAAGTTACCCTTTTATTGTTGTGCCAGTCACCTCCTATACTTCTGTTATAGCACCTAGCACCTTGCAGCAATAGAAGACACATCAGTCTTTTTCGGCAGACCTGTAAATCCCAAAAGGCAAAAATTGATGTGCTAATCCTCCCCAATGCTTAGCACATAGAAAGCTCTGAATAAGTTGCCACCAAACTTTTAGTAGGTGAAGTTTCAAATAGATGGGGTGATGGCAAAAAACGATCTCGCTGTTTTAAATGAATTAAAGGCTCTAGGCCTAGATATTACATGGCATGATACTTAACAGTATGATTTTAGAGTTACTATTCATAATATGAGAAACCTCAGGGAAGAGAAGAGGTAACAGACAATAATTAATGCTTCCTCCTACAATTCAAAAAAAAAAAAAAAAATTCCCCCAACAATAGACCCTGAAGCCTGATATTAAAAATTCAAAGCTCTTCCAGAGGAGTAAGAAAATCAGAAAAGTAACTTCATTTGGGAACAAAAAAGGATAACGAGTTAGGTTCCAATTTATAGCTGTGCTGCCCAACATGGTATCACTAGTCACATAGGCCTAATTAAATTTTAATTAATTAAAATGTAAAATTCAGCTCCTCTATCACACTAGCCATATTCAAGTGCTTAATAGCCACATGTGTTTAGTGGCTACCATATTGGACAGAGCAGATTACAGACCACTTCCATCACCATAGAAAGTTCTGATGGATACCTCTGATTTATCAAATTTGAATTGAGAGCAGAACAGAATTCAAGTGGGTGTCACTTTAATATCTCTGATGCTGGATTCCTGTAAAGTTTAAAGGTCTTTAGAAGACAGGCAAAATCCAACCACATTATCAATCTAAGTGGGAGTTGTAAACTGAATATAACATTAAATAATTCAGATGGTTTGTTTACAAGGGTCTGTAGTGCATGAACATTCCCCCACTTGATGATATAAAGTCACGACATGGCAACTGGAAATAGAATCTGGAGAGTCCCTATGAAGTTGCCAGCAAGAATTTGGCCATCATTATCGCCAAAACTTCCGGTAACTAACTTTAGATATGTTGGCAAAGGCAAATATTACATGCAATACAAAGGTTTCCTCACTAAGTGATAAGATGGTACCCAGAGTTCCAAATCTTACCCAAAAAGCAAAAATCCTTTGCCAGAAAGTGAGCACAGCTTACTAGAAAGGTAACAACCTTTTGTTGTTGTTGTTGTTGTTTTTAAGATTTTATTTATTATTTTTAGAGGAGAAGGGAGAAAGGCAGAGAGGGGGAGAGACATCAATGTATGGTTGCCTTTCACCTGCCTCCAACTACAGACCTGGCTGGAGACCTGGCTTGCAACCTGGTTATGTGCCCTAGCTGGGGAATCGAACCAGCAACCTTTGGGTTTGCTGGCCGGCCTCTTATCCACTGTGCCACCAGCCAGGGCAGTAACAACCTTTAATGAGTAAGTGTACTTCAACCAGAAAGATCCAGAATGAAATATAAAAATGCTTAAGAGAAAAGTATCAAAGCCAGATGTTAATTTTTGTTTTAGAAAGCTAAATAAAAATTGATCTTTTATGTACTTACGAAATTTAAGAGAATCTGGTCTGTAAGAATGACTGACTCTAAACATACTTAAAATGTGTAACTGGGTAATAACTTGAGACATGATTTTAAGCTGAAATCCTATAAATTCAGAAATAACATTTGAACATTGCAAAGACTTTAAGGTCACTGTTTACAAATCTAACAAATGTCAACAGAGATTTATTTTCTCTTTTTTGGTAACATTATAATAGCTTTTTAAATTACTAAAAAAATCCAAAACCATAAAAATGCCATATACTTAACTGACATTTACTATGATTTTTAAGACTCTAAAATTGCATTCTCAAGCAAAATCAGAAAGCAACTGTTTATGTAGTAAGATGCACTTAAGGAAAAACAGAGTGTCTAGAAGTAAACCATCACCCTCAAAACTCTGCTCAGCACCTTCAAATAATGAGAATATGTTCCTGGACAGAAATAATTAAAAATCACCTCATAGGAAAACATGTCACTAGTGCAGAAGGTTTTAAACTGTCAGCCCTCTTAAGTGTCCACATTCTTTAGTACTCTGTAAACCCTTTTCTGTTTTCACTATCTTCAACCCCTCACCTGCCCCTCCTCCACATTTAGTCCATAAGGACAGATTTTGTTCATTACTATATGTTGCATAGTAAGCACCCAAGCATGTATGCATATATGAATGAATAAATGAATGATGATCATGGAGGCAAGAGGCCTCCATGACCTGTAAGGGCCCTACGTTTTTCATTTAACGCACACATCTACCTAAATACAATATGCACTTTCATGCCCCCTTGCTTTGCCATATGCTATTTATTTCCTTTGCCTCCCCATCCAATCGACTAGCCACACTACCACCCATACTTTAAAATTGTCTCCAAATAAGTTACCCTGACCCTCTCATATTCTGACTCAAACTCCAAAACAATTGTACAGAACTAGATTTTAAAACTAACTATACCTAACCCTGAACCAAGACCAGACAGAGCTTTCTACTGTTTGTAACCTATGCCATCAGTGGGTTAGAGCTGCACCTTCTAACAATGGAACAGCCACCCAGGGGACCCCTTCAGCCATGGAAGCCCCATCCATTTATCCCAAAGTGCCTTACAAGTCTTACTATTTTTCTCCAAATACTATAGACCAAGACCCCTAAATCCAACCATAAGAAATACACCTGACCTACCGACTTAGTTCTAAGAGCATAAACCTGCATGTAAACGTACAATCACACACAGTTGCCTACAAGTGAATATACATAAATGTACATGAAGTTGTTTAGAAAACTTAAGTATTAAACCTTATGACAGCTAATACAATACCAAGTGAAGGCAGAGGCCAAGATATGATCCTTGATCCCTCCCATCCTCCACCATTCAGTAAGTCACGGAAAATTTACCTCCTATTATTTTTTTTCAAATAGGTTGCCTATTTCCAGTCGTAGCATTTCTCATTGGAATAACAGTCTTCTAATTAGTCTCCCTGTCTTTGGCCTCAATGTAAACTGCATCTACCATTTGTTGAGGGGCTGTGTAACCAGCATTGCACAAAGCACTTAATCACCTTATATTTTTCAATTCTCACAGCAATAGTACCAAGCAGGAATTACAGTCTTCATTTTCACAGATGGGGTAACAGAAAGAAGCTCTAAGAGGTTAAATGACCTCCCTAAGTCATGCAGCTTCTTCAATTCAGTCCCTAATGAGGCCTTTCCAAAAGGTAAATGTGACATTTTACCTCACTTAAAATCCTGCAACCAAGCCCTGGTTGGTGTGGCTCAGTGCACTGAGTGCTGGCTAACCTGTGAACTGAAAGGTTACCAGTTCAATTCCCAGTCAGGGCACATGCCTGAGTTGTGGTCCCCAGTTGGGGGCGTGCCAGAGGCATTAATATATCTCTTGAACGTCAATGTTTCTCTCCCTCTTTTTCTCCCTCCCTTCCCTTCTCTCTAAAAATTATATATATATATATATAAATATATATATATATAATTTTTTTTTAATCCTACAAACAAGACCTGTCTTCCAGCCCTCATCACTGTTGTTCTCACCCCTCTGTCACACTTGAGTCCCAGAAGTCCCAACATGTCTTAATGCTTTATATGTGAATGCACTTTTTCTGCCAAGAACACTTTTCTCCTTTGGCAGGCTGCTTCCAACACAAACTTCAAGATTTACTTAGACATCCGTATTCTGAAAAGCCTTTGCCCTAACAAATATCCAAAACTGGGTTAAGTGACCATTTGCTATGGTTACCAACTAGTTTCTTATCACACTGTATTGTAACTTTCTGTTACTAAGGCTATTTGTTTCCTAAGAGCAAACACTGCATTCTTAAATCTCTCCTAGTACAGTGAGTATGCAGTAGAGAAAGGACTCAATGAATGTTGAATTAATGAATTCACAAGAAGCAGTACAGCTTAAAAACTTAACCCTCAAACTAATCTGATGTGCTTTCGAATTCTAACCTGCCAGAGTATAACTGCCAAGCTTGCTGCAGCCTTGTAAGTCTTTCATTTGTCTGTAAAATGGGAGAGAACTACTTCATGCACCTACTTCACGGTTTGAAGAGGAGTAAAAGAATAGTAGATTTAGCATAACCTCTGGCACACTGAAAGCATTAAACATTAGCAACATTTTTTTTTTTTCACTCTTCAAGTTTATCCCTACGGACAAAGCCACATCCCAGAAAATTGCTTCTTCTAGCAGCTTCCATCAGAGCTTAAGAATTCTCCGAAAAGTCGCAAGTCAAGATCTTTCAGCTTCTGTTTACACAAGAGCTCAACAGCTAACCACCACACCCTAAAATCACCGGTGAGTATCTCAAGTTTATTGCTGCTTTCCCATCTCTTGGCTTCTTCCCTCCAAGTCGAAGGCCCTGCCCCTAAGCAAGAGGAAACCAGTCAGAGCCTTCCATTTGTCTGCGGGAGTCAGAAGAGATCCGTCATCTAGTACAAACTTGAATCTCCTCCAGAATCAAGGGAACCCCTTCTAGCCAAGATCTTGGCCCCCAATGTATTAACTCAAGATAGAGAGAATTCCTGGCATTAAGAAGTCAAGAAAAAGGGTCCCCTTAAAGGCTTCCCCAGCAAGTGTTCTTCAGGTCTGCTACTCTCAAATAGTGACCCAAATCCACCATTCCATCCCGCCCCCTTCCTGACCGAGTCCAGGGTCTCGTCCACTCTCTCCAAACTAACGGGTCGGTCCTTTCAGGGACTGGGACGCCTTCCGCCCGCCCGCCAGTCACCTCCCTTAACACCTCCAGTTTCCTCCAGCAGGGCGCGGCCTGGTACCTCGCTCTACCGTGCCGCTACTCACCGCTTCTTTGGGATGGTGCCCGACTCCTGCGCGGCGGGGGCGGCCGTGGGCGCCGCTGTGGCAGGAGACGCGGCTCTCCGCGCTTTGCACTCATTAGCACTCAGACCCTCCTGGTGCCGGCCCAGCAGATGGCCCGAGAGAACACGCAGCCTCCGCCCCGCACGGTTCCGATCCGAGTCCCGATCCAGGTCCGCTGCAGAGCCCGAGCCTGCGCTCGCGCCTGTGCAGCCGGCTCCCGCCGCCGCCTCCGCCATGGCTTCCGCCGTATGCTGCCGTCCGGCACCGCTGGGCGCGGGTGAAAGGTCACTCAGAGCGGCGCCCGGCGCGACCATTCGCTGCGGCGTATCCCGGCAGCCACCGCGGCGACTGGGCGGCGGGCGCCTAGCGCCTGGAGGTTTACATCCTCAACTCCCGCCCAACCCGCCAGCTTGCCTCTGCGGTCACGCCTCCGACTGTGCGCACCTGCTCCGCAGGTGAGTTTGAACTGCCCCCGTACTGGCTCAGCCCCTGCAGGGCTAGACCTGGACCCAAACCACAGACGCCCGCAACTTGTACTACCTACCCTAGGTCGTGTTCTCAGTGTGGCCTGGGCCTCCGGAGTGGCGTTGCAGTAAGAGGCGTGGGCGGTGCTGCTAGACCTGACCACGCCAAAGGCATCCTTTTATCTGAAGAAGCTTAATACTGTCTCACCTCTGCCCTCAAAACTGATTCGTTGTGTATAGCCGTTATAGCTCTCATTTTCTCATTGCCTACTTCGTACCTCCCACTGTGCTCGAGGCCAGATCTCAAGTAGGTAATCCGCTTTTACAGGTGAAAAAACTGAACCACGGAGCCTCGAACTCGCCCAAGATCAGCCCCATAGCTAATAAATGCTAAAGCTGAGTTGCAAGTTAGGTTCTCTTTCCGTTCTTGACAGGCAGTGTTTTAAGCTACCAATCAATTTATTCAATACTATTTCTAAGATTTCTTGCTTATCTACAAATTGACTTCATTTCTGGAGAATGGCACTTGGTGAAATTAAGAGGACCTCATAGGACAGTGCTCCATAGCCGTTTTCAGCAGCGGGTTAGATTGCGGACCTAACCATCAGAAGAAATTAAGTTCCTTTTTGCATAATGCATGATTCAAATACATGTTGAGAAAGTAAGGGAAAGTGTTGCCACAAGGACTCCAAGCCCAATGAAGTCCCTCCTTTCTAAACAGCCACCTTCTTTCTAGCACTGGCTCTTGTGAAAAAGTTAAGACGTCTGAGGAATTATATGACTAATACAAAAGAACTCCGAAGTACTGTAAACCATTCAGGTAATAAGACTGCTTGATTTGTATGCCAGATGTTAAGAGATTAACCATTAAATATACAATCTAGCTCTAGAATTAAAGATCCCAACTCCTGTTTAGCTGCTGCTTCTAGTCATTGTACTTTTTCTAGAGGAAGCCATTGGGCTGAAGAAAAAGGACAGGAGGACAAGTAAATTGCTAAGGAGAAAGGCTCCTCAAGTTCAAGGGTTCAGTAACTAGTCATCGAGTTTCTCAAAACCCTCTACAGATATTACTAGAACAGCATTAAAACGCCAACTAGCATCTTTGCTTACGATCATGTAAATTAGTATATTTCTTGCCAAAATGCTCTATGAGCAATATAGAATCTTTTGAGACAGGTCTGTTCATTTTTGCTTGAGTCCCAGAGAGCTCAATCTAACACCACTGGCCTGCTTTAAATATGAACATAGTTAACTGACTTCCTCAGGCTTGTCCAAACTGAGATGTGGGCAAGCTTCCTACCAATTTTCAGGAAATAAATTTATAAATTTTGCAGATATCAACAGGATAACAAAAGTCCTTTTCTCCTGGGTGAGGAAAAGCTTGATGTAAACCAAAATTATGTGCCAGTGGAAAAACTACTGATTTGTATTTCAAGTATGTGTAAAGTGGTAAAAAACATATAGGTAGTAAAAGCATGTGGTTAAGCCTATTATGTACCTAACCCATTACTTTATGTGATGAGGTTTAAAAGTATTTATGCTGCTTTTTTACCTATGTGGTATGATCAGGCTAATTAGGAATTAAAATACGCCCTGGCTGGTAGCACAATGGTTAAGGCTCCGGCCTGCGAACCCAAAGGTCGCAGGTTCGATTCCCTAGCCAGGGCACATAACCAGGTTGCAAACCAGGTCTCCAGTCAGGTCTGTGGTTGGAGGCAGGTGAAACGCAACCATGCGTTGAAAAAGAAAAAAAAAGGAATTAAAATACATATGTGGGGAAAACCTATGATGTTATTGGGTGGAATAAGTTTGATGCAACTGACCTGGTTGATGGGTGTCCTGCCCCTTCTAGCAAGAGCAGTGTCAAAGCAGAATGCCCTGCAATTTACTTCATGCTACTTAAGAGGAACAAATGGTTCACTTGAAGCATGGTCCTTTAAGAGCTTATGATTCCCACAAAAAGCAAAATGTCAGTGAATATTATATTCAGGAGGACCTAACAACAAACCTATTGCTACTAAGTCCTGTGAACACTTGGCCCTTGATCACCTGGACCCCAACAAAGAGTTGGCCACAGGCACAGAAACAAGGGATGCACCAATAACATGTGGAATTTTGAATGAAGTAACCTTTATTTCCATTTATGATATTTCTTTCTTCTAATGTGAAGCACAAAAAGTCTAGGATATATGATAACTCTTAAAATATGCACTAATTTTTTTTACTACACTGATTTTTATTACTCATCTTCAGAGCTGATGAGTGATCTAAGAATAAAGGAATTCTTGCATTTCCACACATATTTTATTATAAAATATAACAGAGAAAAGTGAAACAAAGCATAAATGATCACAGATCAAACACCCATGTAATATCCATTTACATGGAGAAATATAGCACTGCCAGCACCCTGCTAGTTGCTTTGTGTCCTCTCAATCACTTAATCCTCCCTACCCTGTAAAGGTAACCACTGTCCGGAGTTTTATGATATGCATTTTCTTATTTTTTTAAGGTTTCAACAATTAAGCATGCATTGCTTATTTGTTTGTTTTTACTTACATAAATGGGATCATGAAGTATGTTCTTTTCTGTCTGGTTTCTTTCACTCAACATTATGTATATGAGATTCATCCATATTGTTGCATGTAGTTGTAGGACATTCATTTTCTTTTCTGTATAGTATTCCATTGACTGCATATGCATATACCAGGGTTTATCTGTTCTATGATTAATGGACATTCGAGTTATTTCCATTTTGTGGATGAAGTTGCTATGAATACTTTTGCATATGTCTCTAGGCAGACGTATGGGTTAAATTTTATTGAGTACCCACTTTAAGAGTGAAACTGCTAGGTTATAGAATATGTATATGTTTAACAAATAATGAAATGAGAAACTGTTTTCCAAAAGGATTGTACAAAACCTACAATCTAAGCATCATATGAGAGTTTCCTTCACTCCAAAATGTATTATTCTCAGTCTAGTAGTTTTAGCTATTATACTTACATACTCTTATCTTCATATGGATTTAATTTGCATTTCCCTGATTACTTGAGATCAAGTACCCTTTTTGCATGTTTATTGGTCATTTGTATATCATTATTTGTGAATGGGTGATGAAGATAAATCTATACTAACTTCTGGAAGCCTTATTGTTTTTCCTTTCACATTTATACCTACAGCTTATATGGAAATAACTTTCTTATGGTGTGTCATATTTCTTTTTTTACTCCATATAAGTATCCAGTTGTCCGATTCCCCAGCCAGGGCACATAACCAGGTTGCAAACCAGGTCTCCAGTCAGGTCTGTGGCTGGAGGCAGGTGAAATGCAAGCATACATTGATGTGTCTCTCCCGCTCTGCCTCTCTCCATTCCCCTCTTTCTAAAAAAATAATGAAATAAACTCTTTAAAAAAAAAAAAAAAGTATCCAGTTTTCTCAGCACTATCTATTAAAAAGATCTTAGTCTACATTGCCACCTTTGTCATAAATAATGTCCATATAGCAATAGTCTATTTCTGGGCCTTATTCTATTCCATTGGTCTCCTTATTTACCTTATGCCAGTAAAACACTGTCTTAACTATTGTATTCATATTCCTTTAGATTTTCTACATACAATTTTATCATTTGTGAATAATTGATTTCTTTCTTCACAACCCTTGTACATCTTTTTCTTCCTTTACAGACCTGTACTTTTTTCTCTTGTCTTATTTAGCTGACTAGGACCTCCAGTACAGTGCTGAAGAGAAGTTGCAATGATGACACCCTTACTTTGTTCCTGATTTCAAAGGGAAATTTCTCAACATTTCACCGTTGTTTAATGTGGGTTGCTTTTTTAAAAAAATTTTTTAAAAATTTTTAAATTGCTATTTAAAAAAAATAATAAACCTTATAGAACATAAACACCCCTATGTTTATTGCAACATTACTTACAATCGCCAAGATACAGAAGCAGCCCAAGTGTCCATCAGTAGATGAATGGATGAAATAACTATGGGACATTTACACAATGGAATACTATTTCGCAGCAAAAAGAAGAAAAAACTTTTACTCTTTGCCACAGCATGGAATGACCTGGAGAACAGTATGCTAAGTGAAGTAAGTCAGTCAGAGAAAGACAAATATCATGATTTCACTCATCTGGGGAATCTAATGAACAAACTGAACTAGCAAACAAAATAGAGACAGACAGAAATAGCTGGCTGACAGCTCTGAGGCATGGGGCTTAGGGGGTGGAAGGATGGAGCAAAAAGGAAAAAGGACTCATGGACAACCATGTTGTGATTGCAGGGGGAGGAGGTATAAGGAGGATAATGATAATAAAAATAAAACTTTAAAATTTTAATGAAATAAACTTTATAGCAGATTAAGCAACTGCCCTTCAAATCCTAGTTTGCTAAGGGTTTTTATCATAAATTGATTTTGAGTTTTATCAGATGTTTTTTCATGCATCTTATGAGATAGTTTTATATTTTTTGCCTTTATTTTGTTAGTATGGTAAATTATATATATTGATTTTCCCTTGTTCAACCAACCTTGCAATGCTGTCATAAACCCAACCTGGTAAGAATATGTTGGCCTTTTTATATAATACCAAATATAATGTATTAAATTTTTGTTTAAAAGTCCGTGTCTATGTTTACAAGTAAATTTGCTCTATTATTTTTCTTTTCAAATAGGAACATGTCAGGTTTTGCTGGCCTCATGAAACAAGCTAGTGAAGACTTTTGTTTTCCAGTTTTAGGATTATTTTATACAAGATTATTATTTCTTCCTTAAATGTTTGTTAGAAATCACCAAAGAAACAGTTTGAACCTCAAAAATTTTTATAGAAAGGTTTTTATTTACAGATTAGTTTAATGTTATTCAGATTTTCTACTTCAGTTTTTGACAATTTTTCTAACATTACTTCATTTACATTTTCAAATTTATTGACAACATTTTTCATAATATATTGTCATTTTAATGTCTACAGGATCTGTACTGTGTCCCATTTTCCATTCCCAACATTGGTTCTCTCTCTCTCTCTTTCAGCAGTTTGCCAGGCATTAATTTTATTACTTTTTAAAAGAACCAGCTTTTGACTTTGTTGATCCTATTATATGTATACTTTCTTTTTTTATTAGTTTCTGCTAATAAAATACTTGTCATTTCCTATCTGCTACCATTTTTTCCCAATTTCTTAACATGAATGCTTAGCTCATTGATTTCTCAGACTTTATTGTGTATGTCTATTTTCTGATACATGTGTTTAGGGCTAGAAATGTCTCTCTGAGCAATTAATTAATTAATTAATTAAGTTTTAGTAATAGTATTTTCATTATTGTTCAGTCTCAAGTAGTATCCATTTGTATTTGAAAAAAATAAGTATTCTCTCTAGTTTTGAGGTAGTGTTACCCACATACAAGTTTGACCTAGTGGTTGCTTTGTTCAAGTTTTTTATATTCTAACTAGTATTTTGTCTACTTATTTTATCAGGTATTGGAGTATAATAAAATCTCCAACTATTATTATGGACTTATTTACTTTTCCTGTACTGCTAATTTTTTATGTACTTTAAAGCTGTATTAGATATTGTGAAATTATTGTTTTATGTATATTATATAGTTACTAAATATTCCTCTTTGTAACAATGATTTTTGTCTTAAAGTTTAAACCAGCTGTGTGTGTGTGTGTGTACGTCTGTCTCTGTCTGTCTTATGATCCTATCCTATAACTTTTACTTTTTCTTTACCTATGAATTTTAAACATGTTTCTTATAAACAGCATTTAGGTGTTTTCTTTTAAGCAGTTTGAGCATAAAATCCTAAATCCATTTAGCCCATTAAATTTAATTGATTTACTGACGTATCTGGCTAAGAGCACTAGTTTCATTTCCAGACAGACTTGAGTTTGAATATTGGCACTGACAATGATATTGTCTTGAGTTTGTCTCAGTAATACCTCTGGGCTTGGCTCCTTGTCTATAAAATTGGGATAGTAATGACTATTTCTAAGGTGTATTAAAGGTTAATGAGCAAGAATACAGTAATGTAAGAATAAGTCTGATGTAAGGAAGATAGTCTTCCTTGAAAAAATAATCCATATTAGTAGAAAAAGAAATAAGGTTAAATGGATATTAGATGACCAAATCATGGGAACATTGAAAACTTAGTAGAGAAGTGAAAACTTGATCTGCTGGAAGCTGGAAGCTATTATAAGTTCTTGAGCAGGGGATCAGCATGACAAACCTTTAAAGACTACTGTTTCGGAATTCATTCTCAAATGGAAGTCAGCCTATCGGGTACATCTGAGAATTTGTTCACAGTATTAAAAAGAAATTATACCAGCAAATTACGAAGGCCTAAAGAACTCATACAAAAGAAGTTAATATTTTTGAATGATTGGAAACCATTTAATTATGGTTAGCTGTCTGCTTCACTAAAGGGACTTAGCTACCTCAAGAAGTAAAGATGTTTAATGTAAAAGTGGCTAGAAGTGGTTCCATATCATGTTGCAATGGTGTCACAATTACACTAATGTATATACATGGAGTAAGGAACAACCAACTTAATTAGCTAAATCATTGGGATAGAGTGAAAAGTATTTTACATTCCCTTATAGCTCGCTACAAATTTATTAAGCAATCTAAAGTTATTTGTTTCTTGATTATTTCATATTTTAGGTAGGAAAAATTTCTGACAGCCTACCTATCAGATTTATTGCAAAATGATAAATGTGCAAGTATTTTTAACTCAAAGTTGAAAGTCACTTTAAAATAATTATTTTCTTTGGAGCATATAAAACCAAAATTTACTATTTATCAATTAATACTCTAGCATAATAAACTTGTAAGTAATTTTTTTAAAGATTTTATTTCATTATTTTTAGAAAGAGGGGAAGGGAGAGAGGCAGTGAGGGAGAGAGACACCAATGTATGGTTGTGTTTCACCTGCCTCCAGCCACAGACCTGACTGGAGACCTGGTTTGCAACCTGGTAATGTGCCCTGGCTGGGGAATCGAACCTGCGACCTTTGGGTTTGCAGGCTGGCGCCTTATCCACTGTGCTACCAGCCAGGGCGAGTAAATATTTTTTATTTATTATTTCCAGAGAGAAAGGAAGGAAGAGAGGCATAGAGGGAGAGAGACATCAATGTATGGATGCCTTTCACCTGCCTCCAGCCATGGACCTGGCTGGAGACTTGGCTTGCAACCTAGTTATGTGCCCTTGCTGGGAATCGAACCAGCAACCTTTGGGTTCGCAGGCTGGTACCTTATCCACTGTGCTACCAGCCAGGACCACGTAAGTAAACATTTTAAGTTTTAAGTTTTTAAGTGAATTTTTTGGTCTCTTGGATTCCTTTATAATTTTTTAAAAATTGAAACCCTCTGAAGAGCTTTTATGATTCTACTTACCTACCTCTGTATGTACTACATTAGAAATTAAAATCAAGAAGTATTTAAGATATTTCTTGATTAATGTATTTTAAAATAATGATAAACCAATCAATACATTAACATGAATAATATATTTTTATTAAAAACAACTAATTTTCATTAGTTTTGCAAATCTCTTTAATGCCTCTCTGGCTTAATAGAAGACAGCTGGATTCTCATGTCTGCTTTTGAATGCAATCTATCAAAATATCACATGCCATATAACTACTAGAGAACTCCACACACTCATGAGAGAATAAAAGTGAAAAATACAAACAACTTCTTAGTCTTATTTAGAAAATAGTTTTGACTGTGCTAACCTCAAAAAGGGTTTGAGGGATGCCACAAGGGTTTCCAGACATCTTGAGAACTTCTCCAATATATGTCTATAGAGGTCTGCTAAAACAGTTGCTAGAAAAACTCTAGATAACTGGATGCTAAAAAGTAGTTACTGCTATTGCCACAAAGTAATATTCATTGCCACTAAACAAAGCCTGAACTATTTAAGGTATAGTTATTTTAACGCATTCTTTCTGAAATACATATGCATATATTAATTTCATACAATCGCGTTTGTGGTAGCATAGATCAAAGCAGCTTGCCTCCTCACGCAACTACATCAAAATTACAACTAAATTATAAAGCAGTCATGACACACAACCATCATAAATTAAATTGATGATGGAATTAGGGAATTAAAGAAACCACATTCATCCACACTGGTATGATGAGCAGAAACATGGAATGGGCTGGTCCCAAATCCATGTGTTGTGTTATGGAAAAAATTCAGGAGGGATATCTCAAGAGTGAGGAGTCCCAGGCCCCACAGCCCAGAGTTCCAGTGCCAGGGAAAGAAGTCCCATAAATGCTGGCTGCAAAAACCAGTAGGAATTCAGTCAGTGGAAGATACTGCTGGAGTCCCAAGCAGCTCCTCTTAAAGAACCCACACAGAGACTTACTCAAGATTCACTCCCTCTGAGCTTCAGCACTGGGGTAGCTGACTGGCCTGAATAAATCCCTCCCATTGACCTGCTAACAGCAACCAACACTCAACTACAAGAAGAATATGTACTCAGCCCACATGAAGGGTGCACCTTGGGTACCCAGCTTGAGTAATAGGGGAGACTGAGCCACCGGACCCGACAGGATACCTACTGCATTAAGCCATTCTACCAAGATGGAGTCATAGGAGCTCAACCTAATACATAGAAACAAACACAGGCTTCAAAATGAGGAGACAAAGAAATGTGGTCCAAATGAAAGACAGATAAAAACTTAAAAAAAAAAAAAAAAAAATGGAGATAGGCAATCTAACAGATGCATAGTCCAAAACACTGGTTATAATGATGCTCAAGGAACTTTGTGAGGACCTCAACAGCATAAAAAAGGTCCAATTAGAAACAAAGGGTACACTAATTGAAATAAAGAACAATTTACAAAGAAACAACCAAGTGGATCAAGCTGAAAATCAAATCAATGATTGGAACATAAGAAAGCAAAAAACTATCAGATTAAGAAAAAAAACTTTTTTTAATGAGGACAGTGTAAGCAGCCTCTGGGTCAACTTCAGGAGATCCAACATTTGTATCATAGGGGTACCAGAAGAAGAAGAGAAAGAATAAGAAATTGGAAATCCACTTGAAAAAATAGTGGAAGAAAACTTCCCTAATTTGATAAGGGAAATAGACATGCAATTCCAAGAAGTACAGAGTCCCAAACAAGATGGATGCAAAGAGGCCGTCTCCAAGACATATCATAATTAAAATGCCAAATGTTAAAGGTAAAGAGAGAATATTAAAAGCAACAAGAGAAAAATAGTTTGTTATCTACAGGAGTGTTCCCATAAGACCGTCAGCTGATTTCCCAAAAGAAACTTTGCAGACTAGAAGGGGTTGGCAAGAAATACTCAATGCAGGGACTTAGAGTCAAGATTCCTCTACCAAGCAAAAATATCATTTAGAATCAAAGGGCAGATAATGAGCTTCCCAGACAAGAAAAAACTAAAGGAGTTTATCATCACCAAACCATTATTATATGAAATGTTAAAGGGAGTTATTTAAGAAAAAGAAGAGCAAAACTATGAACAACAAAATGGTATAAAATACATATCTATCAACAATTGAATCATAAAAATAAATAAGCAAACAGAACAGAGACAGCATCATGGATATGAAGAGCATTTTTATGGTTGCCAGATGGGAGGAGGGTGTGGGAGAACGGAAGAAGAGGTAGGGGATTAAGAAATACAAAAAGGTAGCTACCAATGGCTATTCTTAGCCATGGGGATGTAAAGTACAGTATAGGAAATGGAGTAGCCAAAGAATTTATACACATGACCCATGCACATGAACAATGATATGGGGATTATTTGAGAGAGTGAGGGGTGCCGGGTGGAGGGTGACAAAGGGGGAAAAACTGGGACAACTGTAATAGCATAATCAATAAAATGTAAGTTTTTAAAAAGAGAGAAAGTGACTCCTACACATTAAAATCAGATCTCCAGCCCTGGCTGGTGTGGCTCAGTGGATTGAGCACTAGCCTGCGAAACCAAGGGGTCGTTGGTTCCATCCCCCGTCAGGGCACATGCCTGAGTTGCAGGCCAGGTCCCCAGTTGGGGGCACATGAGAGGCAACCACACATTGATGTTTCTCTCCTTCTCTTTCTCCCTACCTTCCCCTTTCCAGAAAAATAAGTAAAATATCTTAATTAATTAAATCTCCAAATCCAATTCAGGTATGAATAGAAATCTGCTTCTTACAAATAGAATAGATAAGTTTATGGCACTTTTGTGACATAACATGATTAAGTTACTTTGTTAAATCAGATTCACTCCCATTTTAGGCTTACAAAGTTATGTTTATCATTGCATTTTGGTCAGTGGTAAATAGTTAACAAGGTGTCCTGGAGCCAGTTTAAAGCTACTTTGAATCAGATGTTTAAAATGGCCTATTAACCACCCTTGTAGTACTTCCACTGTACCCCCAAATTGCTACTTAAAGGAGTAGTATCAATTTTTGGAATCTACTTTTTATAACCTTGACTTATTAAATGACTATATTTTCAAGAAAAAAAAAAGATTGTAGCTTTTTCGTGCTTTTTTTTTAACACTCTGTCTCCTTGCTGTGTCTTTCAGACCTATCTTTTTTCTGTGTTTCAACTTGGGTCAATATAATGCAGGGTTAGAGAGGTGAGCAATGGAAATGTTCACAGTCAGTAAAATGAACAATAAAATTGGTCCATGAGCCAATAGACAAAGTCATGGGAAGACAACTAAGGCTAATGCCACGAGATCCCCCTAGGGAAATACACCCCCAAATAGAGCCCTGTGTAGAATCACTGATAGCCAAACAGGAAGGCAGGAATGTGAGGACGGTCATAGGAGGGCAACTAATTTGCTAATTTCTTTTCTTTTTGAAATATGCTCTTTAGGACATTGTGTGACCTTCTAAATATCATTCTTAAAATATATCCTTGATCCAGATTGTTGTAAGCTTATGTGTAAAATAAAGTTGTGTGTGTTAGATAATTTTTCATTTCTGTTTTGAAGGCATTCAAATTATCAGGGACTGTGAGCACATTCATTTCTTATTTTTTTAATGAAATGCCAACGTTACTAATTTAAAAGTAATATTCTGATCTTACATCTGGTGAGGGAGGGGTGGGCAGAGTTGAAATTCACATTACTGAAGCTTAATTATAGTCAGTTCTAACACTTTATTATTATTTTTATTATTTGATAAGCATATGACCTATAAGCAGCTTTTAAACCCAGCTGTTTAATCATAGTTTGAAGAAGTCGCCTGTATAGAGTAGGGTCATAGGATGAACCCCAGGAGAACAGGCAGGAGGCTGGTAGAAGGATGAACATCAAGGAATCTACAGGGAAGCAGTGCACCAGCTGGAAAAACATGACACCAGATGTAATAATAATCAGGGACAGGTCTAGGCCCCATGGCAGCCAGGGGTTCAACAAAAGGGATGAAGATGTTTGAATGAGCAACTTTCTATGATAGTTCTGGGTGGTACTTACAAAGTGCTAGAGGTCAGGAAAATCAGCCTTCAGGGGCACCCACTGGCTTGCCCTTTCGCACTTCAGCTGCAAGTATATTTGTAGTCATAGGAAGCACTATCCCATCATTGTGGGAGTTTATTATAACCAACCCATGGATCTTCCAGCTACTCAACAGATCTTAAAAAGTCAGGAAAAACATTGCAGAAACCCAGAATTCAGAATGTGAAGGCATAAAATCACCATAAAATGTGCGAAAATTCAGTTTTATCTTATAAAAAATTATAAAATATAGGTTGATGACCTGTTATGCAACTTGCCTAAAATAAACTCATATTTCAACTAAGTCACATTTTTTCTTAGAATCAATTGGTAAAAGCATCAAGTAAGCTCCTGCTTCCCAGCTTTGAATATTAGATTGTTACTATCTTGTCTTATGGAAGAATTTGCATCCAAAAAGTCCAATGCGGGTGATGACCAGGCAGCCAGAAAGTTGGAGAATAAATCAAACAAAATTGGCCATGTTAAAGCAGCGTGATGGCTACATGGAGGTTCATACACCCCAATTTTTTTTATGTGTCAAATTTTCCATAATAAAAAGTTTAAGAATTTTATTACTGTTTCAAAACAATCCAGATTATTAAAAATCTAGAAAGGACAGCAAAGTGTAAAGGAAACAATTTTAGTATTTGTGCATGAACTTTCCCATCACTCAAATATCAAATATGCTAATAATGCCACTATAAATGCAAATTTATCAGTGGTCCTAGCAGCCTCAACTAGTTCTTAACTTGAATGCCATGATTTCTCCAGTATGGACTGAAAGTGGTATTTCCCCATGTTTGTGAAAGTGAGGGATGATAAAAACAGCTATAAAACACATTGTGCTACTTAACCATCACAACCAGCAGTTGTGATCATTGTAAGGTCAGGTTAATCACTGTGAGTAAATAGGTACCTTAGTTTGATGTGTTCATCCTCCACGGTTTGGATGAACTTTGCCTGGGAACAAAGGCATCATCAGGTCAATTATTGTCTGCAGTAGCTTTGCAAATTGCTTTGAAAAAGCATTGGTGAGCAATTAAATGCCACCCACAGAAACAGCAAGATAGGTTATTATTTTTTCTTAATTCTTATTTATTTTATTACAGTTGTTCTAATTTTTCCCCCTTTGCCCTCCTTCATCCCACCCCACCGTTGTACCCTGGCTCCCGCACTCCCTCCCCACACCGTTATTCTTCAACTTAACATAAAGCCAGTATTTCACATGTTAATACAGTTGTGCTGTATTGGCTATCTATTGCTGGCTGATAAATACCCCAAAATTTAGCAGCTTAAAACAATAAACATCATCTCACACCATTTCTGAGGTTCAAGAACCCAGGAGAGGCTTAGGTAGCTGATCTTAGCTCGGGAGCTTTAAAATTGCAGTCATCTCAAGGCTTAACTGAATCTGAAAAGCCCCCTTTCAAGTTCACTCATAAGACTGTTCAGCAGTCTCAGTTCCTTACTGCGAATGTCTCACCATAGACTGCTTGAGTTCCTCAGGACAGGGCAGCTGGTTTCCGACAGAAAAAGTGATCAGACAGAGAAAGAAAGAGACAAAGAGGAGAGCAAGCAAATAAGAGAGT
This sequence comes from Noctilio leporinus, assembly GCA_004026585.1. NCBI lineage: Eukaryota > Metazoa > Chordata > Mammalia > Chiroptera > Noctilionidae > Noctilio > Noctilio leporinus. The sequence continues at coordinate 77,718 of PVIW01001078.1, read as the reverse complement.
GCCCAAAATAGCAGCCATAGTCATTTTAGCTTGTCATGGAAGTAACATAGCATTTTCTGCCGTATTCTGTTGGGCATACAGACCAAACCTAGTACATCATGAAAGGGGGACATAAGGATGTAAACACCAGGAGAGGGCGATCATTGGGGACTACTTTGGAGGCTGGCTACTACATGTAGAATAAAAAGGAGAAGTAATGCAAATGTTAGAGATAAGATAAATGAAAATGGATTTGCAAGGGTTATTTATCTTAAGTGAAGTTGAACCCCAATCCATCTGGGATGGTTTTGTTAATAAAGTAAAGAAGGAGTCAAATATTAACTTCCAATCATTTAAAACTTTCAGAATACCTTAACTCTATAAATCTCAGTGTATAAAGGCAGATACCCCACCAAGCACTTAAGCCAAGAGATTACTGAGTTCATCTATCAGAGCTGAAAAGAAGAGCAATAACAGTTGCTGTGAATTCTGTTTCATCCTCACCATTCCCAAACAGGGGTCATGCATGCATCTGCCAAAGCTTAGTTCCTCGTTTCTAGTCCCATTCCTGGTGGACTTTTAATATGATTTTACACAAATGCTATAGTCTGGGTTTTTTGTTGTTGTTGTTGATTTATCATTTTAACCATCCCAACCAAAGAATTGTGGTAGAAGAAAAAAAAGATACAACATATGGTTTTTGTCTTCAACAAAGTTAAAATTTTTATAAATTGATAATCCCTACCTATCCCTAGGTCTCAGTTTATATATACCACATTGAAAATTATGCTACATACCAAATTAAAAATTATGCTACAGTCTCTTTCTTTGTATTCATCAATAATTCAATACTTATATGGTGATTTCTAGCACTAGTATTTTTGAAAAAAATTTTAGGGTTTCCTATAATATTTTCAGAATGCAAATTATCATAGCAAATAATTTAACCCAATTAAGTAATATGTAGATAAACCATTGAAATAATAGATAAATTCCACAGTCCACCAGAGAACCATATTTTTTCAAATGTGGTGTTGATTAGATTATAGTAAGACATCTATTGGCAAGTAAATATCTTCTCAACAATACTTCAGCCCTGGCTGGTATGGCTCAATGGTTTGGGCATTGAGATGTGAACCAAGGGGTCTCCAGTTCAATTCCCAGTCAGGGCACATGCCTGAGTCCCTAGTTGGGGGCATGTGAGAGACAACCATGTTTCTCCCTCTCTTTCCCCTCCCTTCCCTTCTCTCTAAAAAATTTTTTAATTAAAATTAAATAAAATCTTTTTAAAAAATAGACTAACACTCGAAACTAGCTCTAAAATTGTTAAACTGTAAACTAAAGCATGATTACTTAAGTATAGTAGAAAGAAAAGAGAAAGATGAGTAACATTTTTCTCTTTCATAATAGTATCATGAAACAAATAGGCTTTACTTCTTGGTAAAAGAGAGGTAATCATTTTTATAATTGGTTGAATAATAAATTAACTCTCCTTAAGGGAGAGAATTTGATGCATGTGACCATTCATTTTGAGTCTAATAGTCACTATTAATCATCATCTCCTCCCAACCCAGTAGTGCTCTTAATATCCTACAATTCCGAGGTACAGATTCTTTTTTGAGTCCTCTCTTGATGTTATCAGAACATATGGAATTAAATTGTTATTAGGTATTTTCTTCTTGTGAAGATAAATCCATTGGTAACCCTTCAAAGGAGTTGTTTTTTTTTTTTTGGTTTTTGTTTTTTACCACTCTGAAGAATAAAGCACTTATACTACCTCACCCCCACAATTAAAATAAAATATGTGTTACTCTTTAACAGAAAATTCATTCTGGTTCATTTTCTATGTGTTATGTTTATACAGCCAAATTATGTTTCTTTTTTAGGTTCACTGTAGCAGACAGTTTTTCCCAGGGAAAAAGCTGTGTTGATTGTAACAGTAGGTCTAATTCCTTTCTTGTGTGTTTATTTTGTAAGAACTCCCACAGACTAGATTGACCTTAACCATAGATAGAAGTTTATTCTATATGTTTGTGTGTGTATGTGTGTGTGTGTGTGTGAGAGAGAGAGAGAAGTAGGGGGCAACAAGGGTAGGATAGGAAATAAGTCTTGTTTTATACAAACATGTAAGAGGAGCCTCAAATACTCACCAAATAAGAAATGATTAATATCAGAGTCTTTCCTAAGAGCAAATTTTGATAGTCCAGGAGCAGAGATAACACAAGAATATCAGGCACCTAAATGGGAGTTAGAAGAGGTCAGGCAGAACATACCTACACCCAAGATCAGTCTTTTGTCCTATCCATACCTCCCCACAATGACTCCCATAGGAATTAAAATGAATATATGCATATGTTAAAAAAAAAGCTACTTTCATTTTACTCTTATATTTCAGGGAATTGTCCCTGATATCTAGACAAGACTTAATGATTAATTATCTAAGAATAACATAAAGGATGGTTGTCATTTTATAGGGACAAGATGAAATAGATAAATAAGAAATGAGATGTAATTTAAAATGGATCTAATGGTTAACAGAAAAGCATTTTCCAGTTCTACATGTTAAATGGGGATAGAGAAATATATCAAACATACTTTTAAAAAGAGAAGGAAAATGATTACAATTAAACATGTAAAGATAATTTTTTTAATGGTTTCTGGGTAGTAGTTGTTTTATTTACAAATTTATAAAATAGGTACAACAGATGGTCTTGATTCAAAGTAGAATAGAAAGCTAAACTCCTTGGGTCAGAGATGAAAAGGGCTATTTTTTTTTCAAGATTTTATTTATTTTTAGAAAGGGAAAGGGAGAGCAAAAGCTAAGAAGAGAAGCACCAATGTGTGGTTGCTTCTCATGCATCCCCAACTGGGGACTTGGCCAGCGATGCAAGCATGTGCCCTGCCTTGGAATTGAACTGGTGTCTCTTTTGTTCTCAGGCTGGTGCTCAATTGCTAGATATATTTAGCATGAGAAACTAATGGCATACATCTCAATAGTGGAGAAGAAAAATCCCCTGCTTTTACAGAAATAACTTCGAACTGTAAGTCAGGAGACATGGATTGAAGTCAACAAACTACAAGCACATGTTAATAAGGACCTCAAGTAATTAGGAAAATAAAGAGACATTTCAAAGGCAGCTTGGCACTACCTAATAACCCACTTGGACACAGGGAATGAAAATGAGGAAATATAGAACAACTATGAATAGATGGTGATACCATCAAAAACAGTCTGAGAAAACACTAATCTAACTCAGCCATTTTAACAAGTGTGGGCACTATATGTCCATGCATTACTCAACAATCTCTCATTTCAAAGATGGTCATAATATGATTCTATCTTGGCAGGTTTTTTGTACCTTATTGGAATTCCCCCACAAATTAGGAAGCTCTAAAAGTTACTAAATTCTGAAAACAGGATTCCTACTTGGTCTCTGATAAGAAAGCATTACTGTGGTTTTGTCATGCTGGTGTGTTTTGGTCTGGTAGACACCTTTGACTTCATGAATATAATTAAAAGAATAACAGTAGCCAAACCTAAAATTTTGTATGTCACACGTTAGAATAGCACCAACTCAACTACTGTGCTTTCCTTTGTCTTCATAGTTAGAGGTATAGGAATTAAAATTTTATAGTGAAATAAAATTGAAAAGAATATGATAGAGTGATATGAGGTTCATATTTTCAAAGTAAATATTCCGTGTTTAAAACAATTTCCCAAAAGGCCCATTTTCACCATCGCTTTTCTGGAAAACTAACGGGTTCTTACTTATCTGATTTCTAAAACAAAATTATCAAATGCTACCAATGTAACTTGTTCTATGTTAAAAATAGAATTAGGCCCTGGCTGGTGGCACAGTGGATAAGGTGCTGGCCTGGGAACCCAAAGGTCGCTGGTTCGATTCCCCAGCCAGGGCACATAACAAGGCTGCAAGCCAGGTCTCCAGTCAGGTCTGCAGCCAGGTCTCTAGCTGGAGGCAGTTGAAAGGTAACCATGCATTGATGTCTCTCTACCTCACTGTCTCTCTCCCTTCTCCCCTCTCTAAAAATAATAAAATCCTTTTAAAAAAAACTTTTTTTTAATAATAGAATTAGACACAACCCTGATTTGCTTGTTGTCATTCCAGTATTTTTTGAAAATTGCAAAATTCCAATTTGTGGATGGTGATTTTGTCAAAAGAAAAAGCTCCACAGCTCACAGGCTTGTAAAATAACTGACATTTTATAATTCTGACAGTTCTAATGAAATACAGGAAACATTGGCCAAATGCCACTTGATTTTATTTTTTTCATCACAACTGAAATAACAGAACTGTGTTTCTGTGAAACAAGACTAGGTTCGCTCATAGAAGAAAATAGTCTTAAAGTAATGCATGGTAGCAGTAACCATTGTTAGAGGATTTCAGTTTGTTTTTGAAAATGAAACTGTCAATGGCCATGAATATTTTTCTGTATTCCAGAAAATGACATTCTTAGTGAAACTAAGGGTTATATCCTCTTGTTGGATTGCTCCCTTTATCATTATGTAGTATTCCTGTTTGTCCCTTACTATAGCCTTTGTTTTAAATTCTATTTTGTCAGATATAAGTATTGTTACCCCAGCTTTTTATTTTTCCATTTGCAAGTAGTATCTTTGTTCCATTCCTTTTCTTTTAGTCCCTGTGTGTCTTTTCTTCTGAGGTGAGTCTTTTGTAGACAGCATATATGTGGGTCTTATTTTCCTATCCGTTCAGCAACCATGTCTTTTTTTTTTTTTTTTTTTTTTTTTTTTTTTTTTTTTTTTTTTTTTTTTTTTT